>JAHHFK020004792.1:135000-385000 GCA_024533555.2 Aedes koreicus | reverse complement strand
AATTAAAATATCAAAAATGAATACGACCGGGATTGCTCACTCGCTAGGTCCCGGCCCGGATATAACTTTGTTAGAGGAAAAGAGTTGAACGAACATAAACATATCCAGCGAAGGTGGAAGACCGGCGTGTGACAGTTGTTTGGGAAAGCGAAAAGTTTCTTGTAGTGCGTGCCTCTTTTATGTCTTGTGAGTTTATTCTCGCCATAGCCTAGGAGGCGGCAGTCGGTGGTTAACCGCACTAAATTTTCCTAACCTGTGAATAAATACCACCCCCGAGGAGAAGGGGGGAAGAAAAGTTAGGTGCGGTTTCGAGATGAAACTTTGGCTTGAGACAACACAACAGTAACAGTTAGTCTCCATTTGGAATTTTTCCCCGTCGTCGTCGTCGTCTGCGAAGGACACATATAAGCATAGCAGTTTGTTGCCCGAGCGGAGCGTGCCAAAGTGCCACTAAAATCGGAAACTTTACGGTGAAAATCGTCTAACAGACTTCTTCCATAGATCGTGCAGTCGTGTGTAGTAATTATTTACTTTCTTCGACAGCAGCTGAAACAACAAGGCAAGGTTGAATTAATATTTCAAATAATGTGTTTTGATTACACCCGCATCGGTCCCGGCTCGGGTGTGGAGACGGGGAGGGCAGGAGATTCCACGACAATCATCGACGACGATGAAGCAGACCCTGATGGGTCGTATGGGATCGTGAGGGGGAGGGGGGGGGGGAATGTCGTTTGAAAGTTACCGAGCGGAGGACTGGGATAATAAATTTTCCAGGACACGAACTTTAAATGTCGCAGTAAAACACCAATAAATTCAAAATTATCGTGCATGTTTGTTGGTGGCAGGATGGATAACGAAGGAGTTCGGCAGTAGATGCGTAGAAGAATGGGTTAGATTTTTTGTGTGGTGAATTATCACCGACAACAAGAGAGCTGTGTTGTCTAATATGAATTAATAATATTGATAAAAGGGTTACGATAATTTGATATTTATGTTATGGGGTTTCAATTGATTTGGTTGCGTGACGCTATTGGAGGATTTTCATAATCGAAAGCTGATTAGTGTGTGGAAGAACTTTGTATTATTCAAGTGAATGTCATTTTCAATAAGCCAAGGTTATCGCACTACGCAAAGCAAATTTAGATTTGATTTATCACTAATCGTTGAATTCGTTTTATTTGAAAAAAATATTAGTTTAGCTATAAATTTTGGCAAGTTTTTAGATTGTTTGGGTTAAACGCAAGAGGCTCATCAATTTTTATGAAATAATAGTTTATGCGAGGCTCCAGGTTTATTTTTTTTTTAATTTCGGCCAGAAATCATGGTATTCTACAAGTGTTGGTCACAGTTTAGTCGAACTTCAACTTGTCAACCATCTAACTGATTTCTAAAGAATCTGTTTCAAATAATATTTTCATACAATAAGACTTACTTCAACATTCCATTAACAACAATTAACAATGCTTCAAATAGGCCTTGATTGGCTGTCATCTACCATCTAGTGCGCCATGCATCTTCCTCTGTTTGATTAATGCTGTTTTAGCTAATATTTCTTGTACCTAACCTATCCTGAGTCCAAAACAAATATTATGCTTGATATCTACCTCGCCTTTTCCTTATACCTAACCTGATTATTCCGTAGCAGCGGGTGCTCCACTGCGTCGGCTTTGATGTCGTTTTGGTATTAAGTTAAAGAGCCATGTGTACCCGTTACCTTGGTCTTTGTTTAGTAGATTTGTGTTCCGTTGTTTGTTGATTTGTAAGCTTTCTGCGACGTCAAATTTCCAGGGTGTAAAGGTAGTCCCATAGGCGTAGCCAGGATTTCGAATAGGGGAGGGGGGGCAAGCTTAGTTTTTTTTAAGAGACACAGAGAGAGAGACGAGAGAGATAGAGAGAGAGAGAGGGGGAGAGAGAGAGAGAGAGAGAGAGAGAGAGAGAGAGAGAGAGAGAGAGAGAGAGAGATAGAGCGAGAATTACACCGTTAGCAACCAGTTGCTGCACAGACTGAACACTTAACATTATACAACGGACAACACAACGCCCGGTGGACCCATATAGTAGGGACATTATCGAGTTCCGTCGGCTGGAGCGGGAATCGAACCCTCAATTTGTGACAATTGTGATTAACTTTTCTGCTCTCACCCAAAGCATTTTACAATACCCGTCCGATTTTGGCAACAAGATTAAACTATTCTAGACTTGATCTGAAATGTAAAAAAAAAGATTTTAAAAACTCTCGATTTTCCCCAAGTTTCAAAATCGAATCCCATTAAATAGGAACCATGCTGAAATCTAACATCTAACATTAACATTTATTACGAAATCGAATGTAGAACTAACAAATCTATTCTTTGTTTTCTAGACCGAAATTTATTTGTACTTTTCAAGAAACTACCTTTGTATTCAATGCCACAATGCTGTTACATAACTGTTAAAAGCACGAAGCATTAGTTGACACAGAAAGAACACTCGTTCATTGTACGAAAACAATACAAAATGCTACGAATATTTTGTTATCAATAAGAATGCATGGTTACATGATTGACTGACAGAACATCTATATCGACTATGTAAGTGAAAAAAAGCGCAAACCACGAGGAGTTTTTTAGATTTTTTTTAAATATTTCTGAAATGAGGTTCGAACCTGTATTTTTGGAGAGACTTGTTATTGAATCCGTGGTTGATCTCACTAAGCCATGGTGACTCTTTAGAAGTTACTTGATTAATGAGTATGAACTTATAACTCTCGATAGCGCTTTAATTTTTATTTTGGGATAAATCAATGATTCCAGCCCACCCAAGCAGCAAAACTATGTATGATTATGATAGAAGAAAAGCAGTGATAGGTTGGTCTTCACAAAATTAATTTCGTGCATTGTACAAAAAGGTGTAATGACAGAATTTCACCAGATGACAAGCATAAGGAATGTTTCATACAAATTACGAGGAATTTATTCTATGAACAAAATCCATGTTTACGAAACAAGGGAAAGCTAATTCACAAAAATAAATTTTCAGTGCATATACTGACAAAGCAACGCCGCAAAAACATCGTTTTTTTTTGAACACCGTGCTCACACTGTTTCAATAGATTTTTTTAATGGTTGTTTAATTAATAAGTGGTTAGCTTTTAACAAACATACATTTTGAATTTTGGTGGTTTATAGCTTCTGGTTTGTGTCCCCTTAACTTAACTTCAGTTTAATTATTTTCTCTGTTTTCTCTAAACAGGAAAATCATGCATAACTTTACAAACCGACGTAAGTTGCGATTGTAAGCAAGCTGTGATATTTGTGATAAATTGTTGCTACTTGTATTCTTAATACACGAGAAATGAGAAATAATTTAGGAAGTTTTATTCATCAATGACGAAAAGGAATTCATATGCGTTCTATCTGCTACTCCTCAATATTTTTAAAATAGTTCAGATACACTGGTGCATCTGCGTTTTGAAATTTGAACCGATTTATCTGATATGATCAAAGTGAAACACGATCTGTCGAAACGGTATAGTGTCGATGGTATAGTGTCGTCGTATCAAGTGGAGTGTATCTGAGTAGTTTAAAACAAAAACGGTGTATTATAGAATGTTATTAAAATTGTTGTTTAAATTCGAGAAAAACCATCATTTTGCATAATTTTCTCTTCGTGGTTATTGCAGCGGCATTTATTTAGTTTTGCTCGTTTGTTTCTTTTAATTACATTTATGGTACTACTAGATAACAAAAAATCAAAGAACTGCTAATAATTTACAAAAATCATTGCGCAATTCACACAATGTGCACTCACCAGCAGAGCACTTTTCCGAAATCAAATTTAGAATGAGAAGCAATGAACATCGACTTTACTAGTAGCTTTCTTCTGGGTTCATGCGAGTGTTCTCGACTTGTTGTGGTATGTATTTGTTTGATGATTTCCTACCAATGAACCTATTCAACTTAGTATTGTTTTAAAACCGAGTGCTAACCGAGTGCTTATGTATGTATTCTATGCGGTGATCCGTTTTGTTACAAACATTCTTCTATTTATGAACACGCGCCGAACCATCGCACATAAATTCAGTGTGTTTTTTCCCATAGAAACGGATAAAATCTTTGAAGGGGGGTAGCTCTCGAATCTTCCGGTCCGCCTCTAAGCATCTTGCTATGAGGTACCAGGTGGGTCTCCACTGGTGGACTGCCTGTCGATCTGCCAAATTTGGAAGACGTCTACATTGAGTTATCTCAGATTATAATAATCCGTCCACTATATCACAATATATTGGGATTGGTTGAGCAGATTGGAGATAATGAAATCATTGGGTATAGGAACCAGTCTCCCCCGGTTGATGCTAGATGTATGAGCCTGGAAATAGAAGCATAAAATTGCCAGAAGGCACGAAATGCATCTACGCACTCTTATTTTTATCAAATCCCTCAATCGCAAATTTAAATGGATTATAATAGTTCTTATGAAGCCTCTACTTGATTGATACAGTTGTAAAAATTGTAAGTTTATGAAAAAGAGTATGCTTCGAGCATCGGCTGTGAAAGGTTGTGTCGATGCTTAATTATGTACTATTTTGTAATCGGGCATGGCGCGTTTCGTATTGTTTCGGTTATCTATAATTCAGCGATACGAGTGATCGAGTGAGCATAGAAAAAAAAACTACAAAAATGCTTCATGGTGAGATGTGGTGGTTCACCAGCCCCGGTGGTGAGGATCACAATTTCTTTTTTTTTTTTTTGTCTTGATTATCGAGATTTTCAGCCTTAGGCTGGTTCATCTCCCGTCGTAGTTACTCAAATTCCCTTTTTGGGTATTTTCGTAACTTGTTCGGAGGTGAGATTCGAACTCGTGACTTTGGCGTGAGAGGTATGGATGTTAACCACTACGCCGGGGTCGCCCCCAGGATCACAATTGATTTTCATCCATAATATTGGTTTGCCATACTTGCCGTCTCACTTGGAGAAAGAAAGCCATTATACCTTTTTGTGAGTGGCTCCAATACCATCTATTGGTTTATATCGGTTCAAATCTATTGGTTTGTATCGGTTCAAATCGGATTTCCAGCATTATAGAGAATCTTTTTGTTTTTCCAATGAAAAACCACCACCACATTTTGTGAGTGGTCCCAATAGCATCCTCACTGTTGGTTTAAATAGGTTCAAATCAGAAATCGGTACTTATATTTAAATATTTCACTAAACGGCGCGTGAATTCAGCTTATCGTTTACCAAAAAGAATTCTGCTGCCACCTAATCCTGTTATCCAACATCCCAGTGAAAGTGCAGAGGCGGTCTCGGCTTCCAATAAAACGAGTATCACGTCGACACATTCCTACCCAGTATTGCCTTAGTTTGGGACGACCAGTTTTTACACCCTGAGGATGTATGCTAGTCTCAACCATCGTCTGTTGGTTCTCTATGTTATAACAACTGATCGGGCAGCAACGAAGTAGCAACTTTGGGTGGTCAATCATGCTCATTATATTGTTCATGCTCATAGAAAGGGATAAAATCTTTGAACAGGATAAGACCACTGCACTGATTAGCATGCTGTCTTGCTTTCTCACACGCGTATCAAATTACTGGTCTGAAAATCGGATACGATTCGTCTCGTTTCTCCTGGATTATTTCGTAGCATGTGCTCCATTAATATCTCTTGGATACAGAAACAATATTTTAAAATAATGAATCAAACTTTAAGATATGATTAACATATATTTTCAATAATACGAAACTACAGTACCGTAAAACGGGATATTATTGATCAGCGGGGTAACATTGATCACTATGGCCCATATCATGAATAGTTCAAATATACATTTTCCGTTGATACACTTTCTAACTATGAATTATGAATTATGTTTTTCAATCTGGTGTTATTTGACTTCCGAAAACTATAACATTGGTTAAAATATTACGTTTTTTGATTGCCAAGAACTGAATATTGAACTGAGCATAGCTTTTTCCACTTTCAGCTAGCGGGAAAAAACCAATCAATGCTTGAATCATAGTTAACATTATTAGATATATTTTTTAGATACGCTAGGTTAGCTAGGTTGGGTTTACTATTTAAAAAGAATCTCATGGATGTCCGCTTTTTGCGTTTTTTTGCTACAACTTATTACAAATCGAGGCGACTTCGCGCTTTTTCATTGAGGTAAAGGGACAATCCCACAAACATTAAAAATAAATAATAATAAATTGAAACAAACATTAAAACTCTAAAAATAAAATCAAAAGTTATGGGGGGGGTAACGGCCCCACCCTGCCCCCTTCTGGCTACGCCTATGGGTAGTCCGTAAGATTGTGATGTCATTCGTCGTTATGTCGTGATTTTCCGTAAAGATGTGTTCTGCAACTGTCGATTTGAAGTTATGTGAAATTCCTTTGTCAGTCTGTTTCACAGCCTTAGTCACCTCCGCTAGATGCTCTTTGAACCTTGTGGCCAAGGTTCTCTTTGTTTGACCTACAAAATCTCGTAAATTTAGTAGTTTCACCCCATTAGTGGTTTTGTCAACATGTCTGCAACCATATCTCTTATGGGCAGTAAACCGCTTGGATTTCTCCGGAAAATCTTCAAGTATTCACAGAATCCACTGAACTTCCTGACAACATAGAGCAAGCGCGACGCACTCAGCTTCAGCCCAGCTCAGCCACATATCTGCTTCTTCGAACTCCAATACTCCTAGTTGGAACAAGTACCAGGAAATCAATAAAAAAAATCGAACCATCAAAGCCGTGAAACTGAAGCCATGAAGTCGAAGTCGGAAGTTGAAATCGAGCATGCAATGTCAAAATGTCAAAATTAGGAATTCAAACTCGAGAAGTCGAAGTCAGGAAGTCAAATTTCAAAAGTCCTTGATCGATAAATTGAATTCAAGAAGTCAATATCAATTTTGTTGTCCGATCGAAAGATAGTTCCACCTGTTCCGACTGAACGCATTCTCATCGCAATAATCCGGAATCAACTTTAAGCATCCACATAAACTGATGATGATGGTTTGGAGTTGACGATTGCATAATACTCCTTGACTAAGGTGGGATCTTTTTTTCATTTGTAACATTGCTCAAACATTAATTCTGCGCAAATTCTGATAAACCTTTTGAAAAATCTCCGTAAAATTAAACGAGTTCCCGGTGGCATTTCTGGGAAGCCTGAAAAACAAATCTCGAAAATCTTACACGATTCGTAGAATTTTTTTAAAACATATCTCAACAAAGCGATAGTTTAAAAAAAAAACGTGATTTCCATAGTCAAAGCCAAAGTCAAGGAGTCAAGTTTACGAAGTCCAAATCAAGGAATCGGAGTCTAGCAGTCAACCAGCTCTCAATCTGCAACGAATCAGTTTTAACTCTATCAAAAAATAAGAAGAGGAAGAAGAAACCAGGATTTAATTTTGGAATCAAAGTCGCAGTGTCAAAGTGGACAAGTTGAATTAAGAAGTCAGAGTACAGAAGTGGAAGTCGAAAAGTCAAATTTGGGCAGAAACATAGAAAAATTGCGATAAAGGAGTAAGATTCTAGGAGTTTAAATCAACTATCAGTTGAAAAGTAGAATAGTAAAGGGAGTTTCGATCAAAATTTGGTCGACTTAAGCTTGAAGCATTTCCTTTTATCGTGCATTAAAAATTTTTGCACACCCATCATTTTTTTTTTTTTTTTTGATGATGTGTGCAGTCAGCTTCCGGAATCCGTTTGGTTGAAGACGAAAAAGACATGAGCATCACTGGTCAGAAACCCTTTGGTGGAAAGTACGGGAAATAACTCGCGATCCGCATTCTTCTCCGTCAACACCGACCAATCCTCCGAAAGTCGTAGAAACCCCTTCGTGCTTTGTGTCGATCGCGAGTGATACCGTGGCCGGTGGGAATGCCCAGCTTGGGTTGAACGATATATTTTTCCTGTAAAATCCGACTCCCGCGTTCATAGATATTGTGTTCTTATCTGAATCGTACAAACGGTCTATTACGCAAGAATAGTTCACTGTGTTGTTTGCGGAAACTTTGGTAGAAGGTTGAAAACTTTTGATTCTTGCGCTGGCCGAACTAGTTTGTGTGCACTTCTTGGACCGTCGAACATAACGTTATTAAATGGAATGCAGCTAAGTACTTTTTACTTTTTATATTTGTGGTATCAGTAGAGTTTTAGCTCCCGTAACGTTTGTTGTTCAGCGGGGGAAATTCCTTTAATCGTACATACATTTTTTGACCGTTTGGTTCGACCTAAAGCTATTTAAAAACCATGAATATGTGAATATGTGTGTGTGCGTGAGTGTGCATGTGCGTGTGATAGAGTGTGTGCTTATATGTGTGTATGTGTATGAGCGTATGACTCTGTGTCGGCGCGTCCTTCTTCTCTTTTCAGAAAGCGAGTAATGGCGCTATAACCATAAGCCATAAAAGGCTAGGGCAAGAGTTAGTGCTCATGTCCCAACCGACAGTCAACTCTCACGCAAGAAAAGGCGCTACACTCTTGGATTTGGAGCTTGGATACAAGTGAGAAACGCCTGTGAGGACAACAAAGGAGTGCATTAACTTTCTTAGCTTCGTCACTCCCAGCGACCAATATACATATAAATATACATATGCTTTCTCGCCAAGGAAAGCCTCCCGCACAATCCCATCCAACTTCCAACTCCAGATGTCTATGAAGGTTGCATGAGTTCTCAGCATCTTCTTAAGTAGACATCTAATCAACACTTCCCTCCCATCCCTTGCTGATCATAAGGACCTGGCCAGGTGTTGTGCAAAGAGATTGATGGATGAAGAGCCTGTCACACCCAAGGCAGCTCTTCTGGCGCTTCCATCGTCTCTACAACAGCCAACCCAGGATTGTGTATGGTCGGAAAATGCTATGCTAATGCTGCTATGCTACCCATCATTTTGATGATGTGTGCGTGCCTCTATTTTGATTTTGAGATTAGCACTTCAGTTGTCAAAATGTCGTCGAAGGAAGAGAAGCAAACCATCAAAATCTTGCACGTGCATGACAAAAATCCAAACTACTCTCACGCCAAGTTGAAGAAATTGTTGAATGTGGCTAAATCATCTGTTACCAACGTATTAAAAGTGTTCGGTGAACGTTTGTCGACAGCCAGGAAAGCTGCATCGAGAGTAAATCGTAAGCCGGAGGCCACAGCGACGACAAAAAGAGTTGCCCGCTGTTTCGAGTGGAACCCCAACCTCTCCGTCCGAGATGTCGCAAAGAAGCTGGGAGTGGCGCCTTCAACCGTAGATAGAGCTAAAAAAACGAGCTGGACTGTCGACTTACAAGAAAGAGGTGACTCCATATCGCGACGATAAACAAAACCCGGCGGCCAAAGCACGATCACGAAAGTTGTACACGACGATGCGGACGAAGTTTGATTGCGTGGTACAGGACGATGAAACTTACGTCAAGGCAGACTTTAAACAGCTTCCTGGACAGGAATTTCATACGGCAACCGGACGGGGAAAGGTGGCAGATATTTTCAAGCACATTAAACTGTCAAAGTCCGCGAAGAAATATCTGATGTGGCCGGCCATCTGTACCTGTGGCTTGAAGAGCAACGTTTACATTGCGACCGGAACCGTCATCCAGAAAGTTTATCTGAGCGAGTGCCTACAAAAACGTCTTTTGCCTTTCCTGAAGTGACAAAATTGTTCCGTTCTATTTTGGCCAGATTTGGCATCTTCCCATTACGGAAAAAAAGGCCATGGAGTGGTATGCTGCCAACTACGTTCAAGTGTTGCCCAAGGACAAGAACCCTTCCAACACGCCAAAGCTCCACCCAATCGAACAATATTGGGCCATCGTCAAGCGGAACCTTAAGAAGTCTCAAAAAGCTGTTGTGAGCGAGAAACAGTTCAAGGCAAACTGGCGTTCTGCGGCGAATAAAGTGGACGAGGGGACTGTACAAAATCTTATGGCAGGTGTTAAACGAAAGATCTGTATTAACTGAACTTGAAATAGAAAAAGAATTCGACTTATTAATAAAAACTTTGATCGACTCACACACATTACTGTTTGACCAAATTTTGATCGGAACACCCTTTAGTCACGAAATTAAAGTCGTGTTGAAGGTGCCGAATTTTGGGATACAAAGTCAACAATTCAATGTTAAGAGCTCGAAGTCAAGAAGCCAAAGTCGAGGAGTCAAAGTGGAGCAGCCAAATTCAAGGAGTCAAAGACTAGGTCGAAATTTTGGAGTAAAAGTCAAGTATTAGAAGTCTTGAACTCGAAATTACGAATTTGGAAAGTGAGTCTCGAGAAGTCAAATTCGAAAAGTCATTGTAGGGAAGTCAAAATAAAAAAGTCAAATTAGAGAAGTCAAAAGAAGAAATTGAAGTAGCGATGTCATAGAAGAATAGTTGAGTTCAAAAAGTCAAAGTTGAGAAGATGAAATCAAGTCGGATCCTTAAGTCGAGAAGCCAACGTTGAGAAGTCAAAGTCAAGAATTCAAACTCGAGAAGTCAAAGCCGAGAAGTTAAAGTTGAGCAGTCAAGGTCGAGAATTTATATTCAAGAAGACAGAGTAGACAAGTCAGAATCAAGTTGTCGTTCAAGGATCAAAATTGAGGAATTATAAATCAAATTATAAAAATCAAGGAATTTATGCCAATAAAGCTGACGGTCAGAATTTTTATTCTAAAAGCCAGCTTCGAGAAGTCAATGTCAATAAAGTTGGGTAGTCAATGACATAAAAGAAATTTGAGGAAACAAATTCAAAGATTCGAATTGAGAATTCAAAGTTGGTAAGCTAATTTGAGAAGTCAAAGTTGAGCAGACAAATTTTAGACTAATTGAAAAACTAAGAAAATTCAATTAGGAACTTCACTGATCAGCACTTTTAAGAAAATAAAAAATAAATTGAAACACTTTTTCAAACTGGCACTAAAAAAAACTTATCCTTTAAAAGAAAGGCCTTTTTTATCTGCGACTTACATACTTCTACAGTGTCGAGTGCTTCTAGACTTCAACGTAAAGAAGTCGAATTCGAGAGGTCAAAGTAGACAGGTAAAAAAATAGATGTCAAATTGAAGAAGTCTAAGTAAAGAAGTCAAAGTAAAGAAGTCGGAATCAATAAGTCGAAGTAAAGAAGTTGAAGTTGAGAAATGGAAGAAAAAAAATCAAAATCAATAGTTCAAAATCGTGAAGTAAATATCAAAAAATTTCAAACATCAAAAATAAGAAGCCACAGATTTCTATCTGTCTGTCTGTCTGTCTGTCTGTCTGAACCTTATATACAAATGAAACACAAATTTCAACATGAGAATTAACCAGGCAATTAAAACACAAAATGTGTATTTCTCATGTAAGCAGCACGATCTGATAGAAGTTTGAACCCCTTCTTAGTCAAAAATTGGACATGCTCTCAGTGCTACATTATGCACAAGAAGTTAATCTCAGGTTAGAGAAAAACACGTCCAAACTCACAGGATACGGCGTAGTTTGAAGATTAATGTTTTGTCTATGAAGAGCGTCTGTACAAAAAGAAAATCCATGGTAGAAACTATCAATCCGAGGGTTGAACTAAAAACACACCTTCGTTTTATATTGCAGAATTTACACATATTAGCAAGCGAAAATATTTTATTCCAAAAAAAAAAACCAGAAAAGAACCAGTTCTATTAAATTTTTGTTCATTTTGTTGCAAGTGTAGCAAGCCTCGCATCGGGGTCAGCTAGTTACCGATAAAAGCGTC
Source organism: Aedes koreicus (assembly GCA_024533555.2). Taxonomy (NCBI): domain Eukaryota; kingdom Metazoa; phylum Arthropoda; class Insecta; order Diptera; family Culicidae; genus Aedes; species Aedes koreicus. Next base: position 373,331 of record JAHHFK020004792.1, on the reverse strand, counting down.
GAAACCGACGAAAGTTCTCCAGCACAGTTGATTTTTTGAGCATATTATTCAGTGAAAACATTGTAAAAGTTGCATTGTAAATGTAATCACTTATTTTGTACGTTAAATTTTTCAAATTTCCCAAATAAAAAATTGAAACTATGCCAAACAATTCATCAGAAAAATTCTACCATCAATCATCAATCGCAACAATTCCAACCTATCAATTAACTGAAACCACCAACTTCTAGCACCGAACCGAAACCACTCATTTATCCAAACTCCAAGCCCTCCGGCCCCAACAACGGGTTCCGGAATTAATTCCACTAGATTATGGGGGAATTTTCCAATTAAAATCTCACCTCAGACTGCGCCGGCATACCTGCATGCAGCCGCCTCAAATCCACTTTCCAAGGAAGCGGAAGAACTTTTCCCATTGCCAGAGAATTGTATCGCTTTCCGAAAAAAGTCGGCCGAAATTAAAGTAATTTCACTAATAGCACAAGTTTGTTACGGCTTCGCTTGCGTTCTCTCTGTAAATTGGAGCACTAATTGAATTGCTACATTACCACACTGCCGCCGCCGCCACTTTCTTGCACTACCAGCTATGGCACGGACCTCAAGGCCTTTGTACTCAACACTGCCGGGTGTTAAATGGGGGAGCAGAAAAAGAAACCTTGTAGTCAAATACGATGCAAGTTTCTCCGATCCTTGTGGAGCCGCTGCAATGAGATGTACATAGTTTATGAGCCTGCCGGCAATTGTTACGACCTCGGTTCGCACTCTGCTGAAGCAAGTTCTCTAATTGCCTGGAAGCATCTCCACCCGGTGCAGCAAAACAAAGCGCATCTCATCCGCTTCGTTCGGTTGATTCTTTTGATAGGAAGAATTTAATTTTCAAATTGGTAGCATAATTCAATTTAAGGGTTTTGTGTTAGTTCGAGGGAGATTCCTCGAACGTCTGTGACCTTCACCCGTTTGTCAGTTGATGCATTGCAGCCCCAGAAAGTCACTCACTTGGATCAGCCCTTCCAAGAAATGGTCCATTAAGAGACAAAGGCGCTGTTCATCCACCTTTCTCCCAAAAGGCCACGACGATGGAATGCTTCTGGCACTTTAATTAAAATTTATTTAGAAAATGGAAACTTTGTATCGTCTTGGCTGGTGATGATGCCTGGATGTTGCACCCGTCAACTCTGCGGATGGTTGGTTACTACGCGACAATGAGACCATCCGACGTGCTGCCGCCAGCAAGGCTAGACGGGCATTAAACATACATTCACTCCACTCAAAGCTGATGATCAAGAGCACGAAGACGAGCGGCAAGATGCTCCGACGACAGCTGATTATTCACGCTTGCCTCAGGAACACCCCACACTTGAAAGTTGTTTATTTGCTTCTTGTTATACATCCCCAGTCTATGTATAATTAACCAAGATCAGTGTTCTTGTGCTGCGATGTGCGAGGAGTCCCTCCTACTGTCATCATTTAATTTTTTTTTTAACTACCGAAAGGAAATTAAAATTCATATCTACCCAGTTGGTCTGCGGACAACGTCATATGGCACAACCCGCATGACAGTAGGTGAAGAAAATTTCATTATTCATCCCAATGGCAGGCGGGACTTTTGAACGACCGACGACAATGACCCGTCATTATGGTGACCCCTATTTTGCATCGACGAGTCGGAGATCGTGTTTGCTTAAATGAAAACTATGAGAGGTCATCTCGGCGTCAGTTGAAGACATTATTAGTTTGGAGCGATAAGAGAGTTGGGATGATTTATGGTACTTTATTTGACTATTATTGGGGAATGACCACAGAAATGCATTTATGTTCAAAGTGTAGGGACTACTTTGGGCTTAAAGTATCAAGTAGTATTTTAAATTATCAAATGGAATTAATGGATCGGACTGTCTTTTTAATTATTATGCTTAGCATTTTGTCCTTTGTTTGCATATCTTTTTGGTGTCCTCAGAAATGTACTGACATAGAAGTATTAGATTTTGAGCTTCAATCATTGAAATTCATGCATTGCAGTCTTAAAACTCTCATGCCAGTACATTGTGTTACTTAAATGACTAAAATAAGTCACAAATAAGATTTCTCGACCAGTTTCTAACAGCTTGGCTTAGGGGTTAATGCGATAAAAACTTGGTCGAACAAGAATTCGTGCATATTGATTTGAGTTTTTATTATTACAAATCCAAACACACAAATAATGTGTTATTTTGAAGTTCAATTATTATAAAACAAAACAGGAAGCAAAATTCAACTTTCCAGGTTCAAAGAGTCCAAATTGATAGGCCCGTTTAACTCCTGCCATTAGATTATGTACATATTGCCACGACGGCAACTTTGTTCGCTGCCACTTGATGATGGTCCAATATTTCTGAATTGGTTGTACCTCGGTGATTTCCAAGTTAACGGTCCCGATTGGAATGAAGATATCGCTTTTCAAGCCACTGCACAGTGGGAAAAATGGGATCCAAAATCACAACTAATTAAAGGCCGCTGGATAAGTGCCCTGTAAAACAGCTTATCTTATGTAAACAAATTAGAGGAATCGAATGGTGATGGTTTCATCTTAGGAAGACCCCGGAAATTGGCTCATTTTGCCCGATTTTCCCCTAATTTCGGAAGAAAAATTGAATAATCTAACATTTATCATATTAGCTCTGATAATATTGCATCCATTTGTGCTGTTCTATTGTGGAAATGTCTGGAGAATCCAATGGAGGTAATATTGTATTGTAAAAACGTCAGGAACTGTCAATTTTGCCTGATATTCCCCACATGCTGAAAGTACTAGATGTGCCATGTGGTTTTGAAAATTTGGGCGAATTAGAATCTATAAAAATGCAATACACTATTGTGCAACTGTCCGGGGAACTGAATGGAGAGTATGTCGTCTTGTGTAAACATCAGTTATTGACCATTTTGCCCGCTTTTCCCTACAGACTGGAAGAATCAATAGATAAAATGCGATTTTTGGAATTGCTGCGCATTAGAATCCAATCAAATGCACAACAATATTATGAAAATGTCTGGAAGATCGAATGAAGTGGATGTAGACCCATGCAGACTTCAGGAAGTGGTTCGTTTTGCCCAATTTTCCCTTAATTTTGAAAAAAATTATTGGATAATCCTACATTTATCATATTTTCACTAAAAATATTGAACCCATTTGGGATCTACTATTGTGAAAATGTCTAGAGTATCCAATGAAGGCAATATCGTCTTGTAAAAACCTCATGAACTGTCCATTTCGCCCAATATTCCCCACATATTGAAAATACTAGATATGTCATGTGGTTTTCGAAATTTCCGCGAATTACAATGTATAAAAATGCAATGCACTGTTGTAAAACTGTCTGGGGAATTGAATGGAGGGGATTTCGAAGTGTGTAGACATCATTTATTGTCCATTTTATCCGCTTTTCCCTGCATACTGGAAGAATCAGTATATATAATGCGGTTTTGAAATAGCCATGCGCTACAATAAAATCAAATGCACGGCAATATTATGAACATGTCTGGAAAACAGAATGAAGGGGATGTCGTTTTGTGCAAATCTCGGAAGTGACTCATTTCGGGCATTCCCCTTATCGGGCATTCCCAAATCGGGCATTCCCCTTATTTTTGAAGAAAAATTAAATAATCTCGCATTTATCATATTAGCTTTGATAATATTGAGCCCATTTGTGCTTTAGTATTGTTGAATTGTATTTTATTGTATTGTATTGAAAAATGTAATGGAGGCAATATCGTCTTGTGAAGAGGTCAGGAACAGTCCATTTTGACCGATTATCCCCACATATTGAAAATACTAGATATGTCATGTGGTTTTCGAAATTGCACCTAATTAGAATGTATAAAAATGCAATGCACTATTGTGGAATTGTCTGGAAAATTGAATGGAGGGGATGTCGGCTTGTGTAAACATCAGTTATTGTCCATTTTACCCGCTTTTCTCTGCATACTGGAAGACTCAATATTTATAATGCGGTTTTTGAAATAGCCGTGCGCTACAATACAATCAAATGCACGACAATATTATGAAAATGTCTGGGATATTGCACAGGGTAATTTTCTTAGAGAGCCTCTTTGAAGACTAATACAAGCGAATTTCCATAATATTGCCGTGCATTTGATTTTATTGTAGTGCACGGCTATTTCAAAAACCACACTATATATATTGATTCTTCCAATATGCAGGGAAAAACGGGTAAAATGGACAATAACTGACATCTGCACAAGTCGAAATCCCCTCCATTTAATTCCCCAGACAGTTTCACAACAGTGCATTGCATTTTTATACATTCTAATTGGCAGAAATTTCGAAAATCACATGACATATCTAGTATTTTCAATATGTGGGGAATATCGGGCAAAATGGACAGTTCATGAGGTTTTTATAAGACGATATTGCCTTCATTGGATTCTCCAGACATTTTCTCAATAGTAGATCCCAAATGGGTTCAATATTATTAGTGAAAATGTGATAAATGTAGGATTATTCAATTATTTTTTTCAAAATTAAGGGAAAATCGGGCAAAACGAGCCGTTTTCCGAAGTCTGCATAGGTCGACATCCACTTCATTCGATCTTCCAGACATTTTCATAATATAGTAGTGCATTTGATTTGATTCTAATGCGCTGCTATTCCAAAAATCACATTTTATCTATTGCTTCTTCCAATATGTAGGGAAACCCGGGTAAAATGGACAGTAACTGATGTTTACACAAGACGACATACTATTCATTCAGTTCTCCGGACAGTTCCACAATAGTGTATTGCATTTTTATAGATTCTAATTCGCCCAAATTTCCAAAACCACATGGCACATCTAGTACTTTCAGCATGTGGAGAATATCAGGCAAAATGGACAGTTCCTGACGTTTTTACAAGACAATATTACCTCCATTGGATTCTCCAGACATTTCCACAATAGAACAGCACAAATGGATGCAATATTATCAGAGCTAATATGATAAATGTTTGATTATTCAATTTTTCTTCCGAAATTAGGGGAAAATCGGGCAAAACGAACCATTTCCCGGAGTCTGCTCAAAATGAATTCAATTTCTCGCATTTTTTTACATAAGATAAGCATTTTTTTACATAAGATACTACCGTTCAATAATGCCCTCCGCTCGTTTTCAAACTTGATCTTTCAATTTTCAAAGCCTGCCGTTGCCCTATACGGAACTATCAATACACTTTCTCTTCATGTCTATTCGTTCTAGCAATAAATTACCGTCCACTCCTAGCGCTTTGCATGGAGATGAGAAATTATCTGCTTCTGACAAACTTCATCAAAGATCGTTACTGCCGCGCATGGGAGAATACAAAAACAACAATCAATGTACTAGATAAGCTGTTTTACAGGGCACTTATCCAGCGGCCTTTGATTAGTTGTGATTTTGGGTCCCATTTTTCCCACTGTGCACTGAAGCAGATGGTCTGCCAAATCAAGGATTTCTTAGCAAATTTCGACTATTTCACATGCTAAAAAACTACTAAGGGGTGTCCACAGTTAAATTGCATCACTTTCAATAAGCTGTAACATTTCGCCCTTTCGGTTGATTTCAAAGAAATTTTGATCGGAAGAAGGTGAGTGGTAGAAACAGTGTTCCATACTGGGTGAAGGTTTTCAAGCGAGTGGTTGTGGCCTTTAAACGCAAACCCAACTGTTCCGTTCGGGATGTCGTGAAAAAGCTGCACTTGACCAAAAGTTTCGGGCAGAAAGCCAAGAAACGAGCCGGGCTCCGTTCATTCAAAGTTCAGAAAGCTCGAAACCGCAATGAAAAACAGAATAGGACAGCTAAGACACGTGCGCGTAAGCTGTACACACAAATGTTGACGAAACCACACTGCTGCATCATGGACAATGAAACACACGTAAAAGCGGACTTTAAACAAATTCCCGGCAACCAGTATGTGACTGCGAAAGACAAGTTCGATGTTCCAGAGTCTCTCAGGAAACAGCAAGGTTCCCCAAGAAATTCATGATTTGGCAGGGGATTTGTTCGCGTGGTAAACGAAGCAAGCCTTTCGGGACAACTTCAACGGTAAATGGTCAAGTATACATGAATGAATGCCTGAAAAAACGACTGCTTCCGTTTCTAAAAAAAAAAAAAACGTTCCTACAATTTTTTTGCCGGACCTAGCCTCTTGTCACTGCTCCAAGGATGTTCTGGAGTGGTACAAGATGAATGGCGTCAATTTCGTGCCGAAGGATCTTAATCCCCCAAACTCTCCAGAGTGGCGGCCAATTGAAACATATTGGGCTGTAATGAAGCACGAGCTTCGTAAGCATCCTAAAGTTGTCACCACAGAACAGCAAATGTTGAAGTCATGGTTGAAAGCGGAAAAAATATGTCGGTTCAAGCGTTGTACAACATCTTATGCGTGGTATTAAGAAGAAAGTCCGGGCTTTTGGATTTGGTAAAGAAATACAGTGAAATAAAAATACCTAAACCAAGATTATGCATCGGATTTTATTCTCTGAATATTTCATGACAATCGGCCGTGAGACTTGTTATTGAGGACGAGTTTAAAGTGATGCAATTTAACTGTCTACACCCTTTAATATGATCTTCTGCTTCAGGCATGAAAAGGCCATACAGCAGCTACAATCAAAGTATCCATGGAATTTAGATTGTAAGCATGGTTGTCCAATAAGTACTTTGAAATGCCTGGAATTTTTGAGCGAAATAAGGTACAGATCTAAAAGATCGCAGCAAGCCGTGCTTTGAAACTGACGTGTTTTGTTTTTGCTGCGTCGTTTTCGCGAACAAAAAATCAAACAATAATTCGTAATTCAGCTTAAACAAATAGTGCAATCATAAAATCTCCGCGTGATTTGTGTAAGACGTAGTGAATGTAATTGATTATCTTCCAAAATTTGTGATAGTTGGTAGTATTTCCCCGTTATTTTGTTGTTTTGTGCATCGCCCCCGCACGGGGAGGAAGAGTTTTATCAACATAGTTTTGCTTGTTAATGCTAGAATAGTGCCACCCGGACATAAATTATTAGTGTTTTTCCGCTTTGTCACGAGTGAATTGATGAAGTTCGATGTAGAGTCGCTTCAAAGCAGGGAGTTTCTATCACTTTCTAGCTCCCGGATTAACCCTTAAAGGTGCAGGACGGACTTTTTATTTTGAAAACGCTATATCTCAATGATGCCTTAACCTTTTCAGCTGAAATTTTCAAAAAAAAACCGGGGGTAGTAGTCCTAAATTTTGAAAACATGTACCCCCCTCCAACTTATCCCCCTTCTTTTCGTGGCTGAGACTACGTGGCTTTGAGGATATTTTTTATGATGATATTGAAATTGGTCATAAGCGGTTGGTTTTTTTGGTAAACGATTTTAAGGTTTTTAGATAGTTTTTAACACAAATGGTACATGAAAAGTATACAAATGGGTATGTACATATTTTTCGGGATGTTCTAGGTCGTCCAAACTCCCCTGGAATGTTGATCATGGACTATGTCGCTATGACATCTGAGTATAGGACCTACATACAGTATTGGACAAAACATTTGCAACTGGTAGTAAATACTGATAATACGCATTAACATATGTATTTATTTTGAATTAAAAACGGCTTAAGTCACTATAGTTAACGGTTAAGGAGTCTAATTTTATACCACATGATTTTCGGAGTAGTCAGATGACAACTGATAGCACACCGACAGTGTTTTGTTGACAATTACCATTCGGCGTTTGTCAAAACAATTGCAACTTTTAATATTTTGATGTTTTTCATATCAAATCTGTTGATTACTGATGTAATTGGATTCATACTATAGCGAAGGGATTATATATTGGACATTTATGCCACCAGAAGGTAAATATTGCTTTATTTTACATAAAAAAATGTTGCTTCTAATATTTTGGAATATTTTTTACGTCCAGATTCAAAATGGCCCGTGACAGTCTTGAATTGGAACTGCGAAAGAAAATAATCAATGATTACACGTGTGGAATGTCACAAAAAGAGGTCTGTACCAAATATGGAGGAAAAAATCCAAAATCTCATGACTTTGCTCGAAGTTTCGTTCCACCGAAAAGATTTCTGTGGAGCACAAAGGTGGAAGACCACGCTGCACTACGTCTAGAGACGATTCTATGATCGTCCGGTGCATCAAGAAAGATCCTTTCAAATCATCCTTCAAAGTGAAAGAAGAGTTGCAGCTGTCAGAAGTCGTGCCGTTGATGCCGGATTGTTTTGCAGACGCCCTTCGAAGAAACCGCTGATCGTTGAAAAACCAGAAGAAAAGGCTCCAGTTTGCTGAATCTCATATTGGTTGGAGTGTGCAGCAATGGTCGACTGTTCTGTTTAGCGAAGAATCGAAGTTCAACATTATCGGGAGTGATGGAATTTGCCGTGTACGTGGACCCGTCGGAAAACGCTTGGATCCACGATATTGTCAAAAGACCGTGAAACATTGTGGAGGCAATGTGATGGTCTGGGGATGTTTTTCTCCCAACGGTCTTGGGCCGATCCATCAGATTAATGGAATTATGGATCGCTTTATGTACAATAACATCTTAGAGAACCTTATCCTACCTCATGCGGAATGGAATATGCCATTAAGATGGGTGTTTCAACAGGACAACGACCCAAAACACACCGCGAAAGTGGTCAAAAAATGGTTCAGCGATAATAACACCACGGTTATAGAATGGCCACCACAGTCCCCTGATTTAAACCCTATCGAGAGCCTTTGGGAGATCGTGGATCGAAGAATTAATCGCGTGGGAGTTAAGAATGAGGACCAATTGTTCGAACAAATTCAAAAGGCGTGGGCAGCAATCCTTCAGAACATTATTGACAACCTGATTGACTCCATGCCCCGATGATGCAAGGCTGTTATTGAAAATAAGGGATTTGCTACTAAATATTGACAGCAGAATTCATTCTGACGATTGGATGTGAAGTTGCAATTGTTTTGTCCAAAAGAAAAACCGTTTATTCTGTTTTTCAATATTGTTATGAGTTTCTTTTCAGTGTATTATGATTATTTTTTGTTTCAATAAATCGAAAGTATGTTGTTTTTGAACGCACACATGTATTATTCCAAGAATGACCATTCATAGCTCTTCAATGATCAATTTCAGGGTAGTCATGTACTGGTTGCAAATCTTTTGTCCAATACTGTACATGAAACATGTCCTACAATGTCAAGAAGAGTATAATTATTATCTGCTATCCATCTCCATTCATATCAGTCGTTCTAGTCTCTCCAAATTGTCCTGGAGTTCAGGTCAAATGATCAACCTAGATCAACCATGACTGGGCTACTGTCCTTCGCAACGCAGCATACTCAAGCAGAGTCAAAGAAGCTATACGAAGGGATTATAATATATTTCCCTCCATATAAGATGTTCTAGGTTCTCCAAATTGTGCTGGAGTTTAGATAGTTCGTTGCCATTAGTTCAACCAAGACTAATGTAATGCCCCTAACATTGTATAATACCTCCGCTGATGTATGGTACCAATGAGCATCGTTTTCAGCCCATTTCCATTTATATTTGTTGTTCTAGGTGCTCCAGGTCGTTGTGGAGTTCAAGTCATAAAATCTTTTGAATTAACCACAGCTTTAATATCTTTCTTATGGAAGAAGCATACTCAAACAGACTCATGGAGGCTGTGTGCATAAAAAGCAATCTATTTTTCGGCATATCAGATATCCTATGTTCTCCAAATCATCCTGGAGTTCAGATCAAATGAGCTGCTTTCAATGGTCCCTGAAATGACCACACACACACAAACAGACGCGCGCGTGCGCAGCCAACCAAACACCCCCCCCCCCCCTCCCATGGAACGTCAACCCCGCCCAGACACACACAACCGCTAGGGCCCCGCTCGACGCTTGACGCTTGCGTTTCGCGCCTTTGGCGCTGGACTTGACATCTGAGCCTCTCTCTTTACGACCAGCCGGAGCTGGTCACGAAGTAGGACCCTCCGACCCCACCGCAACGTTCACGTAGGTACTTGGCCCGATGGGACATTACCCATCATCCGCTTTTTTAAAGCGCTGGGTGCTATTTCACACGGGGATTGTCTGGCCCACTTGGAGGTCCCTGTCCCCATGGTAGATGGGGTAGAGCCTCCCACGGAGACGGACGCGTCCATCTGCGTGTGCTTAGTAGTCATTTCCCTGGCCCTTTCCGTCGCAGCTAGCCGTGCCAACTTTTTGGCGCTTTGTCCTGCTAGGAGCTTGGCTTCCATCTCCTTCATCTCCCTACAGGCAGCCTAAACTGTCCTTCGTAGCTTTAGAAGGCTGTGCTTAAGGTCCTTAAGGCGTTGACGTAAAATCAATGATGGCATTTAACTACTCGGACACTTTAACTACTTTGGGAAGCGTTTCTCGCTTCCTCTCTGTGGCCCGGATTAGTCCAGGCCCATCTATGGCCTCTCCTAGCTTAGTGGCACCTTCTTCAGGTACCGTGGTACTTCCGCAAGTGTCGGACATGCCGCCGGACTCCACTTTCTTGCGTAGTGGGGACTTCGCTAGACTGTTAGCCAGGCCAGCCTAAGTCAGATAAAGGGACATCCGACTGGCGAGGCCGGGCGATTGAGAGTGGAACGTACTGGAGGCTGCCAAGGTTTTAATGGGACGGAAACCACCTGTGCCACTGAAACCTCGCCTATTCCTGCTCGGTAAAGAACATCAATTCGACCGAACATTTCAATGACCTCAGATCTTTAAAGCTCGAAATATGTACCGAATCAATGAACTACCATCGTATTACTGATTTCACTTATAAATCTGTGGAGTTACTGGATGACATAACTTATCAATTCAACCCAAAAAACGTTTCAATCAGATTTTTTATCCTCCATGAAGGAGCTCAGTACATAAACTGCCTACATCTATATATTTCTCTTCTTGTGTATATAAAGCCTGTCCACGTTTAAAAACGGACACCAAAATAATACGGCAAAACAAATTTGCACATAATCCCACAAAACCGATTGTTTATTGAGTTATTGCTACGTAAGAAACAGTCGATTAAGATGTAAATCCTTAATTCTGTAAAATTCTCAGGCTTTCTGTGGTACACCCGCCATCAGGTTCCTTACGGTATCCCCAGATACGCCCTCCGCACAGTGATCGGAAAAGCCTTTTTACCTCGATGAAATCAATAACTCATAAGGGTTACGTTTCTGAATCAAAGTGTTTTGTACAAAGTTGTACCTGAACAAGTTGTCCATCTTGTGGCGATAGTTTCGTAGTGCCAAACATTAACTTTTGAACGAAACACAATAGAAGGGGATGTCAGAGACAAGTTTGTAGGGAATATAATTTCAAGCAACTTTGCTCAAGACATAGTTTTTCTAGCTCTTCATTCGACCATGATAGAGCTAATTTGCTGCTTTAATTCAGGGTGTCTCTAAAAAAAGTGAGTTTCTTTATTATAACTTTTTTGTTTCTCATTTTGAGAAAAAGTAATATCGAAACAAAATATAGAAAACATTATAGCGCATATTTTCGTTGAGCAAAGTTCTTAAATACAGCTTATCATTCAAAAGTTACGTGTAATTTCAATTTAAAACAAGCGTTTTTTTCTTTTCGACCTTATGATTGATTTGGCGTGAGTTGGCCAGAAAACCATCAAATTCTTGTTTTAATGCGTATCAAGAAACAAAATGCTATATAAATGAGCTCGGGTACTCCTGGAGCACACGTGCGGTGACTGCTTATAATCGGACATGTTTTTAGTTAAAATCACCCCTAACTTTTGAACAATAATATATACTCAAATTATTAGATATTTGGTTTCAAGATCACTTTTTCTCAAAATGAGAAACAAAAAAGTTATAATTAAAAAAACTCATTTTTTAGAAGAACCCTGATTTAAAGCAGCAAAATAGCTCTATCATGGTCGAATGTAGAGCTAGAAAAATTATGTCTTGGGCAAAGTTGCTTGAAATTATATTCCCTACAAACTTGTCTCTGACATCCCCTTATATTGTATTCCGTTCAAAAGTTAGAAACAGCGCCGCCCTAGCGGTAAAGTTTGGCGCTACGAAACTATCACCACAGGATGGACAACTTGTTCAAGTACAACTTTGTACAAGACACCATGATTCAGAAACGTAATCCTTAGGAGTTATTATTTTTGCCGTGAAAAAAAGGCTTTTCCGATCACTGTGCACCGTGACGATTCTCCATCTTTTCTTGAAATCATCGGTACCATTTGCCTTTTTCTTAGTTTCGAAGAGTTTCCGCTTAACTAGAGCCCAGTATTTCTCTTTTGGGTGAAGTTCTGGACAGTTTGGTGGATTGGCTGTTTTTGGCACGTATTTGACCTCTTGTACCTTATATCATTTCAGGACGGATTTCACCTAGTGACAAGAGGCCAAATCAGGCAAAAACAGATCTGGAGAGTCGTGGCTTCTGATAAACGGTAGCAACGGCTTTTGCAGACATTCTTTCTCGTACACATCCTTATTGATAGTGCCAGTAGTGACGAAAATTTTGGATTTTCGACCACATATGGCCTGCCAAATCAAATACATTTTCGGGAATTTGGACACCTTCTTTGTTTGACAACAGTGTTTAAGTCTTCGATTATGTATGTTTTGTCGTCCATTATGATAAAAGAAAATGTTTGCAAAAAATTGGGATAACGCTCCATTTTGACTTCCCAAGTTGCGAGCCACATTTCGCACTGAAATATTGAAATTTTTCTCAATAACGGCTACCACCTTCTTGTCCATTTGTCCGGAGCATACTTTTCGATTTGTTCCACTTCTACTTGTTCTACAGTCAAGCGCTGGTCAAATAATTTGCAAACACAAAACACGATACTCTTCGGTAGTTTTAGTTTCTTGGCAAGATCGCGTACCAATAAATTCGGATTTTGCTGCCGCTCGTACAAAATGCGTTTGCGTACTTCCTCTTCATTCGACGCCATTTTACTGAATGTAACATGAATGTAAACATGATGTACAACTAAATAGAGCAGAGAGTTTCAGCTGTCATATAAGTGAAACGGTTCAGCGATCCGTGAAATAATTCAAAATCTACACGGAATGAAAAGTGTCCGTAATTTAACGTGGACAGATTTTATTCGATATTCTAAATGTTCAAACTTTCTTTACAAAATAGCTTCGTGAAATAATCCTCGTTGTTTGATATTTGATTCTCAAATAAAAAATATATTATTGAAGTGGTTCGTAAAAAACCGTAGGAAGAGGCTTGAGAGTACATTCAAGCCCATACATTTCGACGTCGGTCGTTTCCTACATGTGACTATCAGCAGAATCAACTGCCATCGATTAATTTTCAGATTATGGTTTGAGATACGAATTTTTTTTTGGCCAAATGAGAAAATAGGATTTGATTTAAAAATTAATAATTTTTAATACGAAGTTAAAAATCATAGTAAAATGAATTTAAAAAAAAACCTGCGGTGTTAATATTGAAAACCTTCGTAGTTGACCTTAAACTTGACGAGATGTTTGGCTTGACTTGCTCTTTAATTTGTTTTTTTTTTTAATACTCTGTACTAATTGTTAACATATTCTGTTTCATTTCAGGTAAATCCCACAATCAAATAAAAAGCAGACCAACATCCAAAGGTAAATCTGGTGTACAAATTCCAAATTCAAATGAATTCATCCGCCAAACGGAGCTCAAAAATCAATTTTCCACCTTCAGCTGAACGACCAAATCATCGCTCTACCTGCCAGCACCGAGTACTTAGCTTCACCCGCTCAATCAAGCTGCGGCTTATTATAGACAATCCGTAGAAAGCCTCTACCGACATCTTGGCTGATTAATTCGTCCTACTAACCCTGGCTGCTGAAAGCCATCCAAATCTGACGTTCCATTACTCAGCCACCGTCAACCGAACTGATGATCAACCGCCGCTTTCGTGCTTTGCTGTGAGCCAAAAGTGTCACCAGTCGACTTTGCGGATTAGCATTGCTAATACTAAATCAACCTTCAACTGGTACACCGGGCCTGAAACCACGTGCGGGTGCGATGACGGGTTTGACCGCCTTTGGAAAGAAATTCTAAATCATCCTTCCGGGGGCGACGTGCAAGTGGCGTCGTCATCGTTCGACGGAGAAAGAAAAGCAACAAGAACGGTTCTCCGGTATGGACTCAAAGCCATTCGACAAGAGCTGCTCAGCTCGCAGCTTGCCATGAGCCATGACATATCCTCTTCTCTCGTGCTCGCGTGAAAGTGGCTCCCGGGGCGCTGCGGAGGGTGCGAGGATAAGCCGGAGGGTAAAGGATTTTCGGTGCCATTGATGTCAACCTTCTGTTTTGTTGTTGTGTGTGCCTTTTGTGCTTCGATGATGTTCAGTATTTATAGGGCTCCGCTATCCCTTTCCCCCGTGCTTAACGAAGCTCGATACCTGGGAAGGTAAACGAACGAACGGCGAGCGCTGTGGCATGGCGCGAGCGTCCTTTTCTTTGGTCGACCGAAAGGAAATAAAAGTCTGCCTTCTGAAGAAGGCTCAAAGAATGTACCATGCGAGTACAAAAGGGCCACTTAGTGTCAATCCCTTTTCGGTTTTCTTCCGCTCGACTTGTACCGGCTTCCGATGAAGCCTGCTGTGGTTTCGATGACTTGCCGGGATGATGGCAGGGTGGAACAACAATGCAATTGTGGCTGCATGTTGGCACGGTGGGAAAGTTTTGGCGCGACGTTCGAAATGCGCTTGTGTTTTGATGAAGTTCAGGAAGGATTTTGTAGAGGACTTTTTTAACTGTGTTTCAATCTTAGATGCAGCCGAGGATGGAGCTGGAGGGTTTCAATTATTCCTCTCAAGCTTAACTACTGAGGGAAGTTAGACAAGTCTACCGGTTGATGTCGTAATTATCAATCATAATATCGATTGAATTTTGTTAAAATTCCGAAGCCAATTTTTCCGGAAGCTTTTTTATAAATTATTCAAAACATTTCAAAACAATGCACACACAAAAGTTGAAATGTTCAATAAATTTAGTTTCAAGGAACAGTTCATAATAACTTTAATGTTATTTATATCTTTGCCTTGAAATCAGCGTTTTATGATTTTTTTTACCACATATTCGAAACAAAATCCCGGGGACTGCATCCGTTTTCTAATCCGCAAAAAAGCTTCCCAATCCAGAAAATAATCTTTTGAATTCTCATTTTGAACCTTCGCCAGCTTATTCCCTCCCCGTAATAAGAGATACATTCAAATCTCCAATTGCATGCACAGGAGACATTATTATCGGCTTACGCATCTAACCCGTCAACGTCGATGGCATCAGCCGGAGGGCCAGCGCCCCCGTCATTGAAGGGTTCCTGAAACTTGATACACTTCATTTTTTATTCATGTCGACCCATTAGAGAAAGAGCACGGGTTATTGAATGAGTGAATGTTATGAATAGGGATCGTCGTGTCATATTTATGGTTATTAATTATTCTACACAAAACCGACAGAAGCGGAAAAGGAGTGCGGATTTTGATCCTGTTTTTCACGTTCCGTTCCAATCTCTCGGTCGGGCTTTCGGCAGTTGTGGTTTGTGATTTATTGGCATTGAGTAGGATTTTTTCCGCTACCGTTCGTTGCTTTTATCGCACAAACCGCCGGATTCATCCATTCTTTTGTATTGTATGCGTCGTCAGCGGCTTGTATATGACCTTATAATGCTCCGCGGGGATTATTATGAATGGCCTGGTAGGGGAAGTTGAAGTCATAGAGGAAGGACCCACTTAATAAATGCGCTATTACACGGTGAAAGAAGAAGTCTATTTAGCAGAAGGTTGCGGACCGTTTATCCGGAAGGGAAGAAAGGAAGTTGAATTGTGTTCACGTACACCGTTTTATGCTAATTACGATCAAAATCCGGATAATTTATAGCCAAAGTCAGGCCTACCGATGCGATGTTGCTTGGTTCGCACCGGCAGGCGGTCTACCGCTTCTAATGGATCAGAGCAGCCAGCCGCTTCTACCGGAATTCGAATATCACTAACGAGATTTCAAATTGAATAATGGATTGCAGAATTTAATGGTCTATGAAAGATTCTCAATCCGACTCAAACATGGTCGAATTCGTTCGTAATCGTTCTTTCAGTTGTCGAAGAAAAACCGATGAAAACGAGTTTTGATTCCTGATTGACGAATCCAACTTTAAAAATAAGAATACGCGGAGTGATGATATTTTTGACATCTCGTATCAGGACGTTAAAATGCCGAAGAAACGATTAAAACATCGTGGATTACTAATGTACTAGAAAACCACTATTTAGAAGGGAGTCCCAAAATTTCACTTAGTCAGAAAACCTGATGGCTCACCCTTCAAAAGATGGATATAAGTGTTACTAACTTTTATGTGATGGCAACTCGGGGAAATCGTCCCGATGAGATACCCTTTTTCATGACTAATATCGAAAAAAGAATTCTAATTCTCTTAATTTCGGTGCAACCTTACCCATTTATTTTTTTGACAGATTACTAAGGTACCAATATGTAATGGAAAACATTGTTTTTATATTTTGTTGTTACAGTTTTATGAGTTCTCTAAAACGATAATTTTTAGGTACTGTTGCGCATGTCGCGTAGTGATGTAGAACTGCCCCGATAGTCTTTAGAAGAAACCTCCTGAAAGACTTCACTGCAGCCCTCCATAGACCGCTAAAATGCAACGCACTTCTAGCCGTCGAAGTAACCCGGTGCACAGTGATTCCATTCCATACAAAAGGCGGAAAAAAGTCTAAAAATGGAATTTACATAGCTAAGCAATGTGTTTCCAAGTAATTTTTTGCCGCTGATTTCAAATATGTTATCTAAATTGTCGTATTAGACCACACTTTCGAGATATGGCCACTTTATGGACTCCTGGAGTATCCGGAACATCCGATAAAATGGTGAATTCATTAGCCTCGTCCTAAAGCAATACGATTCTTTTCAAAACCATTTGTACATAAAATGGAAGAAACAAAGCAATGTGGAGAACAATGTACGGCTCTAAGTGACCGTGTCATGGTCTTCCGGAAGTTCCGGACCATTCGTAAAATTTGATAACTCAGCAATTCGAAACCAAAGAGATGAAGTGGATCTTAGAATTCTGCAATACTAGGTAGGTTTGTTCCTTTTCGAAAAATATGACTCGAATTTTTCATTTTGTCATTAGGGTGATCCATTTTAAATAGGCTGGTCCAAAAAACAAAATCTTAGAAAATATATTTTTCCAAAAAATTATAACCATTCGACCGATTTTCAATTTTTTATGATCAAAGTATATGAAAAATTATAAGTTATTGTTTTAAGAATTAGTATGAATATAAAAAAAAACTTAGAAATAATTAAAGAGATGTCCAGTTTTTATTATTTTAGTGTCGACTACAATTTTCAAGTTTATTTCAATTAAGGAAATTCAGACGATATAACGTTAAGTCATTATAATGATTGTAATGATTTATTCCAATATGCGTATTCATTCTTTTTACCCTTTTTACAAAAGAAGGGTATACAGATTGCTTGGAAAACCGACTTTTGGTCCGAGGCCCGGAGAACAGAGTGATATATAACATTCGACTCAGCTAGTCAAGATTGTATTTTTTGGACTTAATTATCAACTTATCAAATAAACAACAAAACATCATCCGCATGCTTTCTACGAGGCACCAAACAACTTCGTGCAACAACAAATAACATGATTAGTTTAAATGTATGGTTAAATAAGTTTAACGTATGAAATGACAACAATAACTGAAATTTATTACTTTGAAAATGCGAAGTGGCAGTGCATCTTTCCAAGGAACCAGGATGCAGGATCGTTTCTCTCTAAGAATCCCGGGCATTGCATCAGCAATCAGTTTTCTAAGCAATCTATATTTTTCCTTCGTAAAAATGTATGGTAAAAATCGTGTTACTCTAGAACGAAATTGATGCACAACTCTTCAGATATTCCGCATATTCCGGATGATCCGGAAGACCATGCATTAACCAGTAACCATCTAAAATTGGTTACAATAGTGAATTCGTTCTCAATTGCATGTAAATTGATTTGAAAATAAACACTTAAATTTATCCACCTATCGTGAGATATGACCATTTTAACACTTTCCTGGGAGTACTAGGAATAAGAACCCGAATGTGGTCATTGTGGTCCTGGAAACTTGATATCATAACCATTGCACTTATTTTTGAGTTCTCATGTTATTTGATGCGTCGCATGATGGGTTTTGATCCAAAACTGAATGTGGCCACTGTCCCGAGAGTAGCCGGAACATCAACCTGGATGAGGCCAATGTAGTTCTGGACTTTTGATATCATGACCATTGGACTTATTTTTGAATTCGCATGTAATTCGAGGTGCCGCATGATGGGTTATGATCTTAGGCCAAAATTGGCCGCTTCCCCGGGTGAATTTCCGGAACCAATGAAGCAATTCAAATAGTTGAAAAGCAAAGTATAGGACTACAGTACCTTTCATTTGGTAATTGTTTCATTCAAATCGGTACACACACACACACACACACACACACACACACACACACACACACACCACACATCGAGCTGAGTTCGTTGTATATCACACTCGGTCCTCCGGACTTAGGATCAAAAGTCGGTTTTATCGGTTATATATATACACTTCTTTGTTAGAAGGGTAAGACCGTGGTAATCTAGTATGAGATTTATGTATTTACCAATTTCAAGGGTTCCCCACACATTCCAGGACTCTGGACTCCCAGAACCGTTGTAGTGCAAGTTTGCGCAAGAAGAAACCTACATTTTCAGAAAGCTGGTAAACAAATCTTCAAAATAAGCCTATTGTGGTGTATGTACGCATGTGTGCTCACATTTGAAAGCTTAGTTGATGTTTTTTTTCCGATTCTACATACATTTTATATGGGAGTAAAAAACCACGACCATGTAGGACCCATGCTTTGAAAAATTGTAGAGAGCACAATGTTCATTCAATCTTCATAAAATTTTGGAAAAAGAAATTTCAAATAGTGTACAAAATTAGAAAAATATATTTATTGTAAAATGAGGAAGTTAATTTCTTATATTTCAATATGGCGATTGGAAAAAACACACTTTTGCCAAAAATCCAATTTATCTTCGCAATGACTACTATAAAACTATTTAGCCTTGTTTTTTTGCCGTTTTAAAACCTCAATGCCAATTTGCCGTTTAATGCATTAACTGGAGGCTTGCTTTTTAAAATGCTTTTTCAACTGACCATAAAAAG
Source organism: Aedes koreicus (assembly GCA_024533555.2). NCBI lineage: Eukaryota > Metazoa > Arthropoda > Insecta > Diptera > Culicidae > Aedes > Aedes koreicus. Next base: position 354,140 of record JAHHFK020004792.1, on the reverse strand, counting down.
ATAATATGAATGAGTCCTAAAACGGCATTTCAAAAAAGCCTTTTACCATAAATTCGAAATTAAACCTCTAATATGTGTAAAAGGAATTTGAGAGAACATGGTTTAAAGATCGCTGTAAACAATCTGTGCAGGATTTCATAAACCTGACTAAAATATAAAACCTATTGGCACCTCTTGGTGCCATATTAAAACCAAATTGATCTCTAGCGGGTATCATAAGACTTTAATATAGTCTTTTTTTTTGCAAATTTGATGCTTTATTGTGAAAAAAATGGTTATACATTTATTGTTCAAAGTATTGGCCATCGCTAGCTATAACTTTTTCCCATCTTTGTGGTAGTTGACGGATACCCTCTCGGTAAAATGATGCTGGTTTGGCGGCTATCCACGAATCGATCCATTTTTTGACTTCGTCATAATTACGGAAGTGCTGGTCAGCCAGGCCATGTTGCATCGATCGGAAGAGATGGTAATCGGATGGCGCAATGTCCGGACTATATGGTGGGTGGGGTAGGACATCCCACTTGAGCGTTTCCAAGTATGTTTTCACCGGCTGTGCAACATGTGGCCGAGCATTGTCATGTTGCAAAATGACTTTGTTGTGTTTTTTAGCGTATTGCGGCCGATTTTCACGCAATGCACGGCTCAAACGCATCAGTTGTCGCCGGTAGACTTCGCCCGTGATGGTTTCTTTTGGTTGCAACAGCTCATAGTAGACCACACCCAGCTGGTCCCACCAAATACACAGCATGATTTTCTGGCCATGAATATTGGGATTGGCCGTCGATGTTGTGGCATGACCGGGGTATCCATACGTTGCCTTACGTTTTGGATTGTCGTAATGGATCCACTTTTCGTCACCAGTCACAATTCGATCCAAAAAACCCTTCCGTATGTGCCGTTTAAGCAGCTCTTCGCATGTGAAAAAACGGCGCTCAACGTCTCTCGGCCGCAATTCGTATGGCACCCAATGACCGACCTTTCGAATCATTCCCAATGCTTTCAAACGCTTACTAATGGCTGGTTGGTTAACTCTCAATGCTGCTGCAAGTTCTTTTTGCGTTTGTGAGGGGTCTTGGTCGAGCAAAGTTTCCAATTCGACGTCTTCAAACTTTTTGACCGGGCCGGGGCGTTCCTTGTCTTCAGTGACAAAATCACCACTTTTAAAGCGTGCAAACCAACGTTGACACATTCGAACGTCGATTTTGTAGTCCGGGTATGTTTCGGAGAGCAATTCAAATGCTTGAGATGCATTTTTCTTCGAATTAAACAGGAAAATTAAAACTTCCCGCAAATGCTGCTTTGATGGCTCGAATTTCGACATTTTTCGGCTTCACAAAAACTTGTTTACTTTCACTAATGATGCGTAACTTACACTGAAATAACTAGAGAATAGCATGAAGTTTCGGATGTGATAGCTGTCAATGTCAAAATTCATGTCAGAACAATAGATATGAAGTTGTCTGCAAATACGACATTTTCTAGGAATACCCCTAATAACTTAATAAAGCTGGACGGTTTTGGTAATGTTACTTGACAATACGAAGCCACCTTGAGTAGAAGTTAATACGTAGAAGATTCAAGCTTGAGAGAATCGTCGCATGTGACGCACATGAGTGCTATCGTTTGCCGCTGCTTATTCATCTGCTGCTGATTAGTTGACAGTCGAATCACCGGATCTGACCTGGAATTCAAATCAACAAGTAGGATGATCCCTACCACCATAGTATAACGTCCTTGATGTCCTCCAGCGTTGCTCCATGAGATAAACAGGATTTTGTTGGGTTGGAACGTCTTCTTCCTGGCTTTGACGCTCTTCATACGAGCTTTTGCCTGCTTCTCAACTTAGTGTTCTAATTGCACTTCCACCTTTATTAATTGAGAGCTTTCTATGCCAACACCAACGCATGAATTTGTATATTAGGGGGCGACCCCAGCGTGGTGGTTAACATCCATACCTCTCACGCCAAAGTCAGGAGTTCGAATCTCACCCCCGGACAAGTTACGAAAATATCCAAGAGGTATTTGAGTGACTACGACGGGAGAAGAACCAGCCCAGTGCTGAAAATCTCGATAATAAAGGAAAAAAAATTGTATATTGCGTAGCAGGCACAATTATACTCTATGCCCAGGGAACTCGAGAATTTATCCAACCCGAAAAATTCCTAGACCGGTCGGGAATCGAACACGCCGCCTTCGGCTTGGTAGACCGTGCGCTTACCGACTACGCTATCCGAGGCCCTCGGGTTGGAACGTGCCGCTACTGGAAACCGGCAGTTGGTATTTAGACTTCCGATACCCGGTAAGAGACGAATATCTTAACCGATTCAATAGTTATTTTTTATACACTGTATGTCAACATAATGATGGTCTACATGCTTGAACAAGTGTTAAAAACCATAAGAAGAGTCAAATTTGCCATAGTTGATTCAATGATCAACTGCTAGTCGATAGAAAAAGGATGTTTCGGAATTGTTCTTAGCTATTTTGCCATTGGATTCGAAGTATTTTTGCGGTCACCAGCTCGTCGTGTCGAAGTCGGAAATGGCGGATGAAATTTCCTACGTTGAACCTGACTTGAACCTAGTTGCAGCTGCCTTCGGGATCGACGTTGCCAAATTATTTTGTTCCACCCCTAAAAATAAACGTGCACGTGGGTATCAATGACCATTCGTTATCGTTTTAATGGTCGAGGCCATTGTACAGGGTGTCTCACAATAGGTGTCACTAAAACAGAATGAGATTACAGTAAAACAAATCAACCAAATCATAGCGTTTATTTTTCATTTGAAAGATACATGTTATAGAAATAAACCATATTAATTCAATTCGAATCTCTCGCCCTTTTCCTGGATAACTTTGCGCAAACGCTTTGTAAATCCATCGCAGCTTGCACGCAAGATTTCCTGAGGAATTTGGTCCCAAATATCAACCAAATGTTTCTTGAATCAATGTAAAGTAAGCCCTTTCGTAGAGCCTATATGTTGAAGCATATAATCCCAAACAAAGTAGTCAAGTGGGTTGAGATCCGGTGAAGATGCAGGCCATTCTTCGCTTGTGATGAAATCGGGCAAATTTTCCGCGCACCACGCTTGTGTCTTCTTTGCCTTGTGAACTGGAGCTGAGTCCTGTTGGAATTCCCATACAGCGTTGAAGCATGAGGAAGCAGATGGTTCTTCAAAACCTTTAATATTCAGTAATGATTTTTACATTAGGTTCTATGAAAAGAAGAAGAAATTTTCCTTTTCGTGAAACGGCGTGATTTTCGATACATTCTGATTACCATTCTGACATACCATGATTTTCGATACATTCTGAAAGCGTTCTGCAGCTAGTTTATCTGTTGGAATGTTGGTAAGACTTTTGCCATACATACGATCATTTTGTTGATTATGGCTGTCCTGAAGGAGGAAGAGCTTTTCATCCGAAAATAAAATTTCGCAGTCACGGTGCCGAACCAAAAGATTTCTGCTTGCTTTTGACGCTCCGTCAACCCGTGAACCCGTTGTATATTGTACAGCTTGCATTCCAGATCATGTCTGAGGAGCCTGTTCATTGATGCAGGGAACATTTCAAATTTTTTGTTCAATTTATGGCCAGATACGGCCGGATTACGTCTTATTCGCTCCCTCACAGATTTGATCTTTTTCTTCGTTCTGGCAGTTCATCTTTATCTTCAGCGATAAGCATTCAAAAGAATACACTCAAAACGGATATAATCAATTCTGCTGTTAAAATTACCCTGAAATAAACCAAGACTGAAAAAAGGTGACGCCTCTTGTGAGACACACTGTAAGGTGATTATAGAGTAGAGCAAGGATGCGTAATAAAGGATACATAATTAATCTAACATGGATTCAATGAAACTGTGCGGCACTTTCGAAACTGGTGAAAAAATCATTGTGTCTAAATAACTGTGAGTTTTTTTTTTAATTCGTCTTCACTGATTGCTAAATGAATGTTTAGAAAATATGTATAAGAGAGAACTAAAACTGACCATCTGGGATGAACAGCAAGAACTCATGCGGACTGAACGAAAATAATAACAATAAAACAACTCAAAAATAAGAATTTCGAAGCAACGTCAACTCGCAGAGACGTACATCAGAAAATAAGCAAATGAATACCAGTGAACATTTTTGCGCTGAAATGTATTTCGAAGTGATTTTAAAAATATAAATTCCACGATTTTCAACCCTCACCAGCGACATTGGCCAGATGAAGAATTAGTGGAATCAGCTAGCCAAAACTCTAACTGAAGAAGGTGTGCGCCGGCAGATGAGTGGCATCAACAAAAAATGCGAGGATTTCGACAAAATAACGATGAATGATTGGTTTCAGTTTTTTTTTTTAAAGAAATGAAATAATATTACCTTTAGGAGTTACATAAGGAAGTACACACATTTAAAAGTGCGCCATTTCTAAATGATATAGCCTTCAGTATGAATATATGGTTTAAAAGTTCAATCATACACTTGCTCTTGCTTAAGAATTCGTGAGATTATTCTTTAAGAAACATTCCTAGGCCAGACCGGGAATATCATCCAAAACCCAGGCACCTCCAGTATGGTGTTTGTAGCTGCTTTGTAGCAGCGTATTTGCTATTCACAAAGACTAGAATAATTTGAAAACAGGGCCTGTTTCTAGACTTTGACTTTGAATCAAGTAACCCTGGATAGGACTTTGTGTGTGAGAATGTGTTTCCAATCAAGCCAAGATAAAAATCGTGTCTCTATAGATGTAATTTATTTTCGACTGATCGAAAATTACAAGTGCAACTATAAATTGAAAAGTCAGTAGTTTCTTGTAATTTTTTTCCTATTTTCATGATGGTTGGTGGAATATTTTGGCAACTGATAACTAAAATTTTACTTCTAAGTGCTTTATCTTCGCGTTATTTTATCATCACCTTTGTATGGGTCCCGTCTCATTGTTCAATTCCGGGCAATGAGAGAGCGGACTCGCTTGCAAAGGTGGGCGCTATAGAAGGCGATATTTATGATCGACAAATCGCCTTTAATGAATTTTTTACTATTTTTCGTCAACAGTCACTCGTCAGCTGGCAGTATAAATGGAGTAAAGGAGATTTGGGGCGATGGCAACATTCTATCATCCCAAAGGTGTCAAAGAAATCCTGGTTTAAGGGGATGGATGTGGGTCGAGACTTCATTCGTGTCATGTCTCGTCTCATGTCCAATCATTATTCATTGAACGCTCATTTATACCGGGTTGGGCTGAGCGACAGCAATCTCTGCGAGTGTGGACAAGGCTATCAGGACGCAGATCACGTTATTTGGTCTTGTGCCGAACATCGTGGAGTCAGATCGGAGCTTTATGATTCCCTTCGGGCTCGAGGTAGACAACCCAATGTACCGGATATTTTGGCTGTACGGCTGATCTGGAGTTTATGAAACTCATTTATGTGTTTTTCACTAACATTAGTCTTAGATTGTAGTTAGTTTAACCTGTAGGTTTACTATAAGTTTTTTTTATCTGTGATTGTGTGTTTTTTTTTTCGTTCTCAAAAATTTTCAAGTCAAAAGAAAACCTAAAGTTGTATAGTTATAAGTTTTTAGCCAATTCCGAATTTGCAATAAACATGCTTTGTAAACCACACTTCAAATTCCCGCCCATCTTCCCATCCGTACATTTGTTATTCCTTTTAACCTCGAGACGGCCGCGAGTAACGTTAATTTTAAGATAATTGATGTATAGCAATATGAAAACTTGGCTCTGTTAAGTTGATTCGATTGAGCCTGTGCAAATAAATGATTTAAAAAAAAGCTAAAAATTTTGAAAATTGTTAGTGTTATATCGTTGTTTTGGAACCTCGAATTCCCTTCCAAACTTTTTCAAAAAACTTCCAAATTTTCACCAGTTTCTCACTTTCTGTTGAAAATCCACATTGCTTATAAAGAAGAAGGATCTCTAACCCCAGCGTAATGCAACGTACTCTAATTGTGAATAATTACATTCCAAGATGAGTCTACCAAGTTCACTGAAGTACCCACCCAAAGTAACATGTACAGAAAACGATTCCAGCGTTCATTAGTTCACCCGTGGAGTCAGCCCTCGAGAGATTAGCAATTTGTCACATGCAGTGAATACAGTCTGCCGACAGTAGCACAGTAGCATAACTACAGAAATGGTTGGCTGGGTCGCTCACTCCGTTGTTGTTGACTTTTAATCATACGTGAGGGTGAAAAGCAAGTTCCTACCAAAACTGCGATTCGGTGGGAGGATATGTCCTACCGGCGGACAGTACTTTCGGTACACTGTGGGGTTCTCCCCATCCACCGGTTTGTGTCTAGAACAGCACGTTCTTGTTGTTACCTTGGTCGGCGCCATCGTTGTTACCGAAGAGGAAGGATAAATTCCCAAATGTTTGCTAGATAAACATGCTACTAAGGGCTGCGACACATAAAACATGACTATAGTCTCCTTGGGACACGTGATCTACGACAACCTCTCGGTTGTGGGGGCATTTTCATGAACATGTGGCCAGGATGGAAGAGGAACAGCGCAATAGAAAGTCTCCCAGCGCCCGTAGCTGCAAACTTCACTTGCCCCAAATAGACCGGAGGTCGTGTAGAACATATGAGATAAGAAGTCAACCGAAATTGTATGTAAACTTTAACGAACTTGAAAGCGTGCATTTTGGGAAGAGGTTAAAAGCTGGGGGAACAAACGAGCAAAACTTGACTGGCTATGTGTCAAGGGGAATCATCTCCACTTAATCACCCAGGCTCTCTGCTGCTGCAATCTGATGGATGGTGATGCTCTTTTGTTTCGCTATTAAAAGCTCTCCATCATACTCACTTACACCATACATGATATGTACCGTGAACGCATCGCCACCACCCGTTGGGGGAAAACAAAAAGTGCGGATCATTGTAACTTAAAACCCCACCGGTACCGGATATTGCATGCATGTAGTCGTGACTATCACACTTTTTCCCGGCCCTCCTCTCAACGCGTTCTCGGGTCCTATGTCTTTCACTGCCCAGCTTGCCACCGCGGATGACGACGCGTGACAAATGGATGCATAACCAGACCGTTTTGGAGCTCTTTCTTTCCCAAGAAAAACCCGAAAGCACAGCGACGACCGGTTGTTGAATGACAAATCTAAACCACCTCCAAGCTCGTCTTTCAACATTGTGTGGAAAATGATAACCATGTCGCAAAAACTAATGCCTGTGGCAACACTGTGCAATCCAAACTGCAAAAAAAGGGGTTACAAACTGAAATTTGCTGTGTGCACCTTTTTCCCTCTAAATAGATTCTACGTGGTTTATCTGCGTTGCCCCGGTCATGGGTCGTGCCATATTCGTTCAATTATTTTCATCCCACGTGTCACACTTGACAAATGGGCCTATGATGCGAGTGTTTTTGTGCCGGTGCGTGCCCTGCCCGCACGTACTCCCTTATGCAGATAAGAGCCTTCATCGTTTTGATGGTTAAAATTCTAATCCTCTTTCCCCACGGAACCGCTATCAAAGAGATTCACACTGAACCACTCAACCGAAACCTCGTGATCTCACCACGGCCGGACAAATCTAATTGAATGTGAAGCGCGAAATGGTGAACGCCATCGCCGGTTGCGTCCTGCAGATTGTGTTTGAAAATGCTACTTTTCCCGACCCCATTTCCTTAAATTAGGAACGCACGCTGCTTCAGCTTCGGATGCTATTAGCTATCAAATCTGAATATTTGAGGTCGAAAATCGGCATCCTGATGCCAGATTTCGCACTGAACCGAAAGTGCCCATAAGCCAGATTGAAAATGGATATTGGATAATTTTCGAAATCGGGCGCCGAATCTGGGAGGCTGGATCCAATGGTTCTGTGCGTGGCGATGGGTTTGGGTATGATACGGATGCCAACATCGTTGCTGCCGTCTCGTGGCTAGCTGGAAATAGTCGTCGGTGGTGGTTTGATCTTCCGAAGAGTAGGTGGGGGTCAGTGAATGGCTTACGGAATTCTAGTAAAGTTTAAGTTTTATTTTTGTTTTTCCTTGTTGACTAGAAGACAAAGTCGATTCAACATGATGACACGGAGTTAATGTTGAGAAAAACTAGGAGAAATGTTTGACACCGGCAGTATAAACCTTTCTTTGGTAGCAAATTTAAACTTCCGATTCAATATATTTTCCCAACAAAACCATTAACTGAAAACAGTGTTGGACATAAAATATGCAATTTTCATCTTACATTACTAAAAAGCGTAACTAAACATTGAAATTTCATTAACGAAATGAAGTAACATGCTACAATTCTATAAGATATAGTCAAAAGGTCGAAAGTAACATTTGTAAACAGTGACTTCTAGCGTATTTTTCTAGGATCTGCTTGCTCCCACAAACAAAATAGCACCAGAAACAAATACAGGGAGTTATCACCTTCCGTTCGTTAGTGGATATAGATGATAGCAACCTGGCTTTTCCATGAAATTTACGTTTTAATCCATTATTTATAATTGTTACTTTCGACCTTTTGACGATTTTATCAAGAATTGATGGCTCAGGAGTCTGGCATAATTCTACATGATTGCGGGAGCAATCTAGTATTCACTGACGGCACGCCGCTAAAGTTTTGCTTGGCAATTTTCTAAGATTGATTACTCTTCAGTGCCTAAGTGTTAATAACCTCGAAGAAAATATTTCTTTTTCAGTAAAACTCTTGTTTACTCTTGTTAATGGATCTTGCAATGGAACTTCGAAATAAAATAATCGAAGATTGCATGGATGAAGTGTCACAAAAAACATGAGTGACAAATATAGAATGTATCGAAAATAAGCTATCTACCCAGACAACCAAAATGCACGTATATTGAAAGTTGTTGTTATGATATACAAACATATTTGTAAGTAAACAAATCGTATAGAATGCAAAAATATGGCTTATATACGTGCAAATTCCATTGTTTTCCTAAACGAGTTGATTTGATATCATATGCGATTGAATTTGTAATAAAAAATTCGATTTAAAAAGTTTAGCGATGTATATCCGATTTAGTTTGTGACGCAGTACGATGAATAAATGACACATCGTATGTAAGTCGAAAATGTGCACTCTTTACGATATAACTTAAACATAATACGATAAAGGCCACAATTAATTGCGATTTTGACTTAAAATATACCCGACCAGAAGAGCATAACATGAAAATATCAAAATTATAACAAATCTTGTTACGACTAACTGATTATGATATAAATTTGTTGAAGACGTTTTCATCTGGATAATTGTATATCATATTTATAACCAATTATGATATAAAACCCTGGAAGTCACAATCTGTGAGAAGAAATAGATTGATTCTAAAAATAGCTGATATAATTTTGCTACATGGTAACAAAATTGTTACAAAGTTTGTTTTGTTTATGTTTTATCTATATCATAGTTTGTTTTTAATTTGTTACTTCTTGAGGATTTTTTGTTACAATTTCTGTTATTTTAACTATATCCGCGATCTTAATTCTAGCAACTTTTGTTATAAAAACAGCGTAACTGAATAACAACACTTGAAATAATTTTGTTGTTTCCTTCTGGTCGGGTAAGAATAAACGATACTATTTGAACACTGTTATGCGAATTGTGATTGTCTGGGTACGCACAATTGCGTTGTACGCTTGTTTACAAGCTCCCCACAACATGACAGATTAACTTGGTTTCGTGTAACCACTTGCAAATCGTAGATGTCGCCCCGCGACGTAAACATTTGGGTCATCGCTGGTAGACCCGACCAAAAGGGTATAACATAAAAATAACATAATAATAACAAACCTTGTTACGACTAACTTATTATGATATAAATTTGTGAAAGACGTTTTCATCTGGATAATTATATAACATACTTATAACATATTGAGATATAATGCCTTGGGAGGCACAATCTGCGAAAAGAAACCCGACCAGAAGTGTATATCATAAATATAACAAAATTATAACAGACCTTGTTACGACTTACTCATGATGATATAAATTGGTTAAAGACGTTTTCATTTGGGCAATTGTACAACATACTTCTAACAAATTGAGATATAATGCCCTGGAAGGCATACATCTGCTTTAAGAATGATATTAATTCTAACAAAAGCTGATATAATTTTGCTACATCGTAACAAAACTGTTACAAAGTTTGCTTTGTTTATGTTATGTCTATATCATAGTTTGCTATTATTTTGTTAACTCTTGAGGATTTTTTGTTACAATTTCTTTTATTTTAACTACATTCGCGATCTAAATTCTAATAAGCTCTGTTAGAAAAACAGTGTAACTGAATAACAAAACCTGAAATAATTTTGTTTGTTGTTTCTGGTCGGGAATAGATTAATTCTTACAATAGCTGATATGATTTTGCTATATAGTAACAACACTGTTACAAAGTTTGTTATGTTCATGTTATATTTATTTCATAGTTTGCTATAATTTTGTTACCTCTTGAGGAATGTTTGTTACAATTTCTGTTATTTTAACTACATCCGCGATCTAAATTCTATCAATCTCTGTTATAAAAACAGCGTAACTGAATAACAAAACTTGAAATAATTTTGTTGTTTCCTTCTGGTCGGGGATGCACCGATTTTTCTATTCGGAGCAGCATGTTTTTGTTGCGTAATGAGTGGTTGCAAAACAACAAGCAAGCGCATAATATCAAAAGAGTCTATTTTTATATTCACGAAATAATTTCAGTTGTAAGTAATTTAAATATTATAATAAACATTTCACGCAGATTTCCTCCGAGCAAAGGTACAACCGCGGCATTTCCTCAACCACGGTTGTTCGTTTCGAAAGTGTTACACCGCGTTGCATTTTGTGAACACTACGACAGTCGCGCGATGAATTGTGTCCAATAAATCTGAGAATAATTGAAGGTTATTGATTGGCCATGGAAACCGTTTAAACAATGATTTCTTTTTTGCTTTTTTTACTGAAGTACTTCATAAAAAGAAAAGGAGGAAGCGGAAGTAAAAATTTACTTATATATTTACTAACTTGTTAAAGAGAGAGGCTGATTCAGGCTGTTTAATACATCGAGGTTAATAGAGACATTCTTCTAATTTGTAGGATTGCTGAAAGAGAGTTGAAAACCTTGATAAACGAAATCGATAATTTCAACATTGCCAAGAAACGACTGTTCCAGAAAGTATAAGCACACCTTATTTTAACGGTCACTTTGAATATAATGAAATATTTCAACATGTTTTGGCTGCTTCCTTCTGTTTGCACATTTCTGAATGACATAAAGGGCGAACACGAAATTATTGCGACACCGAAAATGTCATGCCAATTTTCTTATAATGTTTAGAATCAAACCAAAATTTTAGGGTAGTTTAATACATATATTTACTTCAAAAATCAAAAGAAAAGTTAATCGATGGAGCCTTGAGTGTAAAATTGAACGCATTTTCGCTTGATGCCCTCCATCAAAGTCTTTACAGTGTCATCCGGTACCAGTTTCTCAGTTTTTTTTTTCCATTTTCTTAACATGTCCTTCTCGTCTTTGACTGTCTTCTTGCTCTTCCGAAGTTCCCGCTTCATCATTGCCCAGCACTGCTCCACCGGGCGCAGCTCCGGACAGTTTGGCGGATTCATGTCCTTTGGAACAAAATGGACAGAATTGGCCTCATACCACTCCAGGACACTTTTAGAATAGTGGCATGATGCCAAATCTGGCCAAAATAACGGAGCTTCGTCGTGCTGCTGCAAGAACGGCAAAAGGCGCTTCTCGAGGCACTCAGATTTGTTGATCTCGCCATTTACTGTGACCTTTGTCACGAAAGGCTCACTCCTCAGTCCGCATGAGCAGATGGCCTGCCAAATGAGATATTTGTAGGCGAACTTCGACATTTTCTTCTTCTTAAATTTGTCGTCCACATAGAACTTGCTCTTGCCGGTGAAAAACTCCAACCCCGGAATTTGCTTGAAATCGGCTTTTATATACGTTTCGTCGTCCATCACACAGCAGCCATATTTTGTCAGCATCTTCTCGTAGAGCTTCCGTGCCCGAGTTTTAGCCGTCGATTGTTGCCGCTCATCGTGGTTTAGAAAGTTCTGTACCTTGTATGTATGTAGTCCAGCTCTCTTCTTTGCATTCTGGACGTAGCTCTGCGACATGCCGATCTTTTTAGCCAAATCACGGCTTGAGACGTTGGGATTTGCTTCACCTTTCCCTCCGTCTTTTTGTTCTCCGGTCCCGGTTTTCTTCCAGCTCCTTTGCCGTGGTCCAACGTCAACCGCTCCTGAAACCGCTTCAACACTCTAGAGACGGTTGAATGGTGAATGTTCAACATTTTTCCCAACTGCCGGTGCGACAGGTCAGGAAATTCCAGGTGTTTGGAAAGAATTTGTTCTCTCGACTCGCGTTGGTTCACCTCCATTTTCGTTGAATCGAAAAACACGACTACGAGTTTGACAGCATTTAAACAATACATCAATGAAAAAGTGTGCAAAATTTGGTTGATTTTTACCCAATGGTAAAAAAGTTATGCCCTCTTGAATGTGTCGCAATAATTTCGTGTTCGCCCTTTAGCATCAAAAGAGTGCTCAGTTTTGTTTTACCTATCAAAATGCGCGGTCTTACTCCGGAACAACGAAAAAGTATCATGCACAAATGTGGCACTGTGAGCGGACTCTCCTTGTAAAAATTGGCCAAGGAAGAGGGTATAAGCGTCGGAGCGGTACGATCTGCCATTCGAAAATATAGAGAACTGTGTACGTTTGAAGATGCGCCGAAGAGTGGTCGGAAATCCGGTCCTGTTAGTCCGGATATCAATAGATCAGGGATGCCTACAAGCGAAAACCAGCTACTTCCGTTCGGGATGTTGCGAAAAAACTAGGGACCTCGTCGAGTAACGTCATGCGTGCCAAAGAAAGACTTGGGCTAAAAACATACCGGAAGCAGAAAAAACCCAAAAGGAACCCAGGCAGGCAATATGCGAGTGTGGTAAAACATCTAGTCCGTACATCACAACGGAGACGATGAACACTCAGAAATACGTTAAGGAATGTCTCCAGAAGCGATTATTGCCGATGATCAGGCAGCACGAAGGTCAAGTAGTGTTTTGGCCCGATTTGGCGACATGTCATTACGCAAAGGACATTTTAGAATGGTACAAAAGTCAAAATGTATGTTTCGTGCCGAAAGACATGATTCCGCCGAACTGCCCGGAGGCACGGCCAATCGAGACTTTTTGGGCTTTAACCAAAGCAAAGCTTCGAAAATTCATAAATCCAGCGGACGACATCCACAAATTTAAAAAAGATTGGCCAAAAGTGGTCAAAATGGTGGGAAGTACCACTGTGCAGAAGCTAATGGGTCATGTTCGAGGAAAAGTTAGGAGTCTTGGCTATGATTAACTATTTTGATTAAACGAGAGTAAAATATCATATAAAACACAAATACAAATATGATTTGCCAAATAAAATTATTAAAACTAAAATGTGTGCTTATACTTTCTGGAACAGTCTATATTATGCATAGCTAGAAAACAATATCGTCATGACAATTTATAGCGCCCATCAGCATGTTTTTATGCAACTATCACGGCACATTTTGGATCAAAATTTAGTGAATAACCATTGCAACATCTTTATAAATATTTGCAGTGATTTTTATCTAAAGCTGCGACTGGAACAATATGCCAAAAAATGTTATAATGCAAAGCACACACTTCGCAAAAAACATACTAAATTGATTCTTTTCCGGGGTGATTAGTAATTTACCTTTACAGTCATAAACATGTAAACTGTAGAGAAATATATAAAAATATAAAATTAATGCAATGATACAAACTTTGTAAAATCTATTAAAAAGCATGAAATAAATACCTTTGCTTAAAAATAAATACATGTAGGAGCTCGATTCTGTTGATATCCGGAAAACCTACAAGCGAAAATCGATTTTTCTGATGATAACGAGCATCGGAGGTATTGCGATTTATGGCGCATCGCTTTGTGAATCCAGCGCAATACCTTCCGACTTAAGGTATCTCATATAATTCTCGAGACAAATCGATTTTCGGAAGTAGATTTTCCAGCTTTTGACTGGTCCGAGTGAATCTTGTTTAAAAATACCTAGTTCGAAAAAGCACGAACGGTGAGCTTTGCAACACTTAATGAAAAACTGTTGACTTAATCTGTTACATGGAATAACGTTCGCATTTATTCAAAATGGACAAAAATTGCCGATTTTGTATGGGTTTACCTTCACCCGCACTGACGAAACTACCCATGCAGCATCAATCATAGTATCCCATGGGTCAGCAGACAAAATTTGACAGCTCTATCAGTCGAACTCTAACCGTGATGGCAAAAACAGTGAAGCAACTACGTTCAGAAGTGTGCGCGTTCAAAGAACGGCACCTCGCTGCGTCGAAAACGGACATCGTGCGGCACTTTGTGGACGCCGGATACGCCCGTTCCGGCATCTACAACATCTTGGCACTATTAGACAACAATCAGAGCATCGAAAGAAAGCCCGGTTCCCGACGGCCGACGACCCTGAGCGACAAGAAGCTCCAAAGGATGCTGAAGAGGAAGACCGAGGAAAAAGTGGCCTCGTGTCCTTGGCCGGGGGGCGGTCAACCCGCCAAACACGAAAAGGAACCCACCAACACAACATACAAAAGGAAACGAAAACGCGCCCCCCCTTTCCCACCCCAAGAACCCCCCCCCCCCCCCCAAAAAGCAACCCCCTTTTCCCCCCCACCCCCCCGCGGCGCGGGGGGGGCGCACGACCCCTCCCCCCCCCCAACCCCACCCCCGCCGGCTTTCTTTTTTACTTCCCCCCCAAAGGAAAAGAGCCCCGAGGGGAAGTCCTTTCCCCACCCCAACCCCCCCAAGAAGGTCCGCCGGGGCCCCCCAACCACAAAGAAGGGGAAAGCCCCCCCCCTCTCTTCCCCCCCGCCCCCCCCGGAACCGGGAACAGGGTTGGGTAGCAACCGACCGTTAACATTAAATAACAAGTATCGAGTTAGCCTTGCCTATTAGGCTCTAGTTTTTACTTCACTTCCACTCAAACCTTTACTGAATAAAGACGTGTTACCATTAACCTCTGCCTATTCATTAGGTTATGGGCCCAGCACGCTTCCACTGCGAGAACGGAAGTAGTTCGTAAAATCTAGAAGATTCTTTGTTGAAACCACCACTCTCAAAATGAGCGAAGAAAAGCTTTGGCTGTTCAACGGAAACAACTTCGGAAATTGGAAATTCCGCATCGAAGTACTAATGGAGGACAAGGGACTGCTGGACTGCCTGGAGAAGGCGATAGAAGATGAAGAGTACGCGAAGGATCTACCGGCGGACACTGCTGCTGTGAAAGCGGAGAAGAAGAAGCTACTCGAGGAACGGATTGCCAGAGACCGGAAGTGCAAGAACCCACTCATCCATCGGATCGCGGAAGACCAGTTGGAGTACGTGAAAGACAAAGTCACGGTGAAAAACGTTTGGGACGGTTTGAAGAACGCGTTCGAACGGGTAGGAATCGCCGGGAAGCTATTCCTGAGGAAGCAATTCCAGGAGCTGAAGTTGAGAGACGGTGAGCAGGTCAAGATTTTTTTGCTGAACTTCGAGAAGGTTCTCCGAGAGCTGAAGATGGCTGGAGTAAAAATGGACGAGGAGGACGTTGTGTGTCAGCTGTTGCTGGCACGTCCAAAGTCATACGATGCCTTGATCACTGCGTTGGAGACGATCCAGCCCGACCAGTTGACACTGAAATACGTGAAGAAGCGGTTGCTGGACGAGCAGGTAAAACGGGAACACCAAAATCCATCAGGAAGCGGGGTGGAAGATTCCAGTGAATCAGCTTTTTCCGGTAAGAAGTTCGGCATCAAGTGCTTCGGCTGTGTCCGGTTCGGGCACAAGCGTGCGGATTGCCCCCGGCTGTTTGTTGCTGCTACGGGCGACGGTGCTTTTTCGACGCCAGCTGTGATGCTTAACAGCGAATCGAGTGGTTCTTGGATTCGGGCGCCACGGACCATATGCTGAAGGAGCGATCGTTTTTCGAAGAGCTGCATCCGTTGGCGATACCGGTTCACTTTGCGGTGGCAAAATCTGGCCAGATGCTCGTAGCCAAGTCGGCCGGAACAGTACGGGTGGACATGCTCATCGATGGCAGGAAGTATCCGTCTGTGATGAAAGAAGTGCTGTTTGTACCAGAGCTGCAGTGCAACTTATTTTCGGTTCGTCGACTGGAAGACATCGGAATGACGGTGAAAATTGCCAATAGGAAGGTATCCATCGAGAAGGACAATCGGGCCGTGTGTGTTGGTCAGAGGAAGGGCCAATTATATGCGCTGGACATCTATCTTCGAGATGCGACTGCATCAGTGGAAGCGAGTGCCATGTCTTCGAAGCAGGACGGTTTCGAATTGTGGCATCGTCGATACGGCCATCTGGGAGAGGTGAACATGAGAAACTTCTGGAAGTACGGGATGGTGGACACTTCTGCGACTATCCAGGACTGGCCCGATAAGTGCATTTGCGGTGTATGTCTGGCAGGTAAGCAAACAAGGCAGCCGTTCGAAGAGACGAAAGAGAGGCGTTCAACTCGGCCATTGGAATTGGTCCACTCGGATGTGTGCGGGCCATTCACACCAACAACGTGGAATCAGAAGCGCTATTACGTCACGTTCTTTGACGACTACAGCCACTTTACGGTGGTCTATCTCCTGGAGTCGAAGGCTAAAGTAGAGGAAAAAATCGACCAGTATCGGGCGCAGGTCACAGCATTCTTTGGGACGAAAATTGCTAGACTCAGGTGCGACAACGGCAGGGAATATATGAGCAAGTCATTTCGAAAACTCTGCCGCACTGAAGGAATCCGCATGGAGGCTACTGTTCCATATAGTCCGCAGCAAAATGGAGTAGCGGAACGGATGAACCGGACTCTTCTGGATAAGTCCCGGTCAATGTTGAAGGATGCTGGTCTCCCGAAGAGCTTGTGGGGCGAGGCAGTGCTTACTGCTGCATACTTGTTGAATCGAAGTCCGACGTCAGCCCTAGAAGAAAAGAAGACACCGTTTGAGAAGTGGTACAATAAGAAGCCAAATATTGACAAACTGCGAGTTTTTGGTTCTGTTGCCTACACCTGGATTCCGAAGGAGAAGCGTAGCAAGCTGGATCCGAAATCTGAGAAGAATGTGATGATCGGTTACACAACGAATGGCTATCGTGTTTGGAATCCTGGAAAGAAAGCGCTGTTCACGTCACGAGATGTCGTGTTTGATGAGAGACGGAGTGTCAACGTCGAGCCATCCGTTGAGCCCGTGAAGCTGGTGAGGTTGGAGCCAGAAGAAGAAGAAGAAGAAGAAGAAGAGGACGCCCGTTCGACAGAAGATGATCGTCAGGAAGAATCCGCTGATGAAGAATCCGATGAAGAGTACGTGACTGAAGATGAAAATGTAGAAGACGAACCCACCGGAGCGCTCCCTTCGCAATCAGAACGTGACAACTGCCCAGCAGAGGTGTCCACGAGGCAAAGCGGACGGGAGCGCAGAATCCCCGGTAAGTTCTTTGAATTTATCACTGGTCTTGGAGCATCTACTGCCGCTGAATGTTTCGCAGGTTCTACTGAAACGACTGATGACACGGTGATGGCGTATGCACTGAACGCAGAGGCATTCGTGGAAAATCTGCCTACCACGATCGATGGCCTGAAGAAACGGAGCGATTGGCCTCATTGGAAGGACGCGGTTAGCAGCGAGCTGGAATCGCTGCACAAGAATGAAACGTGGGAGCTCGTTCCGAAGCCAGCGGGGAAGAACCTTGTGGACTGCAAGTGGGTCTTCAAAGTGAAGCGCGATGAAGCTGGCAACATCGACCGATACAAGGCTCGGCTTGTAGCTAAGGGCTACTCGCAGCGACATGGCTTCGACTACGATGAGACGTACGCGCCGGTGGCGAAGATCACCACAGTACGTGTACTGCTCGCTGTCGCAAATCACGAGCAGTACCACATTCACCAAATGGACGTGAAGACAGCTTTCCTGAACGGCGTATTAAAGGAAGAAATCTACATGCGACAACCTGAGGGATTCGAGCGGAGTGATCCTAATCTCGTCTGCCGTCTCAAGAAGTCGCTGTACGGCCTGAAGCAAGCACCACAAAGCTGGAACGACGAGTTCAACTTGTTTGTCCAAACGCTTGCCTTTAAACGGTCAGATCTGGACAGCTGCTTGTACTGGAAGGGAATCGGGAACGTTGTCATTTACCTGCTGCTGTATGTAGATGACATTATCCTGGTGTCTAGCCATCTGGAGTTGGTGGCTGAAGTCAAGACGAAGTTGCGCAAACGATTTGAAATGACGGACATGGGCGAGCTGAAGCATTTTCTGGGCCTCAGGGTGGAACAGGATCACTGTAAGGGGACGATGAAGATTAGCCAACCGAAATACGTCTCGGATCTGCTACGACGATTTGGAATGACGGACTGCAACTCAGTGTCGACTCCATTGGAAGCTAGAACGGAGTAAGGAAGAAGCAGTGACAACGCAACCCTACCGGGAGCTTATTGGTTGCCTGACGTATCTGGCGTTAACATCAAGGCCGGACATAATTGCAGCCTTCTTCAGCAGATTTCAATCTGCTCCAACTGATGTTCACTGGAGCCATCTCAAGCGAGTTCTCCGGTATTTGAAGGGCAGCTTGAACTACGGTAAAGTATATCGACGACGCGATGGAACAACGCCCCTGCTTCGTTACGCTGATGCTGACTGGGGAAACAACGTGGAAGATCGTCGATCAATATCGGGCAACATGTTCCAAGTCTATGGTGGAACTGTATCATGGATGACCCGGAAGCAGAATACTGTAGCGCTGTCTTCAACAGAGGCCGAATAAGTTTCACTCAGTCAGGCTTTCTGTGAAGCAATCTGGCTTAAAAATCTTCTGGAGGAGCTTGGAGTTCAAGTGGATCATCCCGTACCACTGTTTGAGGATAACCAATCCTGCATCCGTATTGCTGAGGAGCCTCGTGATCACAAACGGATGACGCATGTGGACATACGCTACAATTTCCTTCGTGAGAAACTGCAAGATGGAAGCTTCAAGATTCACTACGTGCCAAGTAACTAACAAGCTGCTGACATCTTTACAAAGGGCTTACCAAGAGGACCTTTCGAAAAACTACGAGCGAAGCTAGGATTATTCGGTTGAGCGGGGGTGTTGGGTAGCAACCGACCGTTAACATTAAATAACAAGTATCGAGTTAGCCTTGCCTATTAGGCTCTAGTTTTTACTTCATTTCCACTCAAACCTTTACTGAATAGAGACGTGTTACCATTAACCTCTGCCTATTCATTAAATTTATAGTACGAAATGCCTGCCGGAAGTTGCGTCGTTCATCAAGAAATACCATAAGGGCGAAGACGCGGTGTGCTGGCTGGATCTGGTGTCGGCCCACTACTCGAAGCGATCGTTGGAGGAGATGGAGTGGCTGAATATCGATGTGGTACCCAAGTCGGCGAACATGCCCAACGTCCCCCAGCTGCGTCCCATCGAGAATTTCTGGGCCAACTTGAAGCGTAAGATCCACTCCAACAATTTTGTCGCGAAAACTGAGGAGGAATTGATGAATAAAATGAAGAAAGAACTAAAAAACATGCCTACAAGCATGTTTTCGTCCACCATGGCGAATGTTCTGGTTAACTGCCGGAAGGCCGCTCGCAAGGACGTTATTAATTGAGAGCTTCCTAGGCCAATACCACTGCATTAACAAGCACAATGATACTCTATGCCCAGGGGAGTCGGTTAAATTATCAACACGAAAGATCGGACCAGTAAGGTGCTCTAGAAGGTGAGATAAGACTTCAATGAATCCAGCCAGTTCATCCGTTGCGCTGACGACGTGAACAATTCACATGGATGCTGATAAGTACATCAACCTGAAACTTGAAGGAGAAAAGGTTGGATCAAAGGATGGGATGAACCAAGCGTGATAGACGAGAACACAGCTGAATTAGTTCGTAAAAAAAAATTTGACAGCAGAGCGAGAAGTTATAGAAATGAATACCAGATGTTCATGAATAATGAATTATTCCCCACTGTCCTGCCAAATTTTCAATAGTGCATGAACTCAATTTCGCCCATGCACTAGTCTATAGCACACTCTTGCACTCTCGCTTATAAACGGAGCGCAAGTGTTGAGGGGAGGGGGGTATGTTACAAAACCACCCCAAACGGAAATGTTGGTTGATTCACTGAACCGGAGTAGAACTTGCTTTGAATCCTGAGCTTTATATTTACATAATTCTTGTCATGGTTCAAAGCGTATCCTATTCCCATGCTTTGACTCACCACGAGTTTTTATTGCTTGTTTCAAAGTAGCTGAATCAATTATTTGATATGAATATTCTTCGCAAAATAATCATAAACCAAACGAATACTCTCTGGCATCGATGTGGTACCAAGAAAATAATGTAAAATAAATAACTACAAAACAACATGCAACTGCAGAGCGTGGAGGTTTCAAAGAGGTTTACTATTTCCCGATTATAAATTTAACGACAAAAAAAAAACCGATGACCAGCACAGCTCAGGCAGCACCATTTTACACGCCCTGAACCACCAATGCCACATTGCGTGAATTGCGTCCTTCTGCCGCATTGCGTACGCCCGCCACCGTCCGCCATGAAATGCGGGAGGATAGGTGCCACTTCGGAATCAACCATAACATCCCCGTGCGGCTACCGACGATGATTCATGATACCCACCGAACTGAAACCATTTCGAACCACTTCCTTCCGGCTTTCCACGCGAGGGTTGATACACCCCATCCTTCACAGACAGAGTTCATAAGTTTACTACTTCCTCGAGGACCGACGCCGTCAGCCAACCATAATAAGCTATAAATCGCATCAACAAAGTTGCAGACCACTTACCTTCCCGCCCCCCAACGCAGAACGAACGTCGTCAAGTTATCGTAAAAATGTTTCTATTTAATCTAAAAGAAACAAATCAGCGGGGCACAAGTTGTTACGAATAAAAATTTATCAACACCGTTTCCCCCCCACTCGTGATTTCTGGTGGCATAGAAATTTGACGGTGGAGAACGGAAACTTGTTGGGCGGTGTCCGTAAAGTAGTGCCAAACTAACGGGAACCGACTGAAAGTTTAGCTTGCAATTGCATGGTGCCGGATCGTAAAGGATACTTTTATGCAGTTGTGACATGGATTGTTCTTGATAGAGCAGTTCCACGCCAAATGGGTGATACGGTTGGATGTGGACATTGTTGGGTTGTTTTTAGAGGTCATTTTTTCCAATAGAAAATGTAATCCATGAAGTTGGTTTTCGATTTTCAAAAAGCAAAAAAAAAGTACGCATCCAATCCAATCGTAATTTGTCCTGGAACTGCCCAATGCAGTCATCTGTGGGTATGGAAGATGCAAATGAAGATTCATGAAGCGTTGCTGTCGTTGGGGGGTCGAACTGAAGAACACGGATTGTTTATCAGCAACCGGCGCCCAACTGTCGACGAAAGTATGCATTTTTATGTGTTTGCAACATGGTAGGCGAGTAGAAGTTTTCATGACAGTTTGTTTTGTTGAAAGTTTTTCCTCTGCATGAGAGCTGTCAGCCAGTGCGTTTTGTTTGTTCAATGTTATTGAATGGATGGATTACCGCCAGGAATTCAACTGGATGGTTTATTTCCTAAATATTGTTGTCACAATCGACCTCAACTGTGTGAGACAAAGTATCGTCATACATATACTTACAACAAAACTAACAATAATAAATATTAACACTATCTTAAAAAACATGGAGAATTCTGGTGGTAAGGTAAAATCAGGAAATTCCGGCTTTTTGTCCTTAGAGGGGGAGGAGGGAAGCGAAAGGGGAAAGTAATCGCGTGGGACAAACGAGTCTTGATCTGCTACCGTAAACCGCCATCTCTCCGTGGTACGTGGCTTCTCCGTCGTTGGTTCAGTCCACGTCTGCACTTTCCTGCTCCAAGCAACACCTTCGATCCAGCTCAAATAATACGCAACACGAGTATAGGCGGCTAATTGGACGGTTTCCGAGTCCTGTTGGTCAAACGGCGCCGAACGCAGTCCGATCAACGTATAGAGACACTTTTTACGATCAAAAGATTGCAGGAGTGATACGCGAAGGTTCTCACTATTATCGGTTACAAGTGTTCGTTCCGTGTTGTTTACACACACCAGCGATGGTGGGAAACCTTTCGGTATCAATCTACGATCGGTTGCTGATTGATTACAAAGGTCGTTGCTTATCATGCTCCTTTGACCAGGTTCAATTCCTAGGATCCGAGATGTGTGTTAGTTGATTATCTACCAGCTGTGAAAGTGAATGTGAAATCGTACCTGGGTAAATATCGGATCCAGCGTCGATGTAATCCGTCCAGTTACTGGCCAAGCACGCTGGAACTAAATTGCTGGATAGGGTCACAGATGAGCTTAGCTTCAGTACCGCTAGATCGTGATATAGTAGATCAGGTTTATAATCATGATGACAATGTGTATCCAAAATGTTAACTCGATCAAGTTGGTTGGTTTGAACTCTTGAAGCAATTAAGGCATCGTTTCTGAAAAGACATGCAAGAGTTATATGTGGAGGTGTTGATTATGTAAACATCTATGGAAGGCTATTTGAAGATTCAGAATAAGGCATAAGAAGTTAGGTTGGAGTACAACTTCGGCCTTCCACCAAACCCCTTCATCACTCGTCATTGTTCAGCCGTATTCAAACCCAACGACTTTTTGGACATGATTAGTGTATGTCTGGCACAATACATGAGTTGAAAAGTGGTCTTCGGCAAAGTTCAAGCTGGATAACATATGTAACATACGTTCTGAAGAAAATTCAAAAGCATGTCATTTGAAATCAAACTATTGAATTGAATTTGTAAATGCTCTTCAGGGTATTTAATTTTATTTAAAAACTGTTGAAAATTTTACATTACGAAGATCGCAGCAAGCGCTGCCCGCGGACGGTTAAGTTTTGCGTGAGCTGTCACGTTTTTGGTCTCTGTTTGTTAAAAATCGGTAGATGTGAAATTGTGAATTTAGTTTCGGAAATTTCAGCAATGAGAGTGGTAGCGGTGCTGTTTATTGCTATTTGGGTAGTCAAGCTCATCTAGCATTTCAGAAAGTCCCGGTGAAATAATTTTATAAAATTTACGTTTCGCGTTATTTTTGAGTTGTCGTGGAGCATATTGCTTAGGTTTAGTTTGTTTTTCAATAAGGTGAAGAAATAAAGAATTGTGCTTCTGTTTCCGCATGTGGTGCCGACATGGCTTGTAGCACATTTTCAGCTATCTTTTCTGGCGTGGGGGTCAAAATCATGATGTTGGTAGAATCCGTGGGTACATTTCCATACAATTCCGAATGGGGATGAAGACCAACGAATCGTTATCAGGATAAGTTAACGTTCATTAAATGATTAACATTATATTACCCATCACTGCATGTTAATTTTTCCATCGTTGCCAGCGATACGCATTGGTTTTTTCCTCGCTCTGCGGAATATTTAAAAAAAATATTCCTTTTTGCAAAAAGCTTTGATGACCTAGCAGTATAGCTTTACGCTCAATCATCTTGCTTTATTCAAACAATTGGGTGAATATTTTCGTTTCTCTTTTCTCAAAAAAATGTTTCCTTTTTGGTTAAACTGCTTTGGTGACAGTGGTGATGACGAGTGTCTCTTAGCCGGGAGACTCTTTACGCCAACCGGGTTTCTTATTTGTATGTGAGAGACACCTTGCTCCTGCTTTCATCTTTCCAGGTGGCTTTACAAGCATAAAGAAGTGTTCTTTTTAAACCTTTTAAACCGTGCTCTGTCCGGGACGTGCCTTTTTTGGGTTGGAACGAAATAGTCAGTTACACTAGGTGACTTTTCCACCCAGCACACAAAAACGCCCCGACCAGTGCACGGTGTCGTGTAATGAGAACCCGGCATAGCTTGTCAACGTCAATCCCTTTATGTTGTGCGCAGGGAAAGTTGGACGTTGACTATTGGGTACAGTGGGAAATTCTTTGAGGAAACCTACCTAGGTTATGCCAATACTTACCACCAAGTGGCGAGCATGCTAGTAGCTAGTAGTGAACTATTTTATCTGTTTATAATCAATTTGATTTGTATTGTATATTCTACCATTACTCCTCTCAATATATTACTTTTATTATCAATAAATAACTATAAATCAACTACATTAACGCCTCCATTATTTCCATCCATATTTTCCATTTTCGTTGAACTAATTAGCTCAGCGTGTCCAGTAGAATGATGGTTGCTTACCAAAACCAAGTGAAAGCAGGTAGAAGCAACCTGACAAGAAATAGAGTTTCATTTTAGCAATAATTTTTATTTCTATAATTTTCAGCATTGCATAGTAATATATTCACGTATTTTATTCGTATTTGAAGTAACATATCACTTGAAAAAGCGGATTCGTATACACGATATCTGCGTGGAATAATACTTTTACTGTACGTAACAAATGACATCGTACCATTATATACTATTTATTGTTCGAAATTCAGGTACTTGCAGGTTTCTGTTTTGTTCAATTTCAGGTAACTGGTTTCATACAAATGTGTAAAGTATCTATTATATTCGACTTGACATGATACGGAGCGTGTGAAGCGGTGTATCCACGCATCCTTCCTCCCTGTAGATTCGTGGGATGCATTGTGGTTCAGGTCTATTCGTTTGAATCCAGCTCGTTTTACGACATCTTCTTTGCAGTTGATGCAACACAGTTGGCCTGGCCTTCTGACGCTTGTATTGTGTCTTTGATGTGCTGCAAGCGTCAATATTGACAGAAAGATAATTGGACGTCATCTAGCCCAGTTGTTTCCAGGATCCTTTGTCGTACTGACTGCGTTTCATTTCAGATCATCCAAGAAATTCCCAAGTTGTGTTATAAAAAAAAAACTTGCTCGTGGTTTCTCGTGGCTTCGATAGATTGTCCAAACTTTTAGGGTCATAATGGATACGCAATTCCTTTTACAATATCAGTAGGACAAAAATCGGCAGGCATGTGTAATTTGCATTATCATGTTACGTTATAATGTCCCTTAGGTAAATTTTATATGCTATTCCATATGAAACTGCATATTGATTTCAAATTTTTATTATAATCATTACCATTTTATCACCACCCGGTTTTTTTTTATTTATTTTAATATTATTTTATTATTTTTTACATCGGAGCGTATGGTACGGTATGTCCACGCATCCTTCCTCCCATGAAGATTCAAAAAATGCGTTGCGATTCAAATCTATTCATTTGAATCCAACTCATTTTACAGAATCATCTTTTGCGGTTAATGCAACGCAGTAGGCCTGGCCGCTTTGACGCTTGTATCATATCTTTGATATGCTACAAGCATCAATATTGACAAAAAAAAAAATTTGGCGTCATCTAACGCAATTATTTCCAGGATGCTTTCTCGGGCTGGCTGCGTTTGTGTTAGATTAGATTAGCTTAGATTAGAAAAACTGTAGAGAATTTTACAGTACAGTCAATGGACCATTATCTTCCATTCGAATCAGGTTATGGGCGGTGTTTATGTCGATTTTTTATATTTTTCGCATGATTCGATCAACAAATTGTTGATCATTTTGAGCTTCCCAGTCATTGTACTAGGCTGCCTTAAAAGTCCCTTTAATTTCCTACAGATGGCGTTGGTAATCGCCAATGTGAACCATTTTCTATGAGTTTCGCTCTTTGAATGACGGCTGTCAAAATTTCAGCCAGTTCTGTCCACGCATTCATTAGTGACAACAGTAAGAAGAGACCGATCAGCAAGTTTTTTTCTAAAATGGAAAAAGCCGTGATAAAATACTATTTTCTACGCAATAAAACGGCTGCCGAAACCAAAGCCAAGCTGGATAAGTATTTTCCAGACTCTGCTCCGTCGTGACGCGTCGTTTCAAACGATTCATAAGTGGTTTGCTGATTTTCGTTGTGGCCGTACGAGCACCGTTGACGCATCGCGTTCTGGACGCCCAAATGAGGTCACTACAACAGAGAACATCGATAAAATCCATGATATAGTATTGGAGGACCCAAAAGTGAAATTAGGAGAGCTAGCTAAGGCTTTAGGCATTCCGATGGAACGAGTTGGCAACATCATGCATTCCGTTTTGGGTATGAAGAAGCTCTGCGCGCGATGGGTGCCGCGTTTGCTTAAAATGGACCAAAAACGCATTCGTGTTACAACCTCTCAGGAAAATTTGAGCAAGTTGACACGCAATCCGAAGGAGTTTGTGCGCCGATTCATAACCATGGATGAAACTTGGATCCATTACTACACACCGGAGTCATCGCAGCAGGCAAAACAGTGGGTTTCACCGGAAGTGGGTTTCACCGGCGGAAGTGCTCCGAAGCGCCCGAAAACGCCATAATCGGCGGGAAAGGTTATGGCCTCCGTGTTTTGGGATGCGCAAGATGTAATATTCATCGACTATCTTGAAAGAGGTAAAACCATAACATGCGCATACTATGCAGCCTTATTGGATTGTTTGAAGGATGAAGTCCAGAAAAAACGGCCACATTTGCAGAAAAAAAGTGTGAATGAAATTCGGTATCAATTGGTTTCCCATCCACCGTATTTGCCAGACTTGGCTCCCAGTGACTTCTATTCATCCCCAAACCTGAAGTGATGGCTTATGAAACTCTTAAGTTTATTTGTCTGAGTGTACACTTGCAAGCTACCATTATGCACAAATATTTGTCCATTGTACACACGGTAGACTGACAGCTTAAGGATTGAACCAGATTTATGAAGAACTGAATAAGATTTACCCACTTTCATAAATAGCCGTAACCATGGTTTCACTGTTTATTGAAAATCGGTAAAAGTAATCTAATTTTAATGAGCGTAAGTATCAATAATCATGATAAGAGCATTGCTTGACATTACTGTGTTTGTACTTGCTGCCAAATAAACGCCTGATAGTGTTCCCAGGACTTAAGTTATATATTAAGCTTTTTGACGTTTAATCACCTTTCCCTCTCTAGCACATGCAGAGGAATGATGATTTGTTTTCCTCCAAAACATTTTCCTTCTTACTTACACTCCTTTGATCTAAATGAAGCTGTAGTATGCGTGCGTTAAACGTCACTGAGCCCAATGGATCATTGCATTCGAAGTGACCGAGAAAAAGTGCAAACGTGTTTTCGACTCTTAACGATTTGCACCGAACATGGTGGGTTTCTTTATCCACTCAATATATGTTAAAATCTTAATTTTTGGGCTTATTGGACTTCCCCGTTTTATCATGTTTTTAATAAATGTTTTTTTTTTTCAATTGCTGGAATTTCCGAAACCCTTATGTCTAAGAAAGAACTGTTGGATGTTTTTACAAGGAAATTATGCTCGGAATCTAACTAAATCAAACTGATCAACAAGTCTTTTGAATTTTGATAATTAAACTGCGTTTTTCATCATATGAGTATCATTTATTTTGAAAAGTTTCAATGCCTTCGTGTTCCAGAGTGAAAAAAAATTGAAACAAGGGAGTCTTTATTTATCCGTTTTATTGCCAATAACCCATACTTTCTTTTACCAATACCTACGCAACTATAAGGTTTCAAAACAATCGACTGGATGCTACTTATGGAATCTTTCAATGTATTGTACAGTATTGCCAAAAATGCGTTTTCTGCATTATGAAAATTAATGTGCATTTTTTGTCACATGAGTATACCTAAATTTGAAAAATCCCAATTACATCGTGTTCCTTAGACTTTTTGACATAAAAAGATATCAATCAGAAAATTATTCTGAGCCCGAGATAAAACATCAATTTGTGTTTGGTAGTGTTGTCAAACATGATATAATTTCATTTTATCATCTTCCTGGGAAAAAAAATGGCAACCGAATTTAACAAACAAACCATGTACGAAACGATTATAGGCTCTAAAAAATGCAAAATTTAGACTCAATCGTACATGGTATGCTTGATATGTTCTCGAGTTAAAGGGTGATACGGTCAAAATTTGGTCAAGGGAAAACGCGTGTAAATCGGTGAAATCGTTTATTTAAAAAATCAAATTAAATTTCTTTTTCAAGTTCAATTAGTATAAAATTCAGGAAAAATATTCAGTTAGGCTTCCGCTTTTCCAAATCCGAATTGCCGGGCCTTACGCTTGACCCCTGCCATCAGATTTTGTACAGCCACCTTGTCCACCTTCTTCGCCGCAGAAAGCCAGTTTGCCTTGAACTGCTGCTCGTCCTTAGCAGTTTTTTTGGTCTTCTTTAGGTTCCGCTTGACAATAGCCCAGTATTTCTCAATTGGGCGGAGCTCTGGCGTGTTGGGAGGGTTCTTGTCCTTGGGAACCACCTGCACGTTGTTGGCGGCGTACCACTCCATGGCCTTTTTACCGTAATGGCAAGATGCCAAATCCGGCCAAAACAGTACGGAACAACCGTGTTTCTTCAGGAAAGGCAGCAGACGTTTATTCAAACACTCTTTCACGTAAATTTCTTGGTTGACAGTCCCGGAAGCTATGAAAATGCTGCTTTTCAAGCCACAGGTACAGATGGCTTGCCAAACCAGATATTTCTTTGCGAACTTTGACAGTTTCGTGTGCTTGAAAATATCTGCTACCTTTCCCCTTCCTTTTGCCGTATAAAACTCCTGTCCCGGAAGCTGCTTGTAGTCGGCTTTGACGTAGGTTTCGTCGTCCATTACCACGCAGTCAAACTTCGTCAGCATCGTCGTGCACAGCCTCCGGGATCGCGCTTTGGCCGTCGTATTTTGTTTATCATCGCGATTTGGAGTCACTACCTTCTTGTAAGTCGATAGTCCGGCTCGTTTTTTGGCTCGATGCACGGTTGTAGACGATACACCCAGCTTATTTGCGGCATCTCGGAGAGATAGGTTAGGGTTTCGCTTGAAACTACCGGCATCTCTCTTTGTCGTCTCAGCGGCTTCCGGTTTTCGATTTCCCCCCGATCCAGACTTCCTGGCTGTTGACAAACGTTCCCCAAACACTTTAATTACATTTGTAACGGTTGATTTGGCAACTTTTAGCGATTTTGCCAACTTTGCGTGCGAGTAGCTCGGATTTTCGCGATGCGCGAGCAAAATTTTGATACGCTGCTCTTCTTGCTTGAACGGCATTTTGACAACTGAAGAGTGAATTCCAAAATCAAAATAGGAACAACATTCTACACACACACACCTTCAAAATGAGGGGTGTTCAGGTTTTTTAAATGCAAAATTGAAAGAAATACGTCAAGTTGATATTGACCAAATTTTGACCGTATCGCCCTTTATGCAGAAATTTGTGTTTCATTTGTATGGGAGCCCCCTTTACAGAAAGAGGAGGGGTTTCAAGTCACCTTAGAAACATTTATTGCCTTCAAACACCTCAACATTACAAATTTGGTTCCATTTGCTTGATTTGTTCTCGAGTTATGCAGAAATTCGTGTTTCATTTGTATGGGAGACCCTTCTTTCACAAGGCGGAGACGGGGGCGTCTCAAATCACAATAGAATCATTTCTTGCCTTCAAAAATTTCCACATGCCAAATTTGGTTTCAATAACTTGAAAAGAAATTTGTGTGTTATTTGTATATGAGCCCATCTTTCAGAAAGGGAGGGGTCTCGAGTCATCTTAGAAACATTTCTTGCCTTCAAAAATCTCCACATGCCAAATGTGGTTTCATTTACTTGATTAGTTCTCAAGTTATGCAGAAATGTGTGTTGCATTTCTATGGAAACCTACCTCCACCCCCCTTCCTTTTTGCTTCTACTGAATTGTAGATATTGTTATTTAATGAATCTTTGCTGAAAAAATTTAGCTTCTATCTCATCTACGTATCTTTTTGTAACCGTTTTTCTGACTTTCCTCAGGGGGGGGACTTGAACAATTTTTTTGCTGTTACTTTTTTATTTAAATTTAAATTTGAAAACTTTGCAAAGATGACTTTTAGGGTATAAAATGACGCACAATTTGAAGATACAAGGTAGTTGCTAGTTATTATAAAAAAAAAGTTGTAGGGGTTGGTGTAAGAAAAACTACGTTTTTGCAAGTTATCATACTTCCTTATTTGCAAATATTTGCAAACACAAAGTACGTGAACTGAAAGTACAAACTTCCATCTACAAGATCTTTGCAAAATCGTTTGTCCCCCTTTGTCCCCTTTTGTCCCCTTTAGGAGAACAACTCGTTTTAAAATTGGCCGTTTTGCATTTTTTTCTGCATAATTTTCGATCAGCAGCATCAAAAATTATCATCAAAGAGCGTAACAACGCGAGTTTTTCTATGAAAATGTTTTTATTTCTATATTAGCCCAGCTCCGTTTATTTATTAACATTCAAATCACAGACAAAGAGACATAACACATTGAACACTTTGCACTACAAATCATCGTCACTAACAAGCCTGCGCCATCAAGCTGAACAGATGGCGGTAGTGTGCTAACGTTAAACGAAAGAAAATCGTAAGTATGCGCGCTACCTATGGCGATACTAATAATTAAGAAACATTTGAATAGACCGTTTAATGCGTAATAGATGAAGAAACTGCAAGTGTTATGTCTGTTTGTCTGTGTTGACATATTCACATATGTTTACTTACATTTATTTGTTTACATTAGCATATTTATCTTGATATATTTACAATCAGCAATTTGCATGTGTTTATATACATATGCTAATATGCTAATGTAAGTATATAAATGTATATATGCTTATGTAAATATATAAATGTGAATGTATTTTGGTAAATATATCAATGTAAAAAGAAGAATGTTCACATAATGATGTAAATAAATGTTAGCAAACAAATTTGAATCTGTTAACACAGACAAACATACAACACACTTGCCGTTTCTTCATCGATTACGCATCAAACGGTAAATTCAAATGTTTCTTAGTTGGTAGTATCGCCATAAGTAGCACGTACAACCAAGTTTCTTACGTTTGACGCTAAAACACTACTGCCATCTGTTCAACTTAATCATCCATCACAGTGTCAAACTGTTTTTTTAAGTCTCACCCTAAGGAAAGTCAGAAAAACGGTTATAAAATGGTACGTAGCTGAAATAGAAGTTAAATTACTTCAGCAAAGATACATTAAATTAAAATATCAACAATTCTGTAGAAGCAAAAATCCTCTAAATCATAAGGAAAAAAATGAAATTTTTATTATGAACATAAAAGGACCAACCTAGTCACCACCCAAACCAAAAGACAGATCTTATTTTTAGATTAAATCTTCAGAAGACACCATCTGTCTAAAGTTAATGGTTTTCGAGTTATCGATTTTTGTCACGAAATTTGTCCATTCATACCACAGTGCAGAGAGAGGAAGGGTCTCAAACTACCGTAGAAACATTAATTGCCTACAAAATCCCCACATGTCAAATTTGTTTCCATTTGCTGCATTAGTTCTCGAGTTATGCAGAATTATTAGTTTCAGTTGTATGAGAGCCCCCCCTTCTAGAGAGGGGAGGGTTCTCGAACCACCATAGAAACATTTCTTGCTTCCAGAAAACTCTACATGTAAAATTTGATTCCCTGTACTTAATTAGTTCTTGAGTTATGCAGAAACTTCAGTTTCATTTGTATGGGAACCTCCCCTTCCAGAAAGGAGAAGGGTCTCAAATTACCATATTAACATTTCTTGCTTCTAAAAACTGTCACATGCTAAAATTTTTTTCCTTTGCTTGATTAGTTGTCGAGTTATGCAGAAATATGTGTTTCATTTGAATGGGAGCCCCTTCCCCCTCCTTTCAGTGAAAGGAGGGGTCTCTTACTATCTTAAGAACCTTGCCCGGCCCCAAAAACCCTTGCATGCAAATTTTCACGCCGATCGGCTCATTAGTCTCCGAGCCTATTAGGTTCAGACAGACAGACAGACAGACATACAGAAATCCATTTTTATATATAAAAATAGTTTGCTTGGCTGATTGCAAAGTTGACAAGTTAGTATTTAAGGAATAAAATCGTATGAGAAAAAATCTCATGAATGGTCACCCACAATAGATACCTCAAATTCTCGCAAACGTATCCGCAACGTATCAGTTGTGGGCCAGCCATGACTGCTTGATGGTTTGACAATGACAAGAAAGCTCATGAAAGTTCGCTTTTTCTCGTGATAGTGAGATGCCCTTTTTTTTCATTGTCGCATGACGGCCATGAGATTTGCCAGCACTGATCCGGATGCCTTACTACGTGCCTAGCCCATCGTTCATCGATATTTGAGATGTGGATTATGGGAGGTTCTGCCAGTAATTCCTGGTTCATAAGTCTTCTTCACGTTCCGTATTCCATCTGCACTCAACCGCAGATCGTACGCAACACTTTCCGTTCAAATAAACTCTCTCGATATACCACCGGTTGGTTTTTTCGGGGAACTGCGGTATCTCATTACACATAATAATGTAACTAACCTAATTGATTATGTGCGTCGTAGGTAGCGTGAGAAATAGTAAATTTTATGATAGCTATGGCTACATCATGTACATGATTATTCGGTGAAATCAGTATGCGAATAATTCTCGCAATATTTAACATACCACTCAGACGAATACAGAAAAAAATATCCACAACGATGACTCTCAGATCCCATATGTCTTCTAAAAACACTTGCTAACTTAAAACATTATCATCATACTTCCCTGCTAGACAAACATAGCATACCGTCCAACATTTCTAATCAAATTCATCACCTTGCATTCTGGGAATACCTACCTTCTCACACAGCGACATGTCGTTAATACAGAATCTTCATTCAACAAAACACCTTTGCAATGTTCTTTCCCATCCGAATATAAAATGGAAACCTGTTAAGTTGATGCTCAATTAGTGTTTTCTTTTGTGTTTGATGAATCACTCAAACTTTCTTACCACATGTGACTGTGTAGCATTACTACAGTCACCATCAGTAGTGACAAGATTTCTTGCAAAATTTTCAGATCTATCGCATTCTGCAAAGGAAGGTAACAATCTGTTAGAAATTGACCCTAACTTTAAAAAAAAACCATATACCTTTCTCACTTCTTCGTCTCACGGAAAGATAGGCGTTGTCCTCTTCCATAGTGGCACGAATCCACCCCAGATAACGCTGGACATTGACAAACACAGTATACTTGGAAGTATCGACCTGTTGTCTCGCCTCGTCCACTTTTCCAAACGACACGATTCCTCTCAACACCCAACGATCGTCATCACTAAAGTACATCCCTCCTCCACTGTCGCCAAATCCGGGGCTCGATCCTACAATCCAACACACGTTTGATCAAACTAGCGTTCAATTTCAACGCAAAAAGCAAAAAAAAAACAAACCCTAACCATTCCGATCACCGGCGCAGAACACATTCGAGTCGAGCACATGACCGAACAGAATTCGATCGGCCTGAAGGCACTCGATGTAACTAACCACCGGCATCGACACCGTCCTCAGCACGTCCGATGTCAACCCATTCTCGGTACGTCCCCAGCCCGGAATCCATCCTCTCGTGCTCTCCAGCCTTCTCAAATCACTATCGGCCCGGTCGTCCAGGCAGATCGGTAGGACAAACTCCGAATATTCAATCGCCGATCGCAGCACCAGCAGAGCGATGTCATTTTTGTGTCTGCTATAGTTCGGATGCACGTGCACTTTGCCGACATTCCTTACCTGGACGTGGCCGGTCATTTCGGAGAGATTTTTCTGCCCAAAATGAAGCACAATGCTGCCCGCTGGAAGCGGCTGTCTGCGCTGGGTCACACAATGGGCCGCCGTCAGCACATGCCATTGGCTTAGCAAGGTTGCACCACAAGCGTATCTGCTGGTTCCGTCCTGGAAGAGAGCGACATGCCATGGCCACCGGCCTTCGTTGATATTCCACCCATGGTGCACCAGCCCGACCATGGCGTGCTCTCGGCTTCCACACTGGATCGAAACGCCGGGGGGGTGAACATGAAGGAACACCCCAAACGCAGCGAAAATGTAGAAACGCATTTTTATCGCAATGCGACGACGCGAAACTATGATAGCAATCGACCGAGAGTAAAGTGCAACTGGTAGCCAGTGAATGCAATTGCAGCGAGACAGTAACGATTGAAACCGGTTTACCGGTAGCTCGGAGAGGTGGTTTCCCGCTACACATTCATATCGTTTGGTTTGTTTTGCTGGATTTGCGTTGTTGTGATCTTACAACCGTTTGATGCAACACAATTAGTTATGACGACACGCGTGGGAAAAAATAATGACGAAGCGACGAAGCTGTTGACGTACTCATCTGGTTTGCAGGCATAATTTGCATCGCACGCTATGTTAAGCTTTACGTTAGATTTGGTTCTAAAAGCTCCCTACTGTGCTTACAGTGGAATTTACACAGCAAATGTAGAGAACACAGTTGAAATTTACAGTTTATTTTCATTGACATAAAAAGAGCATGCAAATTACTTCAAAATTACATGTGTTTTAAAATTTACATGACTTGATAAACAAAGCCTGTAATATTTGCTCCGTGGAATTGTACATGACCTGCACAAATGACCACTCCATTTATTATAACAAAAAAAAATCAAACATTCAGATTTGAGACTTCAAGTGACAGAAGAAATCGTGCGTAATAACGTTTAACAAATTAAAAATCATTTTATTTTCATCGGAACACCTTTATTAAGGTGATTGTAATCCTTGGTCTGATCGTTGAAATATTTTTTCACCAGGAAACTATATAGTTCGCTTCTTCTTACATGGCATTTCAATGAATAAATTTAACTCCACTACATTTAGCTTGATGTGAATTCCGAATAAATTCAACTTTACAATATTTATGTTGCTGTCAGTGAATCCCGTCTTGAGCAAATTTGTCTGTCATCACAATGTTGGCCCAGTTAGCCGACACGATCCTCAACTGAGAAGAGATTTGAATCAAAATTCTAATCTCTGTTGTACATTGCACATGGGACGAACATTATTTATTTCCAATTACGGGACGGCAATAACCTATTTTAATTAGCAAGGAACCGAGTTTGTAGACCGGATTTTAAGTCTGCTCTCATTTTTAGAATCGCAAACAACAGTCCTCTTCGCTTAGGGATGACAGGTTTTTTTATGAAGGTTTACTGGCGGGACTCTGAATAGAGTAGAAGCCTCTACGCCAGGCCTTTGATGATATCGTTGCGTAAATCCTTTCGAATCGTTTTGCCAGCCGTACACGGAACATGTCGTCCAAGAAGACGCTGTAGCAAATGACTCGGAAGGAGCCACGGTTGAGAATTTTGAGTCGTTTCGTGTGTTTTTTTTTTTTTGTTTTTCAATTGTCTTTTCATTATCCTGTTAGTCAGTGTTACGTTCACAAGTTTAATACGGCGTTTCGTAAGATCTTTAGTCTTTTGTAGTTCAGTCCGTGAAATGTGTCATTTTTGTGCTATGAGAGTCTTCCGAAGCAGTTATCTCGAACTAAAATTAAGAAGTTATTGTATTGCTACTTTGCGTTAGAATGATATAACTTAACTCCTTTTTGAAGCATTTCACAAGCCGTACAAATATCATGTCGTCCATAGAGACGCTGTTGACACTGCCTCAAAAGGTGTTACATTTTCAAGTTAGCTTTCCTTTTCTCTCAGTCATGTTCATGTCCACTGCTTTGTATGGTGTTGTTTCGTCTTTTTGTTATTTAGTTTGTCAATGTGTTTTCTCTAGTCTTTTGTAGTTTAGTTCGTCATTTAGGTGCTGCGAAGGTCTTTTTGCGCAGTTTTCTCGAATCAAAAATAAGTTGTCATTACGTTGTCGAGATATTTGAATTCAACCAGTTGTAGTAATGTCTGATGTTACAAGTCTCAGTAGTTCCAACAGCATAATTTGTATGGTTTACTGATGGGACTCACAAGTTTCCTTTCAAAGGGTTTTGGAGGCCATTGCGTCTCTTTATGTTATTTAATTAGTATGTCAGTGTTATAGTCAAGAAAGCATATTGTAACTTCTTCAGTCGTTTATAATTTAGTTAATAGATGTCTATTTCTTATGTGCAATAAAATTTATCGATGCATATCACGTCTTACCTCGTTTGACTAACCAATACTTTGTCCGGCTTAGTCAGTTCTTGTCTTCTGCGTTATTTTCCATAGTTCTATTGTAGAAAAGTTTACGTTTACTTGTCCGTTCATTGCCTCCTTTTTATTTGTCCAACCCTAATCTCTAAGTCGTTTAATTGCTTCAAAATCTTACATGCACGTGCAGCCTAACAATAGTTATATGAGTTTTGGTTAGCTATAAGATTCACTTTTCGGTGTCAACACACTTAGAAAAAATCATGTAATTTTAGGTCTGCTTGGATGCACAAAAAAAGAGCGACCCGTTAGACACATATTTACATTTGTTACATTAAATGTACATTAAAACTACACGACGATAAAATTTCAAAGGCAATCCACACACCAAGAAGTAAAATTAAGGTTACATTAAATTAATTAAATTAAATGCAGATGCAGAGCTAACGTAATTTTTAATCTTTATTAATGTTATAATTGTCTCACCGGCACTTTACGTCTATGCCTATTATTAACAGTGTTCAAAAAATGTCCATCAAATTTAATTAAACAAATTATGCTTCAGTCAAAATTCTTCTTATGACCGAATATTTTGAATAATGGTTATTGTGAATTGCAGCATTATTAAAATTTTCCTATAATTGTTTTAAATAAATGAGTTTGTCTCGTTGTTTTGATTGAATTAGGAATACCTCAAATACCTGATGATAACTTACACCAGAAAAATGTTGCCACAATATCATGCCAATAACAAATTCAGGTAAAACAATACCGAACTAGGACCTCTTGGTTATTCCCAAGTATCCCAAATAACAAGTTGTGTTGTTCTTAAGACATTTTGCTTATGATTTGTCGGTATTTTTCTCGGAGGTTGTGCCTCTTATGCAGCGCTCATTAATATCATTTTCAGTTATCCAGATCAACATTAGTTATCCATGTCCTATTTTCTCGTGCTAGGGTTCTATTTTCACGCATGTTTCCTCTTCTGCCAATTTGTCACATTTTGCTCGATACCTTTGTGGATATTCTCGACGTGTGAAACCGACAATATTGAAAATAAGACTAAACGCCTTTTATGACGCTAAGCAGAAGCCAACGATTATGTCATTCTACTTCTTTTGAAACACAAAATTCAGTCTTTTGTCTTATTTCACCTGTTTATCTTAACTATGATGCATAATTCAAGGGTTGATTTAAAAGTAAGATATGAAACGTGGCTTTTAGTGTTATAATATGCAAGATTGAATGCTGCTAATTAATTGCTCCAACTTCATCAGAATTGTGTTTGTCCAATTTATCCATTTATCCGCAGATCCAGCAACCCATTTAAGAATTTCTGTCACGCCCATTCCGAGGTTTCTTTCGCATACAATAAGCCCCGCATGTAAACATTACCGATATCATTTGGATAATGGCACTGCAACAGCCTTCCTGATTTGGAAATGAAAAATTTCCAAACCAGGCACGTATTTAGTATGATTTGAAAATTGGATTATTTTTTATAAAGTTATAATCAGATAGATCTCACCCATAGCCGCCCCCTTTATGACAATGGCTTTCATGTACTCGCGACAAAATAAGCACAGCAATTATCGTTGAAATCGCCCATTAGATATGCAACCTGCATAACTCTGTACACCACGTGATGAATTCATCTGACGTTATGTGCCAGCCTTTCACGCGCGCATGCGTGTTGTCTTCGTTTGTTGCTTCTGACCAGCAAATGGCCGTTTTCTACATTGCGCTGGTCTTCTGTTTTTCACTCCACTCTCTGCCTTTAATCAAAATCCCCCAAAGCGCTGTGGAGCCGAACCAGCTGTGGCTGAAAGGCTCCTTAATAAAGATAAATCAATCAATCAAAATCCCCCAAAGCTGCAAATAGTCATAGATTCACTCGCGACAAAGTGGAAACACATTCAGACTTAATAATTTATGTCCGGGTG
The DNA here is from genome assembly GCA_024533555.2 of Aedes koreicus. Classification (NCBI taxonomy): domain Eukaryota; kingdom Metazoa; phylum Arthropoda; class Insecta; order Diptera; family Culicidae; genus Aedes; species Aedes koreicus. The sequence continues at coordinate 316,228 of JAHHFK020004792.1, read as the reverse complement.
TCACAATACTACCACGAATAGCCAAAACTGAGCTGATGTAACTCTTCTTCCGGGTGCGGGGGCGTAGCACAAAATATATTTTAAAAAAAACGGGGAAATCCTACCGACCATCACTCATTTCGAAAGGGAATCGATTAAATTCACTACGCCTTACACAAAGCACGAGAGGATTTTATTATTTCACTGTTAGTTTAGGTAGAATTACGAATTATTGTTTGATATATTTTTCGCGGAGCCGGCGTCGGTAATGCAGTGGTAAGCGTGACTGCTACTTGTGGCACCCCAGTGGGTCTGGGTTCAATCCCAGTCGACGTCGGTGGTTTTTCTGAGGCGAAAAAATCTGGTCACGTCTTCCTTCGGAAGGGAAGTAAAGCCGTTGGTCCCGGCTCATATTCATGAGTCGTTAGGTAGGTTCCAGGTGGTGGAGTCGTCTTCCTGGCGTCGGTGATTGTCACCATATGAGGAAAAAGGCCGACGTAAAATAAAGAAGACAAAAAAAAAAAATTTTCGCGGAAACAACGCAGCAAAAACAAAACACGCACGGCTTGCTGTGATCAAACTTCATCAGAATTGACATAAAATTAAATCCTATGTAAAATTAAATCTTCAAATAATTACGCGATACATGGATTAAGTCACGTAAAAGATTCATAATTTTTAAGAGTAAAGGTAAAGCTTCATCACGCCTATTTCCTATCTAACGACTGTTCCAGAAAGTATAAGCACACCTTATTTTAACGGTCACTTTGAATATAATGAAATATTTCAACATGTTTTGGCTGCGTCATTTTGTTTGCATATTTCTAAATGACATAGCATCAAAAAAGTGCTCAGTTTTGTGTTGCCTATCAAAATGCGCGGTCTTACTCCGAAACAACGAAAAAGTATCGTGCACAAATGGTGCACTGTGAGCGGACTCTCCTTGAGAAAATTGGCCAAGGAAGAGGGTGTGAGGAAATATAGAGAACAGTGTACGTTTGGAGATGCGCCGAAGAGTGGTCGGAAATCCGGTCCTGTTAGTCCGGATATCGATAAAAAGATCAGGAATGCCTACAAGCGAAAACCAGCGACTTCCGTTCGGGATATTGCAAAAAAAAACTAGGGACCTCGTCGAGTAACGTCATGCGTGCCAAAGAAAGACTTGGGCTAAAAACATACCGGAAGCAGAAAAAACCCAAAACAGGCCGCGTCCATGAAACCACGGGCCCGCGAACTCTACGATTCGTTATTGTGTAGAAATTCTAGGTGTATAATAATGGAACATGAAACGTATGTGAAACTAGATTACAAAACGCTTCCCGGACCACAATTCTACACTGTAAGCAAAGACAAAGACATCCCCGAAACGGAGAAGGCAATTTTTACCGAAAAATTCGGTAACAAGGTTATGGTTTGGCAGGCAATATGCGTGTGTGGTAAAACATCTAGTCCGTACATCACAACGGAGACGATGAACACTCAGAAATATGTTAAGGAATGTCTCCAGAAGCGATTATTGCCAATGATCAGGCAGCACGAAGGTCAAGTAGTGTTTTGGCCTGATTTGGCATCATGTCATTACGCAAAGGACACTTTAGAATGGTACAAAAGTCAAAATGTATGTTTCGTGCCGAAAGACATGAATGCGCCGAACTGCCCGGAGGCACGGCCAATCGAGACTTTTGGGGCTTTAACCAAAGCAAAGCTTCGAAAATTCATAAAACCAGCGGTCGACATCCAAAAATTAAAAAAAAATGGCCAAAAGTGGTCAAAATGGTGGGAAGTACCACTGTGTAGAAGCTAATGTGTCATGTTCGAGGAAAAGTTAGGAGTCTTGGTTATGATTAAATATTTTGATTAAACGAGAGTAAAATATCATATAAAACACAAATACAAACATGATTTGCCAAATAAAATTATTAAAACTAAAAAAAAAACATGACTCTTTTGTTATTTTGAAAGTGTGCTTATACTTTCTGGAACAGTCTATATTTTAAAAAAAAAATAGAGAGAAAGAAGCGTTTGAAAGTTTGTTTGTATACTATTTTTATTTTGTGTGTTTTTTTTTTTGTGTCTGTTATAAAAAAAAAAAAACAAAAAAAAGGCGCCACCTTCCTATTTTCAAAATAAAAAAAAACTTCAACTCAGTGAATCCAACAGTCGATTCCCTACGAATGTCAAAAATCTTGAATACATTGTCTATCAACATATACCTATCTAGCTAGATTTATATTTAAGTTTGGCTACGGTTCATCATCTCAGGGAACACATAAGAAAGGTGTTGCAGCCAAGAGGATATCCCACACACTTCGAAATTAAGAATTTTACACGAGACGTAATTCATGTTTGTAAAAAGTCGTGGAACGTAAGATAAGATTTCGTGTAAAATTATGTCTCCTTAAACTGACACCTACGTAATTCGACAAAAGATGTATTTGATTGAATTTATTTTCTCATCTCTTTAAACTCATTCTTATGTGATAAAGAAGCCATTGAGCTACTACGGGAAACCGAAGTTGCCCAGGAATACGCGCAACAGCTAGAAGCAGCCCTACCAACGGAAGAGCAGCTTGGCGCAGCTACTCTTGAGGATGGCTGGAAAAATATTCGAACCGCCATTGGTAGCACTGCATTAGTGACACTAGGTACTTCTGCACCGAATCGAAAAAATGACTGGTTTAATGGCGAATGCAAGCAGTTAGTAGAGGAGAAGACTGCAGCACGGGCGAGAATGCTGCAACACCGTACGAGAGCGAATGTGGATCGGTATAGACAGGCACGGAACAGACAAAATTCTATTCTTCGAAGGAAAAAGCGCCAGAGGGAAGATCGAGACCGCGAAGAAATGGAAGCACTGTACCATGCTAACGACACACGTAAATTCTACGAGAAGTTAAACAGCTCGTGCATAGGCTACGTACCACAAGCTGATATTTGCAGAGACCTGGATGGCAACCTTCTCACAGGAGAGTGTGAGGTGATTGAAAGGTGGAAGCAGTACTTCGACGAGCACCTGAACCGTAATGTTACAGCGAACGAAAGTGGCACGGTAATAAATCTAGGAACACGCGCAGAAGATGACAGGACCCCGACCCCAACCCTTCAGGAAGTTGAGGAGGAAATTGATCTGTTGAAAAACAACAAGGCGGCCCCCCCCCTATACATCGGGCCCCCCCGCCCACAATTGGGGTTCCCAAGTGTTCCCCTCTATAAAAAGCGCGCACCGCTCTTCTCGCGCGCCCGCCCCCCCCGCCCCCACATCTCCCCCCAATCCCCCCCCCCCCATCCAAATCCCCACCCCCGTTCCCGGGGTGCCCACCTACTACGGACCAGATTTTCGCGATTCGGCAAGTACTGCAGAAATGTCGCGAATACAACGTGCCCACACATCATCTTTTCATCGACTTCAAATCAGCGTATGATACAATCGATCGAGACCAGCTATGGCAAATCATGCACGAATATGGATTTCCGGAAAAACTGACGCGGTTGATCAAAGCAACGATGGATCGAGTGATGTGTGTCGTCCGAGTATCAGGGACGCTCTCGAGTCCCTTCGAATCTCGGAGAGGGTTACGGCAAGGTGATGGATTGTCGTGTTTGTTGTTTAACATTGCATTGGAGGGTTTGATTCGAAGAGCTGGGATAGATACGAGTGGCACGATCTTCAGGAAGTCTGTCCAACTATTTGGCTTCGCCGACGACGTTGATATCGTAGCACGTAACTTTGAGACGATGGCGGAAACGTACATCAGACTTAAGGCTGAAGCTGGTAGGATTGGGTTTGTGATTAATGCGTTAAAAACAAAATACATGAAGGGAAGAGGCTCACGAGAAGACAATGTTAGCCTCCTAGCACGAGTTCAGATCGACGGTGATGAAGTCGAGGTTGTAGACGAATTTGTGTATCTGGGCTCATTGGTGACCGCCGATAACGACACCAGCAGAGAAATACAATGGCGCATTATGGCTGGCAATCGTGCCTACGTTGGACTCCGAAGGACGCTAAGATCGAACAAAGTTCGCCGAACCACAAAGTTGACCACCTACAAGACATTTATTAGACCGGTAGTTCTCTACGGCCACGAAACATGGACATTGCTAGTGGAGGACCAACGCACCCTTGGAGTCTTTGAACGGAAGGTGCTGCGTACGATCTACGGTGGAGTGCAGATGGAAGACGGAACGTGGTGGAGGCGAATGAACCACGAATTGCACCAGTTGCTGGGAGAACCTCCCATCGTACACATCGCAAAAATCGGTCGACTACGATGGGCTAGGCATGTCGTAAGAATGTCGGACGACAGCCCTGTGAAAATGGTTCTCGAATACGAACCGACAGGTACAAGAAGAAGAGGCGCGCAACGAGAAAGGTGGATCGATCAAGTAGAAGGCGACCTGCGGACCCTCCGCAGACAGCGAGGCTGGCGAGGAACAGCCATGGACCGATTACAATGGAAACAACTTCTGTGTACAGCAGAGGCCACACCGGCCTTAGTCTGCTTGGTAAGGTAAGGTATGTTATAAAGGACGCTTGCATGTGTCAGTCTCAGGAGACAGAAATTTACATGACATTTTGGTAGTGTGCACATCAATATTACTGAGGAAAGAGCACCAGCATTCAAGACTTCCATACAGGATGTCCGTTGGATCATATCTGTAAAATCAGTATATCAATGCCAGATATGCGACGCGGCATTAAATCAAAAAAATCATAATGTGATACCATTACGTCAGGATATGTCTTTGGTTGCCATCTCTGTGCTGATGGCGCCGGCCCACTCATCGCGACCAGATCACATATCCTACACACTACCAAAATGTCATGTAAATTTCTGTCTCATCAGACCGACACATGCAAGCGTCCTTAAGCACATAAGAATTAGTTGAAAGAGATGACAAAATAATTCCAATCAAACACATCGTGTGTCGAATTGCGTACACACTTAGAAGCTATGAATTTTACACGGGACGTAATTCATGTTTTTAAAAAGTCGGGGAACGTAAAAAAAGATTTCGTGTAAAATTATGTCTCCTTAAACTGACACATACACGGTGTTCAATAAGTTCGGATACACTTTCAAAATTTGTTAAAAAAATGAAAACATGTTTTTTTTATTTTTCGGATTTATGTTATTGAAAGCTATGTTTACAAGGAACGTTTACAACATTTCTCTTGGAATGACCCCCCCTTTGTACTCCTTAACGAGCTTCAAACGTTTCTCGAACGCGTCGCAGGCGGCACGCACGGACTGCATGGGCATTTCGTCCCAGATTTTGAGAATTACCGTCTTGAAATGATCCAAAGTGCTGACCTTGTATTCGTTCAGCTTCGCCATCATATAGGACCAAACAAAAAAGTCGAGAGGATTCAAGTCCGGGGAGCTGGGAGGCCACAAAGTTTTGTCCAGAAAGTCGGTTAAATTGTCCCGACACCAGGCTTGAACCACATTTGCCGTATGGGCTGGTGCACCGTCCTGCTGGAACACGTAGTGCTCATCGCCGTAGAGGCTTCGGAGACTGGGGGCAACAACCTTTTCCAAAACCTCAGTTTTGTAGTACGCCGCGTTGATTTTGACGTTTTTTTTAATAAACACCAAGGGTAGATTACCACGTTTGCATACTGCCCCCCAAACCATCACCGACGTGGCACTTTGGAACCGAGGGATGTTTATATTGGATTCAGGAATGCTGTCCCTCGATGGCGCCCACACCCGGTCATTTTGCACATTGTGCGGCTGCTGCAGCACGAACAGTTTCTCGTCCGAAAAAAAAAATCCTAACCAGCGTGCCGAGAGAGGATCCTCTTAGCTCGATCCAACCGCTTTTTGCTGGTAGCCTCCGAAACGCCATGGACCTTACGTTTTTTGTAAGGCCTGAAACCAAGGTCCTTGGTGAGTATGGTGTGAGCGGTTCCAATGGAAACGTTGAGATCTGCAGCCGTTTTCCGGATTGAGCGGTTCTTTTTGCGCCGAATTCGCTCCCTCACGATCTTGATGACCCGTGGCGTCCTCGCTGAACGCGGCCGACCGGATCTCGCACGGTCATTGGTCGAGGACGTCTCCCGGTATCGCCTGATGGTCGTGTAGACAAAGTTCCGCTTGACCCCATGCGATTTCAGCAGCCGGAATATATCGCCGGGTCGCTCACCGTTCAAAAAACGCTTAATTACGAAGTCCCGATACTCTTTCATCGCGCGTAACAAACAAACAACAACTAACAGAATGTCAACACCGCGCACATTCGGTAGCGTATGAATGAAGCTAAAGCTGACACCAATACCAATGCAGAATATGTACATGGCGCATACCTACGCAATGATGAAAACTTGTATTCGAACTTATTGAACACCGTGTACACACTACCAAAATGTCATGTAAATTTCTGTCCCCTAAGACCGACACATGCAAGCGTCCTTTAGCACATAAGAATGAGTTGAAAGAGATGAGAAAATAAATTCAATCAAATACATCTTTCGTCGAATTGCGTATGTGTCAGTTTCAAGAGACATAATTTTACACGAAATCCTTCTTTACGTTCCCCGACTTTTTACAAACATGAATTACGTCTCGTGTAAAATTCATAATTTCTAAGTGTGTACGCAATTCAACAAAAGATGTGTTTGATTAAATTTATTTTCTCATCTCTTTCAACTCATTCTTGCACTGTCATTTGTTTTCTCAAACCCAAACATCAGAAAAGTCAGAAAAGTAGTTCGATTGCGCCCTCTAACGAAAAGCATTCGGAAATCGGATGATTGTCTTATGGTTAGATCCGTAAGACGATCATCCATGTTTCGTATGACAATCAACCAAATTTTATAAGAAGTTTGTTTCACAACTGTGTAGATCATTTAGGATTCTTGAATAATTTGAAACAATGCAACGACATGATTTTTTTTCACATTGACCTTCCTCAACCGTTGAGCAAAGATTGCAGCGTTAGCACAAAAATTGAAGGAGTCGGGAAATATTTTTCCGTGACTCCGTAGCAAGCGAGTGGGTTTCGATGCTTTATTCGTGATGGTACCAGTTCTGATAGCGATTGATAGGTTTTTACCAAATGATGTAAGATGGAATGTTTGTCATTCTCATTTCAAATGATTTGCGTTATAGGGCTTTTCCAATGCAATACGCATTCAACTTTGGGATGACGATTTTTCATACAGCGTGCATTCGTATTTGATCGGGAGGTCAATTCACTTCGCGTATTATAAGTTGTTCAACATTAGAAGGATAATCATCTGGTTTCTAGAAAACCGTACTCCACCTGTATCTATCATTCTAAAATGCGATTTCAATGTCTCAATATCCACCGATGGAGGAATCATTCGATAAAAGGAGGATGTTTAGGTTCAGTGTATGAGCTCTCCTCTGTGCACAATAGGTCACCAGTAATTTTCAATGTTTTAAATTTTCTTCATCTCAAGCTGAACAATTCATTAGGTCCTTAGTAACATTGAGAGATTCTCTTCGTCGATTTTCTTTCGAAAAGTAGCTTCAAAATAAACACGAAAGCTAGAGTGTACGCTCAATTTTGGGACTAGCTGTATTTAAGAAAAATAAACAGAGTTCTCTGATTAATTTCAAAAGCTCCTCACTACAAGTGTAACTGTTGTTCTGAGTCTACGTGCGGTGACCGACTGGACTTGAGAACAAATGTAAGTATCACAAACGAGAAAATAAAATTTACTTTTTTTTTTTTGCTGATTCTACGCCGCTTTGGCTCTGGCGATGTTCTCATACATTTTCACCAGTCCGATGAGCCATTCCAACTGATGGTCATTTGTTTTGTTTTGAATAGGATTAGACATTGTTTCGCTAGAAGTAAATTGTTTTTCTGTTATTCCCCCTGCCAAAAAAAAACTATGATTTAGTTTATTTCTTACCTTGCTCAGTCAATTACCACTAACCCATGAAAAACCCGAATCAAAACAAACTCTTACTCGATCAAATGTGACATATCAAATAATAGTTTCCGTGGGATCGATTGAGTCGACCAACGCGATAAAATCTCGTCGATCTCGACATATGTTATAGCAAAGTGACGGTCGACTCGACTTTTATAATTGGCTTCTATATTGCGCATGACGTTTTGTTTCGACTTACTATATATCGTAAGATGGGCTTCATGCTGCTATTATGATGGGCTCTTGCTGTGAATACCCGGTTGGGAAACCGTTTTATTATTCACTATTTCCTTGTCAAAATCGATAAACGACGAAATTAAAACATTTAATTGCACACCCGGAAAAGCTGTTCATACTTCTTTGAAAACTATTAAAACAAACCCCACCGAAAATGGGACAGCTCCGACAGATTCACTCCTGAGCCATCAACCACATCCTGACGCTAGACCAGCAAATAATCACCGATTCCGATTGAATTTCCCAATCAGCTTGTCAGTTCCGATTATTTCAATCAAGTGAACCTAAGTATGCGCAAACAAAAATTCCACACCCAATTATTTGAAATTTATTTTCAAGCCGAGTTGACCGGGAAGTTTCCCGGAAAGTTTTCCAATCGAATTGGGGAAAACTTCCGCTGTGTATGAAATAAATTTGAAAAAAAAAGTAGGCTTATATCTCAACCCGCAGAAAGTCGCATCACGTCAAATTTTCCTTTATTTTTTTTTCAGTTTGATCGAGAGTTGGTCCAACATTTCCAGCACATTAACTTCATTGATTGTTTCCCCTTTCCTTCTTTTGCGAATGGCTCCCAGCCTAGATACTACTTCAACATTGGAAAACTTTTCCAAAAGTGTGTCTGCAGCCAAGGTGAAACCGGATTCGCGTTTTTTTTTTTTCCGCTTCTTCTTTTTCTTGCTGTTCCGTTCGTTTTCCCCTTTCATTATTTTATATTGTGCTTGAGTGCCTCCATCAATCATTCTCAGGCTTGTTGTAACCGAACTAAAAGTATTAGCCGGAGTAGTGGGTGGGGCCGGGAGGTCAAGCTTCGTCTCTTCCCTGAGAAGTCCTTCGGAGTAACTCAGCAGAACGCTATCAATTTTAATAAGACCGGATCAAAAGTTACAAGTTACGAAATAAAATTGAGTTTCTCCTCTACGACCGAGTTGGGAACCGGTGCGAAACTGAGTTTGGCAGAAGCGACGGGTGGTGGTGGGTCCTGGTCTATGCCGCGATGAAAAAAAGAAAGCAGCTTAATCCGCAATCCATTATGAGTTCGTTCTTTTTTTTTTTTTTCTTGTCCACGAATAGCCGGACAGCGAGGGCTACAAAACTGTCAAACTGTTATTTAAAGTTTTGACATTGTACTCTCTCGCCTTCGTCGTCGTCGTCGTCGACGAAGACTTCCCCGCCGGTCAGTTGTCTCCGTTGGGTTCGGGTTGGTTTTTAGCGAAATTAAAAACTTATGACTTTCGGGGTCGCCGCCAGCATTGGCAACCCAGTTTTTCCAGGATTCGCGTGACTTAATAAGTGAGCGAGCACTTGATCCTTGCCACTTCGCCTCCCCCGTGGGACATGAGTTTGCGAAGGTTAACTGTGTCGCCGGAGGGCTTTCGTGTGTTGTCTTATTGTTTTGTTTTGGCGGCGGCGACGACGACGACGACGACGGTGGATTGTGAAAGTTAGATTAAGAAACAACGGTCTGTGGGAGGGTTAAAAAGGGCTCAATTTAACATCGTGATAGTAGGAGTAGGAGAAAATGAAAAAGCTTAGAAGTGAGAGTGGAGAGTAGTCAGGTTTTGATGAGGGGCAGAAATTATTTATTTGACAGGGACAAGATATCCAATTAGAGCGAACATGAGGGGGAAGGGATCCAAGCGGTAGCATTAGGATGATTGGAAGCAATGAGAAACTCGTTACATTACTTTTTTGCCCGTCGGTTTGAAATTTTGATTGGAGGTAGCTGGAGATAGCTTTTGCACCGACCTAGAGCATCTCCACCGCTTGTAGTATTTCAATTTTTTTTTTTTTTTTTTGTCGATGGTGAAAGAAATGGTCACCAGTGCTGTAAATAGTCGTTTTGACTCAGAAGGATTCTTGAAACCTGCAATACAACCACCTGCGACTCAAAGTAACATTCCACCTCCTACCTCTAGTTTGAATAATGAGTATGTGATTAATGAAACAAGTAGCGATCTGTTTTCTTGAATAATTTCAGTATTCATTCGATGAAACACAAACAGCCATATATACTTTGAATCCTGCTTATCTGTTTGAATATCCAAAAAAAGATTCTAATGAAATTATCATTTTCTTCTTTCCAGGTCAGTATTGAGCGCCTACGATTCCTAAATCGGAAATGAATTAAGGTACGACTTATAATATTTCGGGTCAACGAACGTACTGACAGTAAAGCAGCTTCCCAGTGAGTCGGTGGTGTGGATCACAATTGATTAGGTAATTTATTATGATCCGTACACACTGAGAAAATTTTAATTTTACACGAGACGTAATTAATTTTTGTTAAAAGCCGTGGAACGTAAACAAAGATTTCGTGTAAAATTATGTCTTCTGAAACTGAAACATACGCAAGTCGACAAAAGGCGTTATCATTCCAGGGAATATATCATATGCGCATGTATATATTGGCACGATAAGAGCTGAAAATAATGCACCTCGGAAATAACGCAAGTTTACAACAACAAAAACAAATAAATTCAAGAAATTAATCATGAATTTCCTGAAAATTGATGGATATCAATAAATTTTTGCCTCCGATCTTTTTTTCATTTGCATTACATTTAAAATTTGGTGAATTTTTTTTCCACTTTTCAATTATTTCTTATATTTCAATATGACGATTGGAAAAAATCACAGTTTTGCCAAAAAGCCAATTTATCTTCGCAATGACTACTATTAAACTATTTGCTAATTATAATGTTTGAAAATTGGAAATACCATTCTCATCAACATGCAACCCGAGGAGTGGGCAACAATTCCAGCTAGAACCAAAGATGTGAAGAGAAATTATTGGACCTATCAAGAGCACGGTAGGTTGTGAAATTGAATAGAAGTTGTTGAAATTGAACGTAGGGCATGTTTGGAAGGCGGTATCCGATCGAGCAGACAGACTTTTACCTAGCTACCACAATGCATGGTAGGCAAGGGGGAAGGGAGCCCCCTTGACAGGCAAAAGTTTGCCGGCTCGATCATGCTCAACGTGAATTTCACTATGTGATGCCTAAATTATTTACAAATATATATTATCTACACGGAAAAATAACCGTGCCTAGATCCGTGAACTGCAGTCATGAATTCGAGAACAAGCAAAAATACACCGTGAACTGAATCACGTTATCGTGAACTAATTAACGTTTACAGGGAAAAATCCTGAAAACGTGAACTCATTCACGGTACGTTTTCATTTTCGGGAACGCTATTTTTTCTGTATATATATAGAAAATTGAACATACCATCTAAAAAGTGAATGCTACGACATACCGTTACGTGTTCTTTGAAACTCTTCAACATACAATTTAAAGGTTTTGGCAGGCAATTCCTGAACTTTTGCTGCCGACCTAATTCCGTTTTCCGCTTCTTGTTGGAATCTAGATCTAAAAGTAATTAATAAATTAAGCAAATTATTAGAAAAATAAGGAACCAAAAAGATTACCTCGCCAATGACCATACAGTCGACTAATCTCCTTCTTAATATGGTCTTTTCATTTTAAAAAACAAACATCGAGACACATTACTTTGTTCACCGTTGCATTTTAACTTTTGCTGACGGAAAGCTTTAGCATTCTCCGCTGATGGAAGAGCACCTGAAGCACCTCTTTGTTACTCGGAATCCTAGTTCGAACAAAATCCGCTTTCACAGATCCAACTAAAAATATTTCGCGATGGGAGCGAAGGGGCTTGGGAATATCGCAGTCCATTTTGTTTTCCATTTGACACCTTTTATAAACAAATTTTCCTCGGCATGCTAGGTGAGTTTTCCGTCAGAAAGTGTTGCCAAAAATAAGAATAAAACATCATACCTAAAGTTTGTATTTTATGTTTTGTTGAATAACTATTTTTGTATAAAATTTACATGTCAGGTATCTTCGGCATTTTGATAGTTGACAACTTACACTATATGAATATATATTAGATTTGGTTTAAGGATATAATATCAAGATGTTAGGGATCTGGAAATGTAAGTTTGAGATTCTTCATACTAATTCCCATACCAACTTTGAATAGCGTGTGCAAAGCCAAATTAAAACCAAATGTGTTCAAATTTTTTGGGGACTATCAGGACCCAAATTGGCGTCGATTAAGCTTAGGGGAGCAAACATTTCGAAATTTGCATCAGCCTAATGCTCATATACCCAAAATCTCCCCCCCCCAAAACAAAAAAAAAAAAAAAAAAAAAAAAATAAAAAAAAATAAATTTTATAAAAAAAAAAAATAATTTTTTGTTTTTTTTTCCTCATTTTTTTATTAAAAACAAAACAAGAAAAAACCCAAAAAGTTTTAATACTGATCCTCTTACAACCGTATATATATATGGTTTCCCCATCATAGAATTCAAATACATTTAAACTAATCATGTTATTTGTTGCTGCACGAAGCACGTAATTAATAACAATGTTTGAAAATTGGAAACATCTTTTTCATCATACTCATTTATCACGCATCCTCTTACAAGTCACCATGGCCTAGTGAGATCAACCACTATCAGCGCTTTCTAAAAATTCAGGATCGAATCCCATGTCAGCAACATTTAAAAAAAAAATGCTGAAAAACACCACGTGGTTGCGCTTTTTGTTTCAATTACATTTCGAGTCGATATAGTACATCTGTCTGTCATTCTTGTAACCACCAGAAAAACGTTTCTTTTTAATTTGTAACAAAATATTTGTAGCTTTTTTTATTGTTATCGTACAATGCACGAATGTTCCTTCGGTGTCAACAAATGCTTCGTGCTTTTGACAGTTGCACATGTGCCATTAATTACGAAGGTAGCTACATAAATACCCAAGTAACAAATTCAATTTTAAGGTACACTTGAAGAAGTTCTCAAGACTCATTTGATAAAACCACGCATAAAACTAGATATTCACCATAACATCGATAAAATAGCAATAAAACCCTCATAAGTTCAAAAAGGCCCACACTACAGGAGGTTCTCAAGAATATTTCCCAAGGTTCGATACAAACTTGATAGTTTTATCGGTACATACTTGTAATGACATTCAAGACATGCTTAAAACTATGATAAAACTACCACAAGTTTTGATAGTTTTATGATTTTCTTTTTTAAGAACACTTCCAGTCCGTCACAAATATGTTTCGAAGATTCCATTTTTGGATTCGTTCTGCTGAATGGGGACTTTTTTTGTTTATAGTTGACTGGAAGCTATTAAAGAAAAAAAAACATCGATAGACATACTCGAGTACTTTTTCAAACAGACGGATCTGATTTTGTAAACAAAGAGGGGAAGTAAAATTCAAACCCTATTTTCAAAACTCTCAGCACCCTCACGAAAAGTAGCATCATCATCATGTTAGGGCAATATTATTCCTTGTGTTGGTGGCCCTAGTTTGCATGAAAGTGCTAAGGGTTTCAAGAATTTAACGTTTAAATCTTACTTCCCCTCTTTGGTTACAAAATCAGATACGCCTGTTTGAAAAAGTACTCGAGAGATGTTTCGTTTCCAAAGTGGATACGTATGTAAATTAATTGTATAATTGACCATAAATGCATGAGTTTTTTGCCTGCAATTGATAAATTTTTCATGCGACGTTTAGTTTATTGGTGTTTTATAACATAAAAGTTCGAACATTTTCATGCGCCACGGAATTATTGCTAGAACATTGATTCATTTGAAAAATAAAAATATACTTGAATATACAACTATTAGGTGAAAAGCTGATAAATTGTTAGATCTTGAATAAATTGTGTCCACAATCCATTTTAAGTTTCAAAATGTATTTTAAACAGCAGAAATTGTCCGTAGCATTGAAAAAACGAAATTTTTTTCTTTCATACATATGTAAATGGCTACCATTCCGAGGGAAGCTAGAATAGCCAAGCTCGCCATTTTTTCAATGGTTTTATCTGAAACTACCATAAAACGCAAATAAAACTAATATTTCTTGCACCAGACTAACAAGATTTTTTGAGGATCGCGATAAGTTCATCTTTATTTATTCTATTCTTGAAAAAGATGAGTTACGCTTGAATAAAACTTATTTGAATTGCTCAAGGCAAACAAGCCCTTCTTAAGATAGCCATAAAATCAGTGTGGAGAAGGCACATCATAAACAAAGAAAATGTGAACGTTCAAATCAAAAGTTCCTATGCATAATTGTTGTTCTTAGTCATAATTTATTGTTTTCACTCATCAGCGTAAGTCGATAAGAACAAAAAATAACTTTATCTTGAATTTTCTACCAATGGTTTTGGGAAGAAAATAGTTAATAATATTGCGTCAACGGCTGGCACACAGGTTGAGCGAAAAATGATTTTTCTCTTGATCTATACGCTATACCTAACGTAAGAAGAAGTGCGCTGTGTAGTGGATCACTCAGCGATTCCAGCGCACTACTTTCGACTTCAGATTTAACGTTTAGATCATGAGAAAAATCGATTTTCGCTAAGATGATATACTATTTCGTTTACTTTTAGCATGCCAGTGACTGGGAATCCAATGGAATCCTGCGATGGCCAAATAAAATTTTAGTTGGTGGCTGCGATGAAGGAGTATTCAATATATTGGATAGGTTTTCATTGAATTTCCGCTTGAACGATCCACTAGTTTTTAATTTCTTCCACCTGTGGGCGTCCATTGTGACAGTTTGTTTATTTTTCACATAATGTTCTTTCTCAAGAGTATGTGCGCTTATTTAAAATCAAATGGTTCTAAGCGAGTTTTATGGCAGCATTTCTAAGATACATTCATCATAAAGAAGAATGTAATAAAACTTTTATCAGGTTTTATGCAAGTTGCGAAACGATATCTTGAGAAGGGGATCAAGTATCTTTTAAAATTACTTATAAGGTGAGTTACACTTATAAATGATGTAGTTTTATGGAGGTTTCTTCAAGTGTTCTTTAATCACTATTGAGAACTGTTAATGAATTAAAACCATCTTAACTTGGGAAATGCCCTGATAAAACCGGATGAACTCCATAATGCTTTGATGACTCTACCATAAAACATGAATAAAACCAATTTGCATTTGAATTGCTACTTGGGTAGTACAAACCAGTTTCGTTGCAGAAAACAACGAATAGATTTGTTAGTTTTACCTTAGATTTCGTAATATAAACTAAAATTAATTTTCAGTTTAGGTTGTGAACGATTGAACATGAGACGTAACACATCCCGCAATTTTCTGGCCATCTAAATCATTGAACGGGCTATTTTTTTTGCATCTTCACGAAGTTTGAAAATTTATTTTCACTGCGCATTTAAAGTACATTGTGAGATATTCTTGTACTAACGGCTCGAAAATCATAATTTCTATAAAAATAGAATACTCTCTCCACAGTTAATGATCCTTTCGTGTCATTGGCGGATAAGATTAAAATGATGTTTAAGAATCGATTTTTGAATCTTAATCAACCTAAATTAAAAGTAGGCAAAGCAATGCATTTAAAATGACATGATTGATAGGAAAGAAAACCTAATTGTGTGTATCATTACTTACATTAACGTCATGGCATGTAAACTTTTAATTTAGTTTTTACTGTCATGTGATGCTCAGAACAGACGTAAATTTATGTCCAACGGGCCGCTCTTTTTATGTGCATCCAAATAGACTTAAATTTACATCACTTTTTCTAAGTGTGAAGATAATACGAATGAGTCCATAAACGGCATTACTCATTCAATGGGATCGCGCAAAATTGAAAACATATGTCAGAAAAGTATCCCATTTGAATGCATGGGAATCAATGCTCATCGCCACAACTGAGCAGCCGCTGATGAATAAAAATGATGCCTCAATATCACCATCCCTTTTAAACTTGACGACAAGAAGAATAAATTGATTCCTTCTAAAGGGAAGTACAGCCCAAAATGCACTGGTGGGGTATAATGATCCGCTCAATAAATATGCTCAAATCTTCAAAACTATAGCTTTAATGGAGTGTTACTTTATCAGTTTTTACATCAAACAGCATAACTCAGAATTATACAATAAGGCACTAAATACACCAATATATGATCAAAATTAAAGATATTGTCTTGCCTGTGCCTCACAAGTAAAAAATAATGTTATTAAAATAAGCTTTTACCATGCGTTAATATCCATAGTTTACATCGTGTCCAATATATTCTCATACAAAATAAAACTCTATTTATATCCAATCGATAATCCAGATTTTATTGATAACTTTACCCATTATACTGCAATATAATACTGATCAATTACAGAATATGTTTTGCAATAACACCGCCTTTAACCATCTTGACCAACTCCAGACGTTTTTCGAAACCGTCACCGATTTCGTCCCAAATTCGTTTGATTACGGTTTTGAATTGGTTCATATTAGACGCCTTGTGGTCATTTACCTTCGCCAGCATGTATGACCATACGAAATAATCCAAGGGATTCAGATTTGGTAAACTGGGAGGCCATTCATTCTTGTCCAAAAAGTCGGTCAAATTTTCTCGGCACCAGCGCTGAACGAGATTTGCAGTATGCGATGGCGCTCCGTCCTGCTGAAACACATAGTAATCATCTCCAAACATCTCTTGTACATGTGGCTTGACAACTTTCTCCAAAACTTCCGTTTTATAATATACGGCATTCACTTTAACGCCTTTTTCGATGAAAACCAGTGGAAATTAGCCTCGCTTGCAAATTCCTCCCCAAACCATCACTGACGCAACACTTTGGAACCGTGGAATATTCCTATCACTCTCTGGAACAGTTTTCGAAGAGAGAGCCCAAAATCTGTCGTTCTGGACATTGTGGAATTGTTGCAAGACGAATAACTTTTCGTCGGAAAAGACAAATTCTTCCCCACCGTGCCGCGACAAAAGCAGACTTGCTCTTTTGAGTCGTTTCTGCTTGGAAGATTCCAAAACTCTGTGATCCTTACGTTTCTTGAAAGCTTGGAATCCGAGGTCATTTTGCTGTATATTGTGCATTGTGCATAAATAAACAAATAAATAAATTCGTTTCCACACTCAGGGTTTCCTTGTAGCTTTTTGAGCACTCGACAAACTGTTGTTTTGGGCATCTTCAGCACTTTAGCCAGCTTGGAACCGGACCACTCCGGATTTTCCAGGTGTTTGTGCATAATATTTGTTCTTCTTTCGAGTTCAATTTAACGTTATTTCTGAACGCGATTGACTACTTTGATCAAACTTGCACCAGTTGTTCTCTATAGAAGTGTCAACAAACCACTGTCAAATATTTTCGATTCCCAACACTAGACGCATGCTAGCGGCGCGCGAGGGCCGTACAAATTTACTTTTAAACAGCCTCTACTGAAGCAAGTTGCTCCTTGTGTGCAAAGTTCAGTTATATATCAGATGAAAACAACGTTAAATACTCGTTCGTTTCTTTACTTTCTCTTTATTTTCTTTACTTTTCGGAAACTAAACTGCATATTTGATAGCAGGTTGTTTGATTTAACCCAACGGATCATTTTTCCTTATAATTTCATCAAACATGATAGCAACGAGATCGGACGGTAAGAATTGTAATCAGACATTGGACGGTAAGAATTGTAATCAGTAATGGTTTCCCAGGATTTGACGAATGGTTTTTACTTTATCCTGTTTCGATGTGGGTGGAACTTTTTTCAACTACATGAGTGTATTATACATGTTAAGTAACCGTCTTTTAGCGATATTGGAGAGATTTTTCAAAAAGTTGATTTTAATCGTATCGCTTCCTGAAACAAGGTTATTGGATGAAAGGAGTGCCATTGAAAATTCCAGCAATATGAATGGTTCATCCAGAGAGCCGCTACTTTGGGTAGTATCCCGTAAATTCGGTTGTGTTGGGACAGAGTCTGGACAAACCTTTTTTAGTGAAGTCGAGTATCCACTGCATGGAGTATTCTTCACTCTCATTGGAGGATGAGTGGTTTCGCATGTAGTGAGCCTTTCTCCAAAGCGTTGTCATCGAAGTTTCTCTAGATAGTCCTTCTATAAACGAACGGCAGTAATTGCGTTTCTTTGCTTTGAGCTCAGATGTTTCATGTCTACGATAATCTTTAAATGTATCCGATTTCTCAAGATACAACCTAGTGCATTCGTAGGGATCAATTACAGCGACACTTGTCACTGTCAAGTTGAACAAAATTACACATTACAGAAGCCGACTTAATCTGATCGAGTCGGCAACGACGAAGAACTGGAGATGGAAAAAAAGTGTAACTGAACGCCAAAGTTTACAGCGGTTTATTGATGTCCTCGGGAGGAACTAGACAGAAGCTATGCAAAGATCTTTATTCTTTACATTTATTTGACAAGCGACGTTTGAGATTAAAGGAGGGGAAGCACTTTTTGATCCCCAAACGTACGCTACCATATGAATCATCTCAGTATAGACGAATAATGTTACAATGCAGTAATTAATGCAATAGATGAGGACACCCGAAGTTACACATGCAGAATGATTCACTTCTCCCTAGTTACATTCTCTAGTTCTCTGTGCAACTTCTGCTAACTTCGAATAATCACCAAGTAGCAAACCACGGGTGGTTAATATGCTCATGCTTAAAATGAAGCCAACAGCCGTATGCTCTGAGCTTCTTCCAAATGACTTACTAACTCATGATAAAAAAAAAGAAATGAACAACTATTGTAAAACAAATCGATAACGATTTCAATACTGGTTTATTTCCATCAACATTCCACGAAGTACACGCGAAATTAATTTTTCATGAAGAAAAGCTTCCATAAAATTCCATGCGCTCTCCCTCGTCGTTGCGTCGGTCGGTCGATCGTTTCGCTAGAAAAGAAACAGCTTGCCTTCCATCCACCAGCCAGTCGTGCAACTGTGACGACGCTAAACCCACAAAACCGACAGAAAATTACAAAGTCAAATAAAATATCTACAGCGGAGTCCTTGACGACTCTTTCACACACTGGAAGCAATAACGAAACAGAGACTGAATCTCACAAAGAAACTCCCAGCAAAAAAAAAAAACCCCGACACAAAAGCCACCAGCGGCGACGGCAGCAACAACCGACAAAAGTCGCTCCGCAAGAAAATGGATGACTTTCGCCAGAAAATTTCACTATTTCCTGTTTGCCCTGCCACCAGAGCGGGTTTCCTCTCAGTGCCACGTTGAAATAGTATCCGGTCGTCATTCCCGCGCAGAAGGAAAAGCGGCACCAAGTCGCGCTAGGACGAGTAAAACCGCAAGCATATTTCCTTCCCTATGTTCGGTTCCTCAAAAGCTCAAAGGTGAGAATAGAGAGCAACCTCCAACTACTACGCAGCATACTGTTCCGAAACTAACGAGTCCGTCCGGATCGCATAGTGCCGAGCCCAACCTTCGTCGTGTGGGGGATTAAAATAAAACATTTTAGCAGTAAATTAGTGAAAGCAGCTCGAAAAACGAGAGTCATTCAGGATAATAGCTTTTCCCGCACCGGTCCCCCCCTTCCTGGGGTTTCGTTCCGGTGGTAGTCAAAATTCGTGACCATTAGGCCCTTCAACGATTGCGCTTGCTATTTGTATGCTTGGGATTCCTGCATGAAGCTGCTGAGTCAGATGGCCTTCCCTTCCGAGCTGCCCTCGTCGGATGGGACAGGAAAAGCCAGGAAGCAGCAGCCAAGTCATTGCGGTGGCCACACAAAAAAAAACAACGGTCTGCTTGCCTCGAAAGGAATAAGGTCCAAGAAGCTCGCTTGCTAGCCGTGCCAGGCAGACTACTCGGTACGATAGCTGGCAAAATGGTGAAAACTCAATTCTCAGGACTGAACGCGGCCAAGATGGCGAGAAATATTTGCAGTGGCGCACGGTGGTTTTGTGAGGAAAT
The DNA here is from genome assembly GCA_024533555.2 of Aedes koreicus. Classification (NCBI taxonomy): domain Eukaryota; kingdom Metazoa; phylum Arthropoda; class Insecta; order Diptera; family Culicidae; genus Aedes; species Aedes koreicus. The sequence goes on along the minus strand of JAHHFK020004792.1, from coordinate 296,342 downwards.
AAAAATGCCTAAAATTTTTCGCTCACGTGGGGAATTAGGGTTCCGATATTGATACACATTCAGTTGAGCTAGTCTTTTTTCGTATCTTTTGCCGAGATCCGCACAGCCGAGCGCACGGCAATTGAAATTAACTGACAAAAAATTAGTTTGTTTACAGCAGTACCGCTGATATCAAATGTCAATTTTGCTGAGATTTCAGCAAACAATCTCTATCCGAGATCTGCACAGCGGAGATCGGCAGAATATTGTAAGGGTGGAAGTTTGCATTATGGATTTTTTCCACAACACGCTCATTCGATCTTACTATAAAGTGAGTAGAATTATACTCACTTCGGAAAGGTTAGAGTAATAGAGTAAAGAAAGGGTTACTCACCTTAGAGTAAAGCAGCATTCATTAATTATGTCACGCTTTTAGGGGGGAGGGGGTTCAGAAAACCGTGACATTTTGTGACAAACGAGGGAGGGGGGTAAGCTGAATCGTGACATCACATTTTTGAAAAAAAAAAAACAAAAACAAAATGATATTCTTATGCAATATCGCCTACTACTACTATCCCTACTGTTCACGCCCCTTCGTAAACGAACAGCAACAGCAGTAATCATGCAGCACTCACACACCGCTCGCATTAACTATGCCACGCCCTGTTCTGCAACTTTCCATCGTTCTGGAACTTTCCATGTTCTGGAACTTTCCATTGTTTTGGAACTTTCCATCGTTCTGGAACTTTCCATGTTCTGGACCTTTCCATCGTTATGGAACTTTCCATGTTCTGGAACTTTCCATTGTTCTGGAACTTCTAGCAGTAGCGGCACAATATAAAAACGGCACCGCAGTGGCGGTCATTATATCAATTCTAAGGTGTTAAGATCAAAAGGAAAAAGCAATAAAGGATAAGTGAATAGAAGCAGTAGTTTTTCTATCAATATCTTCTGGATCCATTATCCGGTGCAACAGCCCAGTGTTATACAGTGTTGAATACAGTCCACCCTACGACTAGAGTGTTTGCTGTCAACGGCCTTGGAACCCAACCCGGCCTTTTCAGAGTAAGAAGAGTTGAATTTTCCACCCATGAGCCAAGACAGAGCACTCGTTTTACCCGACAGTTGCTAGTTTGAGCGACACCTATTTCCTTTCCTACCGTGTTAGGACACGTTTGAGTTCTGTCGCAAGAGAGCTAGCAAGCTACTTCAAGTACCCTACGGATCCGGTGTTTGGCTCCGACACCTACCATACCTAACACGCTAACTTGAAAGTACCCATTAATGAGTCGAAAAGTACGCATTTTGAAGAAAAGTGGCTTAACTCATTATTAGGAGTATATTTTCCTCATTAATTGAGTATTTGTTACCCATTAATGATTAATTGATACTCATAAATGAGTAAGCAATACTCAGAAATGAGGAAAGTATACTCTTAATAATGAGTTAAGCCACTTTTCTTCAAAATGCGTACTTTTCGACTCATTAATGGGTACTTTCAAGTTAGAGTGAATACTATTCCACCGTTCATGAATGACAGCTGCAGCTCATTCAGTGTGCGTCAGTGAATAAAGTCCAGTGTTTATTGGTGAAAAATTGGTTCGCGCAGTTAGTGTATTTTGGAAAATGAATCGTGGAGAACTTTTTAATACGCTGTACAATGCGTATGTAAAGGCTTACCCGGATAAGAAGAAAAGGGAGTGCCAATTGGATGCTACTAATTTCTGGAATGAACGGAAGGGCAATGACAACACCGCACTTGAAGAGCAAGTCAATAACAAAATAAAAGAGCTTCATGCCTTGCAGCTAAAGAAAAAAGGTAAACTTCTTCAACTATGGGGAAAGTCTATGAGTGCTCCTAAGGAATCAGCGCCGACAGTGAAACCCGCGCAACCCATCAAGGAAATTGAGTATATGGCTCAGCCGTCATCATCAAATAAACGCCCTGCACCAGTACAGGAACAACTTAAAGCTGAGCTAAATAATCTGAACTCTGAGGTAGTGCTTCTGATTGACAAGAAGTCTGCTGGACGATTGACGGATGATGATCAGTCGAGACTCGAAGGGCTAAAAATTAAAAAGATCAAACTTGAAAAGAATCTCAAAATCAAGGAAGACGAGCAAGAGCGGCAGCAGAAGCATCGTGAGAAAATGAAGCAGGCTTAACAACTGTTAATTCGGGACATCCCAGAGGCTGGTAAATATGATATATTAACTAGTTTGTTTGCACAGTAGATATAAATATCAAATTTCAGGAAATTATCTTTCATTCCGAAATTCTCCTGGCCGCCCTCGTGTTGAAGAGCAGCAACCGGAGCTGCTCAAGGCAATATGCGATATCGCACTTCATGGATCTGCGGCCCACGAAAAGCGCAGTGATGAGAGCGTCAGAAGCGTTAAAACTTTAGATGAGTTGACTTCTGCAATACAAGGCAAGGGATTCAATATCAAAAGAACAGCAACATATCTGCGGTTAATCCCAAAACGAGCCAATTCCCATCAAGGTAAATGCCACGTAAATACTGTACCAGTGAAGTTGATGCGCGCAAGTAATGCAAAACACAACGATCATCCCGATGGCCGATTCTGTACAGCGACCATAAGATCATTGGAAGAACTGGCATCTGTGCTAGGGCCCAATGAAGTAGGATTTATCAGTCAGGATGATAAGGCGAGAGTGGCGATAGGCCTAACGGCTGCCAATAAGCAGTCTCCCATGCTTATGCATGTGGAGTACAAAATCACGCTTCCTGACCACGATTGGATAGTTGCAAATAAGCATAAACTAATTCCGTCCGTGTACGCTGGAATCGAAATCAAACCGAATGGTCTTGGCAAACCGGAGGCTGTTGGTTTTTCGGGCCCCACTTACATTGCAATTCGGTCAGGCAAACACGCTTCGTCAACGGCGTTTTCTCATGCGTTAGACATCAAGCGGCTACTAACTCTTGAATCGTTTGATAGTATTTTTAAGTTTGATGGATTGGTCAAACCAGTCCTAATCTTTACCGTCGACGGTGGACCTGATGAAAATCCGAGATATCGCAAGGTAATACAGATAGCAATACACCATTTTAAAGAGTACAACCTTGACACGCTGTTCATTGCAACGAACGCTCCGGGAAGGAGTGCTTTCAATAGAGTGGAGCGACGTATGTCACCCTTGAGTAAGGAGCTTTCTGGATTGATAATACCACACGACCAGTTTGGTAGTCATCTGGATTCCCAATTGCGTACAACTGATTCAGCTTTGGAGAAGCAAAATTTCCAGTACGCTGGTGAAGTTTTGGCAGAAGTCTGGAATGATGTGGTCATCGACGGTCATCCGACGTTGGCTGAATATATCGATCCTGATGCTTCTGAAATAGATCCGAAGTCAATTCGTGACTATGACCAACACTGGTTTGGAACTCATGTGCGAACCAGCCAATATTTACTCCAGATACGGAAATGCACAGATAGGTAAAATTTTGAGATGCATTTGATGGTCAAATAATTGTTATATGTGCATAAATTTATATTTTTACAGGAAATGCTGCTCACCACTGCGAAGTAGCATCGATCACGTTATCTGCAATGGATTTTTGCCTCCACCAATCTCTCTGACGCAAACATCTCGAGGATTGATTGGGTCATCGAAGGACGAACCACAGCATTTCCCATCAATGTTCGTATTGAACTCATTACAAGCTCAACAGATTCTACCTAAATCGATGTCCGGATATGGAACGATTCCGTATGATCTTTACTGTCCTTCATTGAACGAACGAGTGTGTTCCAGCTGTGGCCTATACTTTGCATCTTTAGTCATGCTTCGCGAGCACATAAAGATGCACAAGCATACATCCGTTCAATTTCAGAGAAAATTGCGTCCGTTTAAAGTTGTGGCAAAACGTAAACAGGAATGTATGGTTGTAACCAACAAAGACAACTTCGATTGCGAATGGATAGATGACGAAGAACTTGATCTGACTGATGTGGCAGAAACCATTACGAGTGCTTCAGCGGACGCAGATATCTTCCCGGTCATCAATGCTGACCAACATCTGCAAAACCCTTGGACTGAGGATTGAATCTATTTTTGAATGGTATTATTTGAGAATGCAATTTGATATAATATGAGGAAATTTGAATTTGTTTCTGTATGAAATAAAAATGATTTTTTGTGACTAATATTGGCTATTTGAATAAAAAGTTTTGAGTGGGGAGGGGGGGGTTAACAAAAACGTGACATAATTGCCTGGGGGGGGGGTTACAAAAATTGTGACAATTTGTGACATGGGGGGAGGGGGGGGGGGGTTAATTTTCGGCCAGATTTGCGTGACATAATTAATGAATGCTGCCTAACATTAAAATCGGTAAAAATTAAACTAAATAAAGAGAGGTTTAATAGGCTGCGTGTAGAAGCGCCAAATTATGAAATTGCTAAGGGAAGGTCCATTAATGAATCCATACAAAAAAATTTGGTCTGTACACAAAACGTGTACAAGGGGGGGGGGGGGGGGGGGTGGTATTATAAAAAGTCATTTTTTGCGTGGCATAATTAATGGACGTTCCCTAATAAGATTGTTTAACACTCACTCATTTATCAATCACCGGAATTAAGCACAAGTGAGAAGGTGTTACTCACTTTAGGGTTACATATCAATCTGTCAAATTACTTTCATTTTTTTTTTTTTAAACACTGTTTAACCCTTAAAAGTGCAGGACGGACTTTTAATTTTGGAAACGCTTTATCTCAATGATGCCTTAACCTTTCCAGCTGAAACTTTCACTAAAATCAAGTAATCCTAAATTTTGAATATATAAACTCAACAATACGATTTTTACACTTCCTGCTCATCCAAGTCTTCACAATCTGTGCAAAAAATATGAGTTTTTTATGGAACAATTGAGGCACACAAATTGATCACAAAAACAACATTTCGTATTCGTTTCGAAACTCTGAAACTTCTTTTTGAGCATTTTTTCCACCGTTTACTGATCGCCAGATCGTCTTGAGATCGCTTGAAAATTACGATTTGATCTTTAGATTCGCAAATTCGACAGCACACTATTTCACGTTCTTTTTGACGTATGATTTTGACAGCTGCAATTATGATATTTCCAACAGTAAACACCAGTTGGTTGGCCACAAGAAAAACAAATACCTTCGTTTTCAAACTTTCCTATAAAACCTTTCATGTCTGCAGAGAGCTCCTGACTAAGGTGGCGTATAGCTTCTTTGAGTCTGCTTGAGTATGCTGCGTCGCTAAGGACAATAGCCCAGTCATGGTTGATCTAGTAGATCATTTGACGTGAACTTCAGGACAATTTGGGGAGACTTGAACGACTGATATGAATGGAGATGGATGACAGATAATAATTTCACTCTTCTTGAAGTGATTCTTGCTCAGATGTCATAGCAACATAGTCCATGATCAACATTTCAAGAGAGTTTGGACGACCTAGAACATCCTTAAAAATATGTATACACCCTTTTGTATCCTTTTCATGTGCCATTTTTGTTAAAAACTAAAAACTAACCATAAAACCGTTTGTAACAAAAGTGAAAAACAAGAACAATTTCAATATAATATTGAAAAATACCCTCAAAGCCACCTAGTTTTAGCCACGAAAAGAAGGGGCGATGGGTTGGAGAGAAGTACATATATTCAAAATTTAGAACTACTATTTTCCTTGATTTGAGTGAAAGTTTCTATTAAGGCATCATTGAGATATAGCGTTTTCTAAATTAAAAGTCCGTCCTTCACTTTAAAAAAAAACTTTTTTGAGCGTATTAGTAAAACGATTGTGATTGGGAAACTAGGAGAATTTAAAATTAACACTTCATTTTATCACTAGTAAACGCGAGCAAATTCCTTTAAATTCCACTAAAGAAAGCTTATCTTTTGACAGATAGGCCTATTTCGTCTGCGACTAACAGACTTCTTCAGTGTCGAGTGCTCGACTTGAAGGGAACATCACGGTAGGTCTAGTAGTTATAGTAGGTTTGTTGGTACCTAAATGTATGAGGTGGGGGGGTGGTACCTGAACGTGTTAATGTTTGTTTTGTAACCTAAAAGTTTGTTTGTTGCTCTCAGATTTTTTCTGTGAGCACGAATAATTGATGAAAATTGGATTTTGAGTTCGCTGACTGACTGACTCACTGACTGACTGACTGACTGACTGACTGACTGACTGACTGACTGACTGACTGATTGACTGACTGACTGACTGACTGACTGACTGACTGACTGACTGACTGACTGACTGACTGACTGACTGACTGACTGACTGACTGACTGACTGACTGACTGACTGACTGACTGACTGACTGACTGACTGACTGACTGACTGACTGACTGACTGACTGACTGACTGACTGACTGACTGACTGACTGACTGACTGACTGACTGACTGACTGACTGACTGACTGACTGACTGACTGACTGACTGACTGACTGACTGACTGACTGACTGACTGACTGACTGACTGACTGACTGACTGACTGACTGACTGACTGACTGACTGACTGACTGACTGACTGACTGACTGACTGACTGACTGACTGACTGACTGACTGACTGACTGACTGACTGACTGACTGACTGACTGACTGACTGACTGACTGACTGACTGACTGACTGACTGACTGACTGACTGACTGACTGACTGACTGACTGACTGACTGACTGACTGACTGACTGACTGACTGACTGACTGACTGACTGACTGACTGACTGACTGACTGACTGACTGACTGACTGACTGACTGACTGACTGACTGACTGACTGACTGACTGACTGACTGACTGACTGACTGACTGACTGACTGACTGACTGACTGACTGACTGAAAAAGTATGAGCACCAATATACGTGTTTTGGTGAATTTAAAACTCGTTTTTCTCAAAAACTGGACGTCTTGCAATTTTGAGCTCATATTAAGAACGAATGAGGTAAAATCTTTGAAATAAGCCTCAATCAGAAATACCAATGCGAGCGAAAAAAGTTTCTATTTTGCCGACAAGTGTAATTCATTTATTATGTTCCTGTTTGCTTGAAATCACGTTCTGTTCCTAGTTGGCGAATTTAAAATTTTGAAATTCAAGAGAACTGCTCGTGATTGAAAGAAGGAAAAATCTCTCATAGTAGTTCATTGCTTCAAATCACTAAAAATTTCAAAAATACTAAGTTTCAAGTTATTATTTTAGCAGTTCAGCTTTTTGCGAGATTTTAAATAAAAACAGCTTATAGTTTTAACAAGATGCAATCTTGTGATGCCATTACAGTTCATTGGCTTAATGACAAAAACGAATTCAAGAAAAACTGAATTTGAATGAACCACAAGATTGCATGTTTTGAAATAAAAAAGATCTGCTAGATGCTTAATTATGGAAAGAAGAAAGGAAAGTTCATCTATTGAATTTTGAGAAATAATATATTAAAGGTTCCACTTGATTTGTGAGCAGATTTAACTAAGCAAGGAATCATATCCCACGATGTCGTGAAATATTAGGTTCAATTGTCTATTTTCCTAAATTTGGTTAAATTCAGCCTTGGAGCTTTGGGTCTACTGACCCATTTTGTCAAACGGCATCGGCCTATAAACGTTATGAAAAAATGTGATTCGGCTGGAGTGCATCTCTTGTTCTTCAAAAGAAAGTTAATATAAATCCACAAATTCCCACCCCAAAAAATACAAAATAAAACAAAAAAATTTGTTTTCTTCAAAAAGTGGGCCCAAAAAAAGCGATAAGCCCCATGTGCGCCCCACCCCCCTTTATACACCCCTTTTTTCAAATTTGAGAAAAGTTATGTACATAATAGATTGACATAATCATCTATTTTGAATAAATTTTATCACTAATTGGTCAATCTATAGTTTTCTCTGATGAAGCAGCCTTACAGGGTGCGGCAGAAAATAATGCGAAAATGTTCAAACTTGAGTATTGGGTTAATTCGTGTAGCTAGTGACTAATTTCTGTTGAAATTGTATTTGTTTATGTTTACTTTCAGGTGCAGCATCCAAACATTCTATTTGTTTTATTGCAAATTCGTCAAAATATTCGTGAAAGAAGTGATCACCAGTTTGTTGCTCGCCCAGAAGAAGCCGAAAGAGATTGCCAAGGTGGTAGGGTGCCATTTGGCATCAGTTTACCGCATAAAAAAGTTCCTGCAGGATGGTCCTAAGCAGCGGAAGCCGGGAAGCGGACGTCCGCGCTTTGCACGCACGCCGAACGTGATCAAATCGGTCCGTGCGAAAATTACTCGCAACCCGGTGCGTTCCATAAGAAAATTTGCAAAGGAAGCCAATATTTCGGAGAAATCCATGCGAAGAATCATCAAAAAGACCTGCATGCATCTTCCAGAGCCAGAGTGAAACGCCGCTTGATTACGGACCGGGTCAAGGAACTACGAGTGGCTCGTTCCAAGAGATTGCTTTCCTTGTTGAAGAAGGAAAAAATGATAATCCTGTTCTCCGACGAAAAGCTTTTTAGCATCGATGCTGTGGCCAACAGCCGCAGGTTCATTTCACCGCAAAAAATGGAGAACGTTCTGGAAAAAGTGAAATTCAAGTTTCAAACCAAACATCCGGCTGGTGTCATGATGTTCGGCTTGGTGGCGTCCAACGGTTTGAAAATGCCGCCTGTTTTCATTGATGCGGGAGTTAAAATCAATACCAAAGTGTATATCGGTATTTTAAAGGACCAAGTGCTTCCCTGGGTGAAGGTCAATTTCTCCAAGGATCAAAACGTTGTCATACAGCAGGATGGAGCGCCGTGTCACGCGTCCAATCGAACCCAACAATGGTTGAACGATAACATGAAATTTTGGCCGAAGGATTGGTGGCCCCCTAGCAGTCCAGATCTTAATCCGTTGGATTATTCGATTTGAGCATATGTTGAAGCACGAGCCTGCAAAACATCCTACACTAGTGTGAAAACCCCGAAGTCAACCATAACACGCACATGGCAGTCAATGTCGGAGGACTACGTTCGAAAGGCATGCTCTGGCTTCCGGCGTCGGCTCGGGGATGTTATTAATAAAAATGGAGGACACATTGAATTAATTTGTTTAAATGGACTTTATAAAGATAACTGCACTCGAAAATGTTGATATTATTGCTTGAATTAGTTGAAAATGGGATTTGAAAGCAGTAGAACAAATTTTCGCATTATTTTCTGCCGCACCCTGTACATAAACACCAACAAAAAAATATCCCTTAATTAAATAATTTAATTTTTATTTAAAAAAAACAAAAAAAAAATAATATATTTAAATTAAATTAAATTTAAGCCCCCCCCCCCCCCCCCCCCCCCCCAACCCACGAAAAAAAAGTGATTGAATAATTTTTTTTTCCCGGCGCGGGAGAGAAGAAAAAACATACTCCGACCCCACCCACAGACACACCCAGCTGACTTTTTTTTTTACGTATGTTTTATATAATAATAACTTTTATACAAAAAAACATAAAAAACGAGAGAAAATAAAAATACAGTGAAAACAACAAAAAAACACAGAAAAAAAAAAAATATATATATAAATCACACGCAAACAGCATTTGTAAAGTACTTTTAAAAAAAATAATAAAATAAAAAACAATATGGGAATAAAAAATAAACAAACAAAAATTAGTAGAACTTTTCCTGGCTCCCGCAAAACAGCTGATATCGCTAGGAAGCCAGATAGTTTTTCAAAATATCTGTACGGAACTTCACAAAACATCTGCATTTGTCCGTATTCGGTATTTTTCCAAATATATGCTTGAAGAATTAATTCGCGAGGGTGGGATGAAGGTATCCTATTAAATTTGAGAACAAGGTGAGAAATGGTTATGATGATGATGATGATGATGATGATGATGATGATGATGATGATGATGATGATGATGATGATGATGATGATGATGATGATGATGATGATGATGATGATGATGATGATGATGATGATGATGATGATGATGATGATGATGATGATGATGATGATGATGATGATGATGATGATGATGATGATGATGATGATGATGATGATGATGATGATGATGATGATGATGATGATGATGATGATGATGATGATGATGATGATGATGATGATGATGATGATGATGATGATGATGATGATGATGATGATGATGATGATGATGATGATGATGATGATGATGATGATGATGATGATGATGATGATGATGATGATGATGATGATGATGATGATGATGATGATGATGATGATGATGATGATGATGATGATGATGATGATGATGATGATGATGATGATGATGATGATGATGATGATGATGATGATGATGATGATGATGATGATGATGATGATGATGATGATGATGATGATGATGATGATGATGATGATGATGATGATGATGATGATGATGATGATGATGATGATGATGATGATGATGATGATGATGATGATGATGATGATGATGATGATGATGATGATGATGATGATGATGATGATGATGATGATGATGATGATGATGATGATGATGATGATGATGATGATGATGATGATGATGATGATGATGATGATGATGATGATGATGATGATGATGATGATGATGATGATGATGATGATGATGATGATGATGATGATGATGATGATGATGATGATGATGATGATGATGATGATGATGATGATGATGATGATGATGATGATGATGATGATGATGATGATGATGATGATGATGATGATGATGATGATGATGATGATGATGATGATGATGATGATGATGATGATGATGATGATGATGATGATGATGATGATGATGATGATGATGATGATGATGATGTGATGATGATGATGATGGGGGGGGGGGGGGGGGGGGGAGATGATGATGATGATGATGATGATGATGATGATGATGATGATGATGATGATGATGATGATGATGATGATGATGATGATGATGATGATGATGATGATGATGATGATGATGATGATGATGATGATGATGATGATGATGATGATGATGATGATGATGATGATGATGATGATGATGATGATGATGATGATGATGATGATGATGATGATGATGATGATGATGATGATGATGATGATGATGATGATGATGATGATGATGATGATGATGATGATGATGATGATGATGATGATGATGATGATGATGATGATGATGATGATGATGATGATGATGATGATGATGATGATGATGATGATGATGATGATGATGATGATGATGATGATGATGATGATGATTATGTAATACTACCATCTATTGTAGCAAGGTAACTTTCCATAGCAGTGGAATAATCTGATAAACGATTTGATCAGGATTCCATTATTGTTTGTGATCATCAAGCTCCTGTATGCAGGGCAAAAAATGTTTGGGCGGGCCCGTAAGCAGAGACACTTACACGAAACCCGCGAATATAAGGAATCTCCTTCCAAAAGCAAGTTCACACTCACAACACAAGAATCGAGCCCTCGATTGACAGAATAAACCCAATAGATTGGGTCGAAGAGCCCGCCTCGTTCTGCGAAATGTTAACAATAGGGAGGAGCCAGTCCCATGCTCCCTATCCAAATCGTTTCACTTGGGTGCCCTGATGGTCCCTTCCTTTCCCCGTTATATGTTATTTAATATTTAGTTAGTTCTTTTTAGTTCCTTTATTATCGAGATGTTCAGCCCTGGGCTGATTCTTCTCTCGTCGTAGTCACTCAAATACCTTTTGGGTATTTTTCGTAACTTGTCCAGGGATGAGATTCAAACTCGTGACTGTGGCGTGAGCAGTATGGATGTTAACAACTACGCCGGGGTCACCCCCATTAATTATTTAATATAATTTGTACACAAAAAATGGAGATATCATAAAAACAAAAATGCTAAATTTCAAACTTGAATGATGTACATGGAATTACAAATTACACATCACACAAATTAAATAACTTGACCCTATAAAAAGCGGCAACAGTAACTCAAAACGAGAACATAATATGCGTTTTTACAAAATATATCTGACATCCACAAGACAATTACTGAAAAAAAGAATGATTGGGCATGTAAAGGGCGATACGGTCAAAATTTGGTCAATATCAACTTGACGTATTTCTTTCAATTTTGCATTTAAAAAACCTGAACACCCCTCATTTTGAAGGTGTGTGTGTGTAGAATGTTGCTCCTATTTTGATTTTGGAATTCACTCTTCAGTTGTCAAAATGCCGTCCAAGCAAGAAGAGCAGCGTATCAAAATTTTGCTCGCGCATCGCGAAAATCCGAGCTACTCGCACGCAAAGTTGGCAAAATCGCTAAAAGTTGCCAAATCAACCGTTACAAATGTAATTAAAGTGTTTGGGGAACGTTTGTCGACAGCCAGGAAGTCTGGATCGGGGGGAAATCGAAAACCGGAAGCCGCTGAGACGACAAAGAGAGTTGCCGGTAGTTTCAAGCGAAACCCTAACCTATCTCTCCGAGATGCCGCAAATAAGCTGGGTGTATCGTCTACAACCGTGCATCGAGCCAAAAAACGAGCCGGACTATCGACTTACAAGAAGGTAGTGACTCCAAATCGCGATGATAAACAAAATACGACGGCCAAAGCGCGATCCCGGAGGCTGTACACGACGATGCTGACGAAGTTTGACTGCGTGGTAATGGACGACGAAACCTACGTCAAAGCCGACTACAAGCAGCTTCCGGGACAGGAGTTTTATACGGCAAAAGGAAGGGAAAGGTAGCAGATATTTTCAAGCACACGAAACTGTCAAAGTTCGCAAAGAAATATCTGGTTTGGCAAGCCATCTGTACCTGTGGCTTGAAAAGCAGCATTTTCATAGCTTCCGGGACTGTCAACCAAGAAATTTACGTGAAAGAGTGTTTGAATAAACGTCTGCTGCCTTTCCTGAAGAAACACGGTTGTTCCGTACTGTTTTGGCCGGATTTGGCATCTTGCCATTACGGTAAAAAGGCCATGGAGTGGTACGCCGCCAACAACGTGCAGGTGGTTCCCAAGGACAAGAACCCTCCCAACACGCCAGAGCTCCGCCCAATTGAGAAATACTGGGCTATTGTCAAGCGGAACCTAAAGAAGACCAAAAAAACTGCTAAGGACGAGCAGCAGTTCAAGGCAAACTGGCTTTCTGCGGCGAAGAAGGTGGACAAGGTGGCTGTACAAAATCTGATGGCAGGGGTCAAGCGTAAGGCCCGGCAATTCGAATTTGGAAAAGCGGAAGCCTAACTGAATATTTTTCCTGAATTTTATACTAATTGAACTTGAAAAAGAAATTTAATTTGATTTTTTAAATAAACGATTTCACCGATTTACACGCGTTTTCCCTTGACCAAATTTTGACCGTATCACCCTTTATTAATATTCAACTAGTCCTGGAAAAGCTGAAAATAGAATAGATCATTCCAATTATCTAAGATAATATTTAAATGAAGGATATTATTTTATAAGAAATGTTTGTAAAATTCTTCTTTATACCGTTCTGACGGGTGTTCAATAAAAAATAAGAATTTTTTCAGTTTTCAAAAAAAAAATTTTTTTTGTTTTCAGCGAATTCGGTTTTTCTTTATTAAAAACATACTGTTTATTCTTCAAAAAAACGTTAAGGAATATTGGAGAGGGGGCCCTGGTCAGCCGAACGACGCAACTTAGTCACGATGCTCTCACAAGAGCGCTGGACGGCACTGACGTCCATCTTCCGGATACAATTCCGGATCCTCGTGGCAACTGCTTCGTATCCTTGGCCCGCCAATTATTTTTGCACACTAGGTCACTCTGGGAGCCGAAAAAATCCTCAATGGGACGGCACTGGGGCAAGTTGGTCGGGTTCCTTTCTTTCGGCACGGACGGTATCTTTTTCTGCTCAAGATACTCCCGCGTCCTCTTGGCGTAGTGGGAAGACGCCTTGTCCGGCCAGAAGACGTACTTCCCATCCGCATGATGCTCCTTTAAGAACGGCAGACGAATTTTCTCAAGACACTCCTTCTGGTACACTTGTTGAATGATGGCCATACCGCTCAGCTTGAACCACGGCTTTGAACTCCCTCTGTCCGATATGGCAATGTTCAGCATAACTTTTTTCAAAACAAATATTTTACTTCGGGGGGTGTGGCCGACTTGTCGCTGGAATAGTAGCTGTCATTTCCTGGAATGTGGGTCTTCGAGAGCGGAAAGTAACTTTCGTCGTCCAACACGAACGACGTCCCGCGGTAATTCTTCGTCATCCACCGGCACTGAGATTTCACGGTCGCTATCTGCTCGTCCGTGTACTCGGGGACCAAGTCTTCTTCCGACAGATGATGTCCTCCATCTTGAGGGTTCGGCGAATCAAGGTATGGGAGCAGTGATATTTTCGGCCGGCGTCACGCGAACTCGTTCCGTCCTTGTTGTCGAACAGCTTTTTCAACGTTTCCTTCTTCTTCTTCGTCATTATCTTCGCCGGACGGCCGGTACCGGCCCTCCGCTCCACGCTTAGGCATACCAGGATCCGGTAAACTGTACTTACGGGCACGTTTTCGTCTCGAAAGTGGTCTACCGTAAACTGTTTTCGACGATTACCATGCGTTTCGTAAAACCGTACAACACGCTCGCGGAGTGCTTGCTGTTTCGACGCCATCTTCGATTGAACTGACAGCACCCGAGCGAAAAAAAACATGCCACCCATTTCTAGGGAGTCCAGAGAGCAATTATCTTGGAGAGAAGAAAATTCACGCTCTTTACTTTAATTACAGAAATATTTTGAAATCATTCTCATTTTTTATTGAACACCCGTTAGTTACATTTCAAAGATAGCAGTTGGAGTGATCGAAGCGCCCGGTTTGATGATTTCTGAAATAAATGGCTTATCTTACCATAATACCACTAAACACAATTTTTATATATAATCCTAATATTTTTTTGAGGTTTTTATTTTTGGTGGATTTTTCTGTGCCAAAGCTTAGAAAATTGTTCTGGAGCTCTGTTAAGCTCCCTTGTGAAAGGCATTGTGCTGTAATCTTCCTAAAATTCATATTGCTACATCAAATATCAACATAACTGATGACGATTTTCTTGAAATTTATCAACGTTTTCTCCACATTGATATAAACAAGATCCAAATACAGGATATAAATTACTAAATTAAGAGGTTTTGACATTTGTTGATTTTCATCAATACTTCTTAAAAAATAATAAACTTTTGAAGGTTTTCGGAACAAACTGGACTCCGTTGTCATTTTACCATTGTTGTATTTCGCGGCTGTAGGGACAACTGGAACGATCCGGCCAAAATGTCACCGGACCATCATGTGACTGGATGAAGAACAGAATTCGCTACTGGAGACATTCGATTTTGTAAACCTCCGAGCTCATAAATTTCTCAGTGACGAAAATCTTTCCCTAATAGCACACACGTTGCCATTAAGTTGAGAAAACATAAATGTGCCTTTGTTAGTGTCATTATTAAGTTGCCGGAACTAATTATGATCGTGGTGTGCTACTTGGGTTGTCTTCTGGCCAGTCTACTTCCCTCCCAGACGCGTGCGAATTTATCCGCAACATTGGCTCTGACAGGGACAGCTCCTCGTGGTTTTGCCTTGTAAGATTGGAGTCCTGGAAGTTGTCTAAAGTCAGCCTTTACATAGGTTTCATCATCCATAAGTATGCATCCACCGGAGTTGGTTAGCAGGTTGTCATACAGCTTTCGAGCACGTGTTCTTGCTACGTTAGTCTGCTTGAGTGATGGACTGAGTTGCCTACTGGCCCGGTATGTCTGTAATCCTTCGCGAAAGCAAATTTGATGCACTGTACTACGGGCGGCATCATACGTTTTACTCAAACCGCGATCGGACATACCTGGGTTGCGTCAGATGGACCTCACGATCTTTCCACGTTGTTGACGGTTGACAGTTCAACTCCGGCGGTTACTTTGAGGCTTCCGAATCGTCGTTAAGGGAAGTACGTTTTAAGCAAGCGCCTTGGACGCGGACCATGAAGAATTTTCCACGATTTTTGTTTCTACGCTCCTCTTGTATTGTGCTTTCAAAACAACACTACAGGGTGTCTCACAATAGGTATGTATGTATGTATGTATGGTAGCCACCATCCCTTCATGCCCTTGGCTTGGATGCAGCTCCACTTAATAGCAAGATCAAATTGAGCCACCGATCTGAATTCACAATATCGCTGTATGAAGGGCCAAAAACGGAGTGGTGGACCCGTAAGCAGAGACACTCACGCGAAATCCACGGGAAATTAAGAATCTCCTTCCAACGATACGATCCAACAATTCGAATAACCCAATTCGCAATACTTATTAAGCTTTCTACAGGATGGCTTGTTAAGAAGGGCGCGTCACTCTCACTGAAGCTGTTGGAGTAGAATTCGCAGGATCGCAATCGAATCGGTAGGATAAAGAAAATGATAATGCTCGTTCCCTCCTAGACTCAGGCAGTCAATCAAACCATCGTCCAATTTCAGCTTGAATGATACCCTGATGCTCCTTCCCAACCCAGTATTTATTATATATAATGTACATAATATGTCATAATATGCAATAAATGTAGTATGTAATAGAGCAATGAAATATACTATAATATTTAATTAAAATATGCCATGGTTGGAATTCGTCATCCTGTAATTTAAATATGGTTATAAATAAAATAATATGATGAAATAGTTAAAATTGTAATAATAGGCCTATGATAATCATATGCAGCTTGGTGCATCTTTACAGCTCAATCAGTGGCAGATGAATATAACTCTGGAATGTGAAGGTCTTATTGCAACTAAATAAAATATAAACCATTTAATTATACATGAATCAAAAAAATATGTATTTATTCATGACATATAGATATACATAATCAGCAGAATTGAAGAGCATTTATTAATTTTAATAATATTCAATGATTTAAATTCATAGAAAAACACCTTTACATACAATGAAATAATATATCTGTACATACTATCTGGAATCAATTTCCTTGTAAACTTGAAGCAAATGAAATTTAATTATTATTATTAATCTTTTAGTAAATATTTTCAATATGATATACTAATATATATAATGATGATATGATGAAAACAATACGATGTTGTAATAGTATACACATAAAAATTAAATGCACCTATTTGTCTTTTCTGCTGTGATGTTAGATGATTGAAACTCTGAAATGGCGAAAATTTCCAAAGTGATATAATGAAAGAAAGTTGATCACCGGGCAGCCAAGCAGAATAGCAAAGAAAATTTAAGCAAACAATTAGCCGAAATAACTTTCATATGATTATGATTACTGCCCAAAAACGGAAGCTTAATAAATCCACAAAAAAGAAAAAAAAACAGAGAGAAAAAGAAAAATGAAATTTGAATTCTCCGATAACTCTTGCTTTCTACTGGGCCCATAAATAATTCTTTATATCTGTGCAATAGAAAATGAGAGATCATAAACAATTTTAGTTTTTGAATTATTAAACTTTTCTTGAAATTTTATTTAGTAGAATTTGTCGTATGATCCTTTCTAAACAAAAACGTCAAAAACCATCCTATCTTTTCAAATACATATCGTGGGTTAGGTCGGCTAAAACTTACGACGATGCATAAATGCGAACCTGAAAATAGCTTTAAAAATATTGTGAAGGGATGTTATAATATAAAATGATAGTAACAATTATATTTGTACTGTCTGCATGTCTGTAGACTGATGTCCAGCTGCAATTGTAGACGTACTTGCATTATCATTGCCACGAAGGAAACAAAAAAATTAAAATTATTAAACAACACTTGGGAATTCCATAGATGATCTTAAATTATACACCGTATAAAGAATACTTCCATTTTTTGTGGTAGGGTAAGATTTCAGCATGCCACCTTCCTACATCGCGTTGGTGGAACTGCTTCCTAAGGTATAGCTGACGCGATACAGCGTTTATTACTCAACCGCTGGATGCCAGGAGCTGTTTGAGCTGCAC
Source organism: Aedes koreicus (assembly GCA_024533555.2). Classification (NCBI taxonomy): domain Eukaryota; kingdom Metazoa; phylum Arthropoda; class Insecta; order Diptera; family Culicidae; genus Aedes; species Aedes koreicus. The sequence goes on along the minus strand of JAHHFK020004792.1, from coordinate 278,450 downwards.
CTCCTTGGTGGACAGACGCTCGGAACGCACCTCCTCAATCTAGCTGAAGTCAGAAGGACAACAGTGCCCTGGCTGCACTACCAGCTAAGTACGCAACCCTTAGCTGGCGGTCTTTGTCATCTCTTGACCCGTGGAAGCATGAGGTAGGAACTTGTGAGGACCAGTGCTATGTTGCGGGGACGTACGCTCCATCCCAGTTGTCTACTCACCATTTAGCAGCCCCTTTTTCCTTCCCCCCAAAAAAAAAACACCAAACAAACCAACCAAACCCATATTTTCTTCCAAAACATTAAAAAAACCAATTAATCAACAACTCTCCCTTTTCCTAACTTCGCCCTTTGTAAACCACCCTGCCCCCTTCCCCAGAAATTTGGTCCAAAATATCAACCAAATGTTTCTTGAATCGATCTAAAGTAAGCCCTTTCGTAGGGCCTATATTGTTGAAGCATATAACCTCAAACAATGTAGTCAAGCGGGTTGAGATCCGGTGAAGATGCAGGCCATTCTTCGCTTGTGATGAAATCGGGCAAATTTTCCGCGCACCACGCTTGTGTCTTCTTTGCCTTGTGAGCTGGAGCTGAGTCCTGTTGGAAACAATATGGTTTATTCCCAAACAGCGTTGAAGCATGAGGAAGCAGATGGTTCTTCAAAACCTGCTCGATGTAATATTCAGTGTAGATTTTTACGTTAGGTTCTATGAAAAGAAGCGGAAGTTTTCCTTTTCGTGAAACGGCGCCCCATACCATGATTTTCGATACATTCTGAGAGCGTTCTACAGCTAGCTTATCTCTTGGAATATTGACAAGACTTTTGCCATACACACGATCATTTCGTTTATTATGACTGTCCTGAAGGAGGAAGAGCTTTTCATCCGAAAATAAAATCTCGCAGTCACCGTGCCGAACCAAAAGAGTTCTGCTTCTTTGGACCCTGGCTTGCTTTTGACGCTCCGTCAACCAGTGAGCTCGTTGTTTCTTGTGCAGCTTGCATTCCAGATTATCTCTGAGGAACCTGTTCATTGAAGCAGGGGACATTTGAAATCGTTTACTCAATTTACGGCCAGATACGGCCGAACTACGTCTTATTCGCTCCCTCACACATTTGATCTTTTTCTTCCTTCTGGCAGTTCGTCTGGCACCTCCTTTGTGTTGAAAGTGGATATTTTCAGCTTCCTTGAACCGTTTTAAGGTATGAAAAACAAAACGCTTATTCACTCCGAACTGCTTAAGGCTATTGAATATCTGAGACGGTCTAAGCTTTTGCAAATGTTATTTTAAAACATGCTCCCGTATGGCTTCCATGGTAGCTGATAAATATAAACAAACGGAATCGCTTATTTATCTTCAGCGATAAGCTGTCAACAGAATACTCTGAAACGGGTATAATCAATTCTGCTGTTAAAATTACCCAGCTGAAATAAACCAAGACTGATAAAAGGTGACACCAATTGTGAGACACATTTGATACGGCTCTTTGTTTGAAACTGATTCAGAAGCCATTTTCATGCTGCTAATAATTTTCAAAGTTTGTAATTAGTTTCAAGCTATTACCTATACTTCCGATCACTTGATAAGTTGATAATATTGATTTTTACCACCAGTTCTCAAAAGCCATCACCTAAAATTCACTTCTTTCATCAAACATGATAACCTCGACTCGACCAAACTCCAATCATGTAAATTGTCCATACAACACGTGAACACCTGCTGTTGTGGAGTAAAATAAATCAAAATGTAAAGAAAAAAAAAAAGTTCGTCTCGTTAATGTCGAGCGTTGGTGGCTCATTTTCTATTCCATTACCACCGCAGTAAACGGGCGGCATCCTGAAGGTTGCATTTGGAAGGTTACCCGGAACCGGGTGTTATTTATTGACCTATTATGCGTGATTGGCGTTGTCGCTTCTAGCGCTGCTGTTGTTATCCGAGACTCGTCATGAACGAAAAGTAAAAAGAAGAACACGCATTGCAAGTCGTTTGCGGGGTTTTCCGGGAAAAATTCTTTTTAATTCATTTCGTCGCTCAACCTTGCTCGGTTGCTTCAATTTTGACGGTCTCAATTCACGGATGAAACCGAAAGTTTTGTGCGGCTTCTTTCCAACATGCAATCTACTTTCCTGCGGATGAAAGCGAAATTGGATCGGGAATCAATAAAAAGAGCACGTGCACGCACCGGTCGGCGGAACTCGGTGAAGCGTGGGCCTAGCCCAAAAAAAAAATCAACCCTCGACACTTCCAATTTCCAACCCCCAAAAGCAATTTAAATGTCATTTTTATAAATGTTACCCCACTAACGAATTAATGTTTCATTTCGATTTATGTAGCTGTTTGCTGTTGAGTTGGTTCAGGGGGGAGAGGGAGAGGAGTGTCAAAAAAAGTCCAGAGTCCGGAACGTATGCCTGGATGGAGAGAGAGAAGGAAAACAGAACTTAAGGGGGTTGCTTACCTGGTTGATTTGCAGCACTGGTCCCGTGACAAGGGGACAAAACTGGATCACAAATTGCATGAGCAACCACAAACGATTGTGAATTATGGCTGTGGCTGGCCTTAGATCGGACTCAGTCCCCTACAAGAACTTTCTGATTTCTTACTCTTTCCTACAGTGCCTAAACAAACGACTATTTTAGCCTAGAAAAATGGATGGATCAAGAATTTGAGATTGCCGAACTTCTTAAACATAGACACTATATTGATGCAAATTTTAAAATTTTCTATCTTTTGTTCCAAATCGATTTCAAATAAGTTCCATATTAGCTTCACAAAATTTGAACGCATTTAGTTAGGCACTGACTGTGAACACACCAGTTAAAATCTGTATGTGTGGTAATTAAAATTAATTAGAAAAAACACTCGTTGTTGGGTCCTCCCTTAGCTCAGTCGCACAAAGCAATACCTTGCTGTAGGTGACTGGGTTCGATTCCCGTTCTGATTTAGGTTCGCGTATGTGTGTGTGCACAATCTAACACCCATTGGCCAGCATTGGAACTATGAAAGAAACTGTTTGCAACAATCCTTTAACTGACCATTGAAAGCAGTTTAGTAATCCATTTCAGATTGTCTGGAGAGTCACGTGCATTCGAGGTTACTTTGACGTACAACAGGTGTCGCATGTAAACGTTTCCAATAACATTTGGATAAGCGTACTGCAACACACATCCAGATTTGGACATGTAAAATTTCCAAACCAGGCACGTATTTAGTATTGTTTGAAAATAGGTTTTTGTTTTATATTTATAATCAGATTGATCTCACTAACAACCGCCTGCAAAATAGCACTAACTTGTTCATTCGTAAAAATTGAAAATTTTCAACGTTGGTTCGTAAATAATTTCATGCACTCACGACAAAATAAGCACGAAAATTAAAGTTGCTAAGCCACCCGTTAGATATCCAACCAGCATAACAAAACTCTGTATGTTACTTGAATCATGTGCCATAATGACAAGCTTTATTCGTGTGGCACTTAATCACCACATCTTCTTTTATTTTTTCAAATGCAACAGCTTATGCATCCTCAGTAGAGTGAACAACATAGACATAGTCTGTTGCCATGATTGACGGCCCACGTAGTATAAGAAGAAGTTGGATCTTGATGTGAAGTGTCAGGCTTTTTGTCCATTAAGATATGATTTTCTTAACCAGGGGTTATATTTACCGAAAAAAAAAATTTCTTCACGAGAGATTTAAATCCTTAAGAAGATTTAAGACGCCACCCTTTAAGAAAATTTAAGATGCCATTTTACATATTCATGTAAAAGATAAAGTTCTGTTATAAAATCCGTCGGAAAAGTGTGATGAAAGCTTCTGCGGAACTGATGACGCACCGTGATCGGAAAAGCCTTGTTTTCAGAGCGAAATTAATAACTCTTAAGGGCTACGTTTCCGAATCATGGAGACTTCTACACAATTGTACATAAACAAGTTTTCTGTCTTGTGGTGACAGTTCCGTAGTTTCAAATTTTACCGCCAGAGCGGCGTTGTGGCTAACTTTTGAACGAAACACAATAGAAGGGTGACGACAAAGGCAAGTTTGTAGGGAATATAATTTCAAGACACCATTTTTCTAGCTCTTCATTCAACCATGAAAGAGGAATTTCTCTGCTTTCAATCTTTTAATTCTGGGTTTCTCTGAAAAAATAAGGTTTTTTACAATAAATTTTTTGTTTCTCATTTTGACAAAAAGTGATCTTCAAACAATATTTAGAGAACCTAATAGCGCACACAGAATTAAAAAACTAATTTTTTAGAAACACCTAAATTTAAACCAACAAAAAACTCCGAGAAAAGCAGTCACTGTAATTTCGGAGAAGTTCCAAGAACCTCAAAAAAGTTCCAAGAGCTTCAGAGAAGTTCCGAGAAATTCAAAAAAGTTCCGAGAACTTAAGCAAAGTCTTCCATACTTCACAGAAGTCCTCGCAATGTTAAAGAGGTCCTCGAAACGTTGAAGAAGTCCTCGAAACTTCAGAAAAGTTCACGAAATTTCTGAGAAATCATTTAAACATCAGAGGAGAAAAGCGCACGCAACTATAGCGACGTTCACAGAACTTCAGAGAAGTATACGGCTCTTCATAAAAGTCGTTGAAACTTAATAGACCTCCTAGGAACTAAAGTGCATAAAATGTCAGGAGCGGGCCGAGAATTACATGCAAATCCCAATATCTTAAGTGAAGTTATAAGGGATGTCCGTTGAATTAAAGTGATGTTAATAGAACTTCAATGAAGTCCTGAGAACTTTAGAAAAGTCCAGAGAATTTTAATTAAAGAATTAATTTAAATCTCCATAATTTCAGAGACTTTTTAAAACTTCAGAGAACACCCTAGAATTTCAGAGATGTTCCAAGAAATTCAGAGAAGTTCCAAAAACTTAAGAGAAGTTCCGAAGCTGAAAGTTTCCGAAAGTTTCGAAAACTTCAAAAAACTTCAGAAATGTCCACGAAACTTCAGAGAAGGCTTCGAAAATAAAGAGAAATCCTCAAAAATTCAGAGAAGTTCACGAAACTTCAAAGAAGTCCTTAAAACTTTAGATTACATAACAGAACTTTAGAAATGTCCCCGGAACTTAAGAAAAAAAACACCAGAGAGGTTCAAGGAACTTCAGAATAGTCCTCTAATTTTTTAGAAGTCCTAAGAATTTTAGAGACGTCCTCAACACTTTAGATAAGTTCACGCAACTTCAGAAAAGTCATCGGAAAAGATTAAAAGATAAACTTAAGAGAAATTCAAGGAACTTTAGAGAAACCCTTGGAACTTCAGAACTTTGAAGAACTCCTTAGATCTTACGAGACAATTTTTAGAGAAATCGAGGAGCTTCAGATAAGTTGACGGATATTAAGAGAAGTACACGACACTTTAGAGAAGTACTCGGAACTTCAGAGAAAATCAAAGAGGGGTTCATGGAACTTAAAAAAATTGACGGAATTTCAAAGAAGCTCACGTTTATAAAAAAAAATTGACGGTGCTATAGAAAAGATCACAGAATTTGATATAAATCCTCAGAACTTCAGAAACGTTCTCGAAACATCAGAGCAGTTTACGAAACTTCAAAGGAGAACTTCAGAGAAGTTCACGGAATTTCAGAGAAATCCTTGAAACTTCACAGAAGATTACGAAGAAAAGCTAACGAAACTTTGGGGAACTAAAGATATATTTTTAAGGAACTTACAAGAGATTTTGAGAAAAATTCGCAGAACTTCAAAGAAACTCGCTAATATTCAGAGAAATACACGAAACTTAAGAGAAGTCCAAAAAAAACTTTAGAGAAGTTCATAGAACCTTAAAGAAGTTCAAGTTTATTTAGAGAAATCACGGTACTATAGAGAACTTCACAGAACTTCAAAGAAGTTCACGAAATTTCAGAAAAATTCTCGAAACTTCCAGGACAGGAACATTACGTCGCCACCTCTAAGTTGGCCGTTCCGGAGAGTGTACGGAAGAAGAAACTGTCGAAATTCGCCAAAAAATTCCTTGTCTGGCAAGCGATCTGCGGATGTGGCAAAATGAGTCAGCCCTTCATCACCGCTGGGACCGTCAACGGACAAATCTACAAGGACGAATGCCTCCAAAAACGACTTCTGCCCTTCTTAAGATCTCACGATGGCCCGACACTGTTTTGGCCGGATTTGGCATCTTGCCACTATGCCCATCCCGTCTTAAACTGGTACAAAGATAATAATGTAGTTTTTGTACCAAAAGACGTCAACCCTCCAAACACTCCGGAACTTCGCCCAATAGAAAAATTTTGGGCAATTATGAAGGCAAAGCGTTCGTTAAAACTCCAAAACTGATAGAAAATGAACTTGAACTAAAGAAAGTATGGTTAAAAGTAAGTAAGCAAGTCGGTCCTATCATTGCCCAAAATTTGATGGAAGGGGTCAAGGCAAAGGTGCGGGCATTTGGGTTGGGAGAAAAGGTTCAATAAACCAATGATGTCAAAACTTAACCATTTAGTAGTACTTTATTTCCAAAAAGTTTGAAAAGAATCGGGCTCAAGGAAAATTTTTGGTGCCCTATTTTGTGTGTCCAAATTTCATCGAATACAGTCTTTAGTCACTCAAATACCCGTTTGGGTAGTTTTGTAACTTGTCCGGGGGTGGGATTTGAACTCGTGACTTTGGCGTGAGAGGTATGGATGTTAACCACTACGCCGGGGTCGCCCCAGATCTTTGACATACTTAAGCTCTATAAATTGCTGAGCAGTCATGAGACAATATCTGACAGGCGTGATTTGAATTGATAATTCATCATCATCTTCTTGGCTGTGTTACGTCTCTACTGGAACTTCAAGCCTGCCCTCAACTCAGTGTTTTAGATGCACTTCCTCAGTTATTAATTGAGAGCTTTCAATGCCAGGTACCATGTTTTCATTAGTATGATTTTGGGCCAAGTGCAAGCCACCTCCAGCATGGTGTTGCGTTGTAGCTGCGCATTTGCCAACTGAGCTAAGGAAGGACTTTGATAGTTAGAATACTCTACTGTAGAATACGCTGTTTATCCTGAAATCTTAAAAGAAGCGTAGGACTTTCCTAAAATCTTTGTCATTCTTCAAGACTTGGAAGTAACTTTTGAGCCTACTAGTATTTAAAAAATAGAACGTGCTTTAAACTGTTGATCAGCACAAAATAAACCTTCAAAATAATTCCTGACATCCTGAAGAACTTGAGAATAATTTCTAACCCACCTCGTATCATGAACAAAATATATCAGAGCCTGCCTTGAACGGTTAATAAGCACAAAATCTTCAGAATAATTCCTGATTACTGTGAAGTGGTAATAAAATATTCAAAGAACTTTCCTAGAATCTTTGATGCCTTGAAAGGTTACGGTGTTGATTCAGTAGAAAGCTGGAATTGCTTAACCATCAAAGTTCGATTATATGAACGAATATGGAAAGTATGGAAAGCGAGTAAACTCGAACTTCAGTAGATACCCGATCAAAAGGAAATAACAAAATTATTTCAAGTTTTGTTATTCAGTTACGCTATTTTTATAACAGAGCTTGTTAGAATTTAGATCGCAGATGTAGTTGAAATAACAGAAATTGTATCAAAAAATCTTCAAGAGGCAACAAAAATATAGCAAACTATGATATAAATATAACATAAACACAACAAACTTTGTAACAGTTTTGATACGATGAAGCAACATCATAGCAGCTAGTGTTAAAATTAATTTAGGTGGGTGGACTTTCTTCTGTTACCTGTTGGTGCTGTTGAAAATCCTTGGTTCGTGCTACAAATTGACTCATTAGAACCTTCGTTCATATTTATCATCTGTCATATTTCTGTCACGTTACCTGTTTACTGCGGTAGGTATGTGTGGTGCAAGGTCGATAGAGCATCAGGTGCATTGGCAGCTAGCAGCTTGCCAACAATAGAGTGTTCCTGACTGAGCAGCAATTTGATAATTGCAAACGGTTATCAATCTCTCAAATAATTACTATTTCATTTGACTTTTGATTGAAGTACAGTTAGACTGGAAAAAAAAGTTTTTATGCAGTATAAAAAAGATATGAGAGCATTTCAAAAGAAGCATTTTAGAAAATGCTAGACAACAACGAGTGAACAGTTTACTTTCTCCATAGTAACTTTTCATGCAAACTTCAAATGAAATGAGCAACTATGCTCTAAGTTCAAAAGGCTATTCTGCACACGATTTGAATTTCTTTGAAAACAGGAGAGCAAAAACTTTAAATTCCCATCAATCCTATGGACACAATACTTTTCCCCACCCGAAAACCATCAGTTCTGCGATCAATGGCAGCTCATAAAAATGTGTACGTCCCCATTAATCGCTCACCATCGAAGCCGGTCTACTCCGGAGAAGGTGGCTCAATCGATTACTCTTTCGGCACCAACACGTCACTATCGAGCTCGTGTGTATGTGACTTTGTGAGTGTGTCCTGTATTGAAACCCCCCCATGGGAAATAGGCAAGGAACGGAAACGAGGCTCAATTATTGTTCCTAAACATTATTCGATAGGTTATGAAATCCAGACAGCCCTGCTGCCGACGTCGTCGCCGCCGTCATCGTCGTCATAATCGTAACCGTTTAATGGAGAGTGAAAGCCATTCTCCTCGTAGACTGGTTATCGATGGGCGATAACGACGTAGAATAAATTTCTCCCTTCAATCAGTTTTCCGCCATTCCGGGGCTCAGGGTCGTTGGCAAATGATACAAGTGTACCTTTTTTGGTGGGACTCTCCAATTCACAACACTGTCCAAAAGGTTGTAGACTCCTGGGTCAAACCACCCCATCCCGTAGTGTTGACCATAAATTATGCTGCATTTGTGTATAAAACAGAAGCCCGACGACGAAGCCGAAGAGGGTCTGCATAAATTTTACATCCGGAGTGTGCTTACAAAAGGTGAATAAATTATGGAGCTCTGAGGTTTTGACCAACCAACATTAATACTGATACTCGTACAAGGTTGAAGGGTTGATTAAGGGCTGTCCGTTTTGATGTACGCTTTGTTCGGTAAATGCTGGGCGTAAAACAGTGACTATGACTCAACTGGTTTAAGCCAGACCGAGTGAATTATCGGATTTTTCGTAACGAAGGTCCGGGAAAGGTTGAGGTGTTTATGTGCGGGAGAGGAAGGACGATTGTGGATTGTCGGTTTCCATTTTCCAACTGTCACATGCGATGTACCTTCGTTGTTATTCGAAATGAGTAAGGAAAGTGACAGTAAATTGAAAATGGGCATCTAATGGAAATTAATTACTTTGTCCGTTTGAATTGGGCAAAAAGTCCGCAAACTTGAAGATGGGAAGTTATTCTGCTTGTTCATGATTATTAACTGAGTTTTATTGAAGGATTATTGTTTTCATTTCAAGTGCACTATTGGTTGCAAAAAGACAGACTGCTTACAGTTTCTTCTTTCTTTATATTATTAGTGGGCTATAACACTTCTTAAAGATTTTTTCAATACTGTATAACGTCTTAAATAATCAATTAGGAGCTTTCGATACCAAAAACAATGCATGAATATTATGTGGCACGCATAGACATGGCAAGTCAAGAAAATTTTCAATCCATCCAGGTTTGATTGATTTTAAGCAGCCGAAAATGATTTCAAGATTTGGGCTCAACTTACCATGACAGCTCTTTTGCAATTACTTTTGAAAAATCATTCATTGCCGAATCAATCTGCGACGGGTTGGCATATTCTTATATAGCCGATTCCAGCTCTTCACGCATGCTCGATGGTGTCGATCCTGAATCGTCATGCATACAGGACAATCCAGCATTCAACTCGGCAGCATCATCATCGGTCTATCTTTGGCAGTCTTGCAACAATCGAACTCCCAGTTCCTTGATGAACTTAATCATTTCTGCTTACGATGAGCTTTCTAGTTCTGCTGGCATTTGCGTTGACAACGGAAGACCAGCCGCTCCTAACATGGAGATCAGACGCTGTTTTGAGCCGTCCCTAACATGGAGAACAGACGCTCAAATGGGTGAAGGCTAGGACTCAGAAACAGTCATTTATCTTAAAATACGAAACAAACAAAACATACATGTCAGTTTTGTTGTCGTTTGACATTTCTCGCATTTGTTTATTTCTTGAAATACGCAAAACTTGAGCTGTGTATTTATTGGAAAAAAAAAAACAACATGCAAAAAATACAAGCGGAGTGTTGGACACTATCATAGTAGTCGGTCAACAAGCAACTACAGTTACCGTGAACAGCCTGACAACACGTAGAAACCGGACCTATAAAAGGCAGTCAACAAACTGCAAATAATTCCCGTCAGCTTCCGTTCATCATCGTTTCGCGGCAGCCGCCGCCGCCCCAACCCGACTCCTCCTCCAGGCTGGGGCAATCCGAGTCGCAGTAGCTCCAGGGAATCACCCGTTGATGGACAGCTCTACGACTCGGAGCAAATGGTGGAGTTCGTACAAGAACTCTATCGCCAACTACGTTCCTGCCGCTCCAAGGAGGAACAGCTCAAAGCCGCCACATCCGTGACGATGACATTCATTTTCAAGTATGGACCGTAAGCGCACCACCAACATTCTTAATTGGAATGCTTGTTCCATCTGGAACAAAATTATTGAGCTCGGTGACTTCCTTAACGGGAAAGACATCGACATCGCCATCATCACGGAAACGCACCTCAAGCCCGAACTTAGCGTCTCCATTCCTGGTTATCGGATTGTGTGACTTGATCGTAGCGGCTCTAGTGGAGGAGGAGTTGCGATCGCCCTGCGCTACAACATCAACTGCCATCTGCTTCCGAGCTTCCAGCTGCAGTCTATCGAAGCCATTGGAGTCGAGGTCGAAACTATCGTCGGCCCTATCACCATCATCGCGGTCTACTGTCCCAAGCAAGCCAGTACCAACAACGGAACAACAACGACCCTACGAAACGACATCCGTAAGCTAACTCGGAGGCAGGGGCAGTTCATCATCGCCGGCGACATGAATGCGAAACACGAAAGCTGGGGGAACACCCGGCGCAACCGGAACGGAATAATTTTGCAGGAAGACCTGGAAGAGGGACATTACACCGTCCTGGGCCCGGATACTCCCACCCGGTTGAGCAGATCCGGGGTCCATTCAACAATCGACATCTTCCTCACCAACATGGGGAACAACATCGCCCAGCCGATCGTACACCAGGAGCTCAGCTCGGACCACTATCCGGTGGTGGCAGAAGTTGGCTCCTCGGTCAACCGGCATCGAATCACCAGACGAAACTACCATCGCGCCAGTTGGGAAAGGTTCCGACAACACGTTGACGACAACATCGATTTCGACATGCACCTTGATTCGGTTGATGACATCGAACGCCAGCTGCAGAGCATCGAGCAAGCGATCTCCCAGGCCCGGGAGCAACAAGTACCGGTGATTGATCAGGTGAGCAACTTTGTACCCATTGATAGACCCACTAAAGAACTTATTCATTTGTACAACGCCATTTGAACAGCGAACTGGTTTGCCAACGCTAAAAAGTCACTGTAATCGAGTGACGAAAAGTATTAAGGCCAGAATGGTGGACCTTAAGAATAACAATTTTTCCGACAAGATCCGCTCCCTCCCAGATTGTGCAAAGCCGTTCTAGAAGATGACAAAAAATTTGAAAACCAAGCCAAGCTCCATTACACCGCTGATCCCACTAGACAACAATGGCACTAAGGATCGCTTGATAACTCCTGCAGAGAAGGCTGCTGAGATAAGTCAACACTTCATCAGCTCCCATAATCTCGGACAAAACATCGTCAGTCCACACGAAGCTGCCGTTAACGCGCTTATTACTAACATCCATCTAAGCCCCAATGATTTCACAGAAGAGTTGGGGATCTCAGCTGATGAATTGTTGACTTATATCAAAGGTTCAAAGAACACGAAGGCCCCCGGTTTCGACAACATCATGAACTTGGAGCTCAAGCAATTGAGCCCCCAGTTCTATAACCATCTGGCGATGGTTTTCAACCAATGTCTCCGACTTAGCTACTTCCCCTCGTGTTGGAAGTCAGCCAAAGTCATACCCATCCAGAAACCTGGGAAAGATCCTTCGTGTTCCAAGAGCTATAGGCCCATCAGCCTTCTCTCAGGATTATCCAAGTTGTTTGAAAAAACGATCTACCGTCGGCTTCTTTCATCTGCCGACGAGTTGAACATCTTGCTCGACGAACAATTTGGCTTCCGACGTGGTCGGTCGACAATTCAACAACTTAATCGAGTCATTAACAACCTCAGACGGAACAAGTCTGTTTCGAAATCATCTGCCATGGCACTTCTCGACATCGAGAAGGCCTTTGATAACGTGTGGCACGATGGCTTGGTGTACAAGCTGCATCGATACAATCTTCCCATCTTTCTGGTGAAAATAATTAAAAACTATCGGACGGACAGGACATTCCGTGTTTCGCTGCAAGGTGCAGTTTCCGATGCACAGGGGATCTCCACCGGTGTTCCGCAGAGAAGTATACTAGGTCCACTTCTGTTCAACCTATTCACCTCGGCTCCCTGAAAATAGATCTCTGTCGTTGTTTGCCGATGATACCGCAGTCGTCCACAATGGTAGGGTAACAAGAGCGCTTACAGCGAAACTGCAGCGAAGCTTGAATGTTCTGTCAGAATACTTCACCGAATGAAAGATCTGTATCAACGCGGCAAAGACCCAGGCCATCCTATTTCCACACTCCAACTCTCCCAAACTTGTTCCGCCTGAGGATTGTAAAATAAGCCTAAACAACACAGCGGTGGAATGGGCCAAATAAGCTCTCTATCTTGGCGTTACAATAGACAGCAAGCTTATTTTCAAGGAGCAGGTTGACAAAACTGTCACAAAGTGTAACGTTCTGTTGAAGCTATTGTACCCATTGATCAACAGAAGGTCTACATTATCCCTGAAAAACAAGCTTGCTGTCTACAAGCAAATCATACTTCCAGTCATCGAGTACGGCATGCCAATCTGGGAGAGTTGCGCAAAAACACATCACCAGAAACTCCAGCGTGTTCAAAATAAGTTCCTCAGGATGATCATGAACAGCCCTCCGAGGACAAGAATATATAAGGTTCACCGTCTGGCCGAGATAAAAATGCTCGACGATCGCTTTAGTGAGTCTATCAATTGGTACAGGGCACGCTGCCTGACATCGGATCACGAGGTCATCCCGAATGTGTTTCCCCACCCCTAAATTAGTTTATAGGACAAAGATTGGAAATAAAAACAAATTTAGTAGTTGTGCAAATAATTCATTCTGTATTAAGACTTCAAGCAATAAAGAACTATTTAAAAATTGGAGCAAGTTCAACACGGAGTAAACAAACATGTCCAAGCACATCTAACACATGTGAGACAAACCAATAAGTCTACTAAATGATCTAAAAATGAATTGGAATAACATGAACCGTACAGCACAACACATGAAAAATTTAGCTTTCATATTATTGTTTTCGGTACTACTTGAGAGGTTGATTTAGGAAGATTATGTCGCTAATCTAATATTCCTTCGATATTACCACTTGATCACAGAGTCTTTAAAAAACGGAACCATAACAAAGTACTAAATAAATAAATAAATAAATAAATAAATAAATAAACAATAAACTTGTTTATTGATAGTTGGTTTGAACTCCGACAGTTCCTCTGATGATTTATTGATCATGACATACTTTGTATTTTTGGTTCGATCAAAGTCAAAGCATCCGAAGAACTCATTTTTATAAATTTAATTATCCATTTATCAAACGAAATTCCTTCTACAGTGTTAGCCAACAGCCATTCAAGAAAAAAAAAATTACAAGTAATAATCTCCATCCCCATCTTCCCTAATCGATTTTTAATTTCTTCAAAGGAAAATTCCTCGCCCCGAGCTTCTACAGCTTTCATTACAAATTCTTTTGAAGCTAACACTGTGCTGCGTTATCACCCGGTTCACTGGATATCTGCAATTTCATGCCCTCCATTTCCTCACTCTCCTACGCTCACCTAAAAAAAAAAGAAGAGGAATTCATTCATATGCAAGCAGCGCGCCGCTCCGATTTAGGATGAGCTTGAAAAATTACTCTTTCATCTATTTCATCAATTAAAACGCTTCGCATTCCACTTGGATAAGAGTTGAGCCCACGCCTGATCAACATGCCGCCGCGGGCTCCGCTGTAGACTCCAGCCTGTGATGACACTGGCAGACAGCCCGGTAAGCCTGTGTGATGACTTTGCACCTTGTTCAGGCGCACACACCCACAGCACGCCACTTTGTAACTTTTCAGAAAGCTCCTTAAATTGAATTTGATCGTTCTGAAGCGTGGCACCGTTGGTTGGTGTTTCGTGTGGGTTGAGGGCACACCCGTTTATCACACAGCAATTTCCACTTTGCGGCACATTAGAAAACTGCGGCCCGGTCGGTGGTGCTCCGCTCCGGAAATGGTTCCGAGAACGACGAAAAAAATGGTGAACACAAGACGGCAAGGACAAACGACGCAGTGGTCAGCGGCCATCTGCCACGTGGAGAGGGCGGACAATGTTTTGTTTGGGTTTTTTTTCGCGTGTCTTCACCGCTGTCGAGATCTTTCAGCGCTGATAATGGCACGCTGGCCACAGCACAACAGTTCTTTCTTTATTTTAATTAATGACTTTCGGTGCGGTGCGGTGCGATGTTGCGGATAATGTTCGTTCCCTCTCAGTCGGTTTTTGCCTTTGGTCATCGTCATCGTCTGCCCGTGAATCGTAATAACGATTTTGGGTGACTTTCTTTGTTGCGCAATTGGGAGGGTGCATTCTCCGACGACAACGGCACACTCACACTTCAACCGAATTGCGGGAGGGACACTCAAGAAAAAAGCGAACGGTCGAGGTCATGTTCTGATTAATATTATATGCTGATTGCCGGGTGGCCCGTTTTGTTCTTGCTTTCGCCGGTCCTGGTGGGTAGGATGGGCTGTTTGTGCTGGGTTCTACGTGGTCACTGACCTTTTGCCTATAGGTGCCTTAAATTCAAACAGGAAATGAGAGTAAAAAGTGGCACGCAACCAATATGTTACAAACGATCCGTTCCCCCTCGCTGAGAACTCGCGTTCGTAATAAATCAAGCGGTGAAATGTGCTGCCTCATTTGATTATAGGGGGCGCATTAATTATGCCTGCTCGGTACGCATGCATATGTTACAAGTAAATATGAATGCATTTTCGTGAAATGGCTGTAAAAGAAAACCCATTAGTGGTGAAAGAGAGAGAAAGTTGTGTAACCGACGTAAACAAATTAGTTTACGTTAACTGATTCGTCACGCTGGAGTCAGTCAAGCGGGAATCAGGTCTGAATGTTGAGCTCAAATACTGAAATACTGGAGTTTCAGAAGAAACTAGATATCAGGCAGATGTTTATGATTGAAATATATGTATGAACTCTATGATGAAAGAGCACAGAATTTTTTTAAATAGAACCCAAATTTTCCAATTTTCTTACAAATTCATTTTGTCTCCTTCACAATAACACCCATTTGAAGCGACGCACATGTGCCAACGCTTGAACCAGTCATCCATTTAGATTTTTTATTGACAAATATTGAGGAAGATTTCTGTGTAGCTGAATCATTTTTTCTATTATGGAAAAATAAAGCTTTTCACACAGCAATTGAGTTTTCTTTATTTGTCCACGAATACAAAAGACCCAAAGACTTCGAATATGAAGAGGTCTTCCAATATAATTTAGCAAATAATGATATCATAAGACACAAACTTAACCGAATTGATTGGCTAACCATTTTTAAGAACGAAGCAAATATTGAGACTTCTGTTGAGGTTTTTTTTTATAAATTATTGTTTGAAATAATATTGAAACAAGAACCACTAAAAAAAATAAGGCGACAATGTAATTCAAATCAGCCAGTAAGGTATAGTAAACAGATGAAAAGTTTAAAAATCGGAAGCAAAAAGCACACATTTATTGAGCACAATTCAAAAAACTGAACTTGAAATTAAGTCTTGCCCAAAAAAAAACCTTCAATTAAAGGAAGGAACGTTCTTGGTCATAACTTGGTCGACTCAAATATGACGTAGGTTTTTTAATCGTGCACTTCAAAAACTTGAACACCCCTTATGGTGTATGCATACCGAATGTTGACTCTATTTTGTTTTTGCCATTTTCTATTCAGTTGTCAAAATGGCGTCGAAGCAAGAAGAGCAGCGTTTCAAAATTTTGCACGCGCTTAAGCAAAATTCAAATTATTCCCACGCCGACTTGGCCAAATCACTTTATAAAGATTGGACTCGGAAAAAATGCGACACTTGTGCAAAATTTTATCGCGATCTGTCAAGTAGTTTTCAAGATGCATTCGAAACAAGAAGAGCTACGCCAGCAAATCTTGGGCACGGTGATCGATAATCCTGGTCAGTCGCACAGATGGATCGGCAAAAGGCTTGGAATTCACCATTCCACTGTGTCCCGCGTTGTGAAGATGTTCCAGGAGACAGAGACCATCGAGCGGCGCGCTGGAAGCGGCCGAAAACCGAAAACGGAATACCCAGAGAAGGCGCGGAAGATAAGGCAGTACTTTAAGAACAACCCAAACCTTTCCACCCGAGACGTGCCCAAAAAGGTCAATTCGTCAAAGTGGTTCGTCCAGCAGACCATGAAGCGGGCTGGGCTACGTGTTTTTAAGGTCAGGAAGGCGCCAAACCGGACTGACAAGCAAAACACGGTGGCCAAATTGCGTGCGCGGAAGCTGTACCTAGAGTGGCTGGTGAAGCCAGGCTGTCTCGTCATGGACGACGAGACATACATCAAGGTGGACACCAAACAAATCCCCGGCCTCGAGTTTTTTGTCGGTACGTCCTGCATGGTGGTTCCGGAAAAGTTCCGGAAGAGAAAGATCGACAAATTCGCGAAGAAGTACCTGCTGTGGCAGGCGATCTGCGAGTGTGGACGATACAGCAAGCCGTTCGTTACAACCGGCACCATAATCGGGCAGATTTATCGAGAGGAATGCTTGCAGAAGCGCTTGCTGCCCTTCCTCCGCTCTCACCGTGGTCCCACGCTCTTCTGGCCGGATCTCGCTTCGTGCCATTACGCCAAGCCTGTAATGGATTGGTACGAAGCGAAGGGCGTTAATGTGGTCCCGAAGGAGGCGAACCCGCCAAATACACCAGAACTTCGTCCGATCGAAAAATTTTGGGCGATAATGAAGAAGAAATTGAAGAAAAGCGGAAAAACATTCAAAACCGATGAAGCTTTGAAGAAAAACTGGGAGAAATTGTGTAAGGAAGATGGACAAAGCCTCGCCCCAGATCTTACGAGCAGTGTTAAGAGAAATGTACGAGCATTCAGCTTGGGGGAGAAAATTCAATAAATTATGCCAAAACATAGCTAATATATAGTTATTTAATCCCTGAAAATTCGAGAAGTATCCGATTTAAAATGAATTTTTGGAGATCATTTTACTGAGTCTCATTTTTTCGAGTCAAAGTTATAAAAGTGTTCGGAGAACGTCTGACGACTGCCAGGAAGCCGGGATCAGGAGGAAACAGACCTCAGAAAGCCGCATCGACCGGCAGAATAGTGGCCAGCATTTTCAAACGCAATCCCAACCTTTCATCTTCGAAACGAATTGGGAAAATCCCACACAACTGTGCAAAGAGCAAAAAAACCAGCTGGACTGTCAACATAGGTATAAGGTTACCGTGACACCAAATCAAGATGATAAGCAAACCACAACAGCCAAAGGAAGAGCGCGTAAGTTGTACACGAGTTTGTTGACCAAGTTCGATTGCGTCGTAATAGACGATGAAACATACGTCAAGGTTGATTTCAAGCAGCTCCCAGATCAAGAGTTTTATACGGCTACCGGAAAAGGAAAGGTACTTATCTTGAACAGATAGAGCTGCCGCACGGCAAATTTTGGTATAAATGCCTAACTGGTCCTTACTACAGATTTCCTCGGGGACGTTCCGGTGGTTCCGAGAGTGGTCAATGTATCCAATGGCCTTCTGAAGTGTATCAATGCCGCACGACATTTTTTGGAGTAAAATCGTTAGTGACCTCTACTACAGGTTTCCCGGGAGATGTTCCGATAGTTCCAAGAGTGGCCAATGTATCCAATGGCCTTCTGAAGTTCATCAATATCATATTTATGAAAAATCATGAAGATAGAGCTGCCGCGCGGCATTTTTTGGAGTAAAATCGTTAATGACCTCTACTACAGGTTTCCCGAGGGACGATCCGATAGTTCCGAGAGTGGCCAATGTAACCAATGGCCTTCTGAAGTTTATCAATATCATATTTATGAAAAATCATGAAGATAATGCTGCCGCACGGCATGTTTTGGGATAAATGCCTAACTGGTCCCTACTACAGGTTCCCCCGGGAACGTTCCGGTGGTTCCGGGGGTGGCCAATATGGTCAAGGATCCACTTTAGGTTTAAAATAAGGTTTTTGATGGAAAACCAAGAAAGAATGAGATGTCACATGGCATGTTTTGAGTAAAATTAAGAGTTAACCGCATCCAGGACCCTTTATCAGAACCTGTTCCACGGAAATGGCCATATCTCGGTCAAGTTAAGGCCGATTGTTGTAATCGACATTTCATTTGCTTGGTAAATATTTTTGGTTTTTCGTCTGTTGCTAAAAAAATATAGTTTGACAACGGCATGTTGTACAAAATCTCATCACAAATTCAACATGTGAGATGGCCTCTCCGAAAACCCGGAACAACTCCGATGTCCGGTGGCCATTACCAATTATGTTACGAAGATATAAAATTGCATTAATTTGCCTGTCGAATGTTTTTGGCGCAATTAAATCGGAAAATATTTCATGAAGTTAGAGCACTTCAAAGTTGATCAAAAATTTGCTTGTGCCGATCATTTTGTCTATCCCCTGTACCTCATTTATTTTCATCTAATTTAATGTTCAAGATATTAAGACAATCATAATATAATGGAATAAAAACAAAAATTTAGGCTGCACATTAGCTTAGTCACATCTTTAAAATTATAGAATAAAGTACTCTTGTGCGACAAATTTCGAAGTGTATCAATAGTAAATAATTCGTATGGCCACCTCCATTTCAGATAATTTCAAAAATGCGATTTGTCACTCTTATCGGACAGCTTCTGCAGTGTTGCCATGTCAATTTTGGCTCAACAGTCTTAAGTTGCTCCATTTGCGAATAAGGCTTGTTCGCGAAAAAATCTGGACACCCCTAAATACGTACATCTCTGAAAAAAACTTCATCAACGCGTGAAATATTTCGCAGGCTGATGAACGTATGTGTGTTCATTGTGTAAAATCAATTTTTGGTGATACTAAAAGCTTTTAGATCGAACATGGCGTCGAAAGAAGAGCAAGTGCGAAAAGCAATTGTGTGCGGTCGCAATGAAAATCCGGATCTGTCAGTAAGAATTCTTGCAAAAAAAAACTTGGTTTTCCTGCAAACAATGTCCAGATCGTTTTTAAATCTTTCGATACACGTTTGACAACAGCCAGTAAGGCTGGGAGCGGAACAAAAACGGATCTCAGGAACCACCAGAAGGACGCGAAGCTGAAGCAAATTGTTCCGGTGAACACATAAATTCTTCACTAATTTAGTAGTAGATGTATTGACGTTCAACTCAACTGAAATAAAGGATAGCTTAGATATTTCACCATGTATATAAATGATTCTACCTTACAATTTTAGTGAATCTATTGTTTTTAGGTTAAGGATCTTCGTCCAACTCAGAAATTTAGCCCGCTGTAACATTTTCATTCATTATTCGTTTTAAATAATTATTTGATTCGCTCTTACCAGTTTACTCAATAATCCATCTATCCTACTTCGGCAAATGGTCTTCGAATATTTCGATCCTAGTTAAAGAAATAATATATATGTAAGTTTTAGCTTCATGCTATCCTTTGTTCCATACTTACTGGCTCAGTACTAAGGTAAAGCAATATATTAGAGTAAGCAATCTATTTTTAAGTAATCCTAGGCATAAGTTTACTTCTAGGTTTTTTAATATTATAAATATAAATTCAGTTTAATTTAATAAAATTTAGCAGTAAGTTTATAGAATACTATTTAAGCGATTCACTACACTTTCTTTTCTTTTCAGTATTTCTTCGCTTGTGTCTCCTTTTTTCCCTCGATATACTTTTTCATTTCATCTGTCATTTTCTACTGTCATTTCTAATTGTCCGTTGTCCCGCAGGGTTGTTACGACATGTATCGATGAAGCCAGCAGGGCGTCCAGAAATACTGGTGATCGCGGCAACATTCCGACCCTCGTAACACAGCGGGTTTGACGCTCTTTTACCCGAATAGTCTACATCTAGAATGGCAAGCTTGGAAACAGGTCTTCTCAGTAGGCCTGATGTCGTTTAAACCGTAGCCTGCTTCACTTGACCATCTGTGGCTGTGTGAATCCCTACTACTCGTCCTCGCTGCCAGTTGTTTCGTTTTCTTGCATCCGCTATGAGAACTAAGTCACCTATACCAACCGGTCTAGTATCAGTGAACCACTTTGTTCGACGGCTGATGGTAGGAAGATATTCTTTCAGCCATCGATGCCAGAATAAGTCTAGCTGATGACGAATCTGATTCCAGCTGTTCAGTAGTGCGTACCGTGGGTTCACAAAACTTGCAATAGGCTGCTTGACTCCATTTGAGCTACAAAGAAGAAAGTGATTGGGCGTCAACGCCTCCTGTTCTGCAGTCTCCAGAGGAAGGTAGGTCAACGGTCTAGAGTTGACGATGCATTCCGCTTCGACCAGCAGCGTCAAGAATCCTTCATCATCCAGTTTTCTTCATGTATCAATGCTCATAATAGCGGTATTAATAGATTGAACCATTCTCCCCCAAGCCCCACCCATGTGTGGAGCAGAAGGAGGGTTGAAAAACCATCTGGTACAGGCGTTGGTAAACGTCTCCGCTAGCCTGCTCTGAGCACTTTCTCTGCACCTTGGAAGTTGGTGCCGTTGTCAGTATAAACCTCCAAAGGCGCTCCTCGGCGGTCAACGAAGCGACGAAAGCACATGATGCAGCTCTGAGTGCTTAAACTAAATGCGACTTCAACGTGCACCGCTCTTACAGTAAGACACGTAAATAACGCCACCCAACGCTTCACATGGCTTCGTCCGATCTTTACTAAAACTGGACCAAAGAAATCCACACCAATGTACGTAAAGGGCCGTTCGAATGAAGCTAATCTTGCGGCTGGCAAAGGGGCCATTTTAGGGGTAGACGGTTGCGACTTATAGATTCTACAACGCTGACATGATCGTGCCACCTTACGGACAGTAGCTCTAAGATGAGGTATATAAAATTTCTGCCTTACCTCATTGACCACCGTTTCATAGTTCGCATGATGGCATCTTCGGTGATAGTGGTCTAGAAGCAAAACTGTCATACGATGCGATTTTGGAAGGATTATTGGAAATTTCACGTGGGCTGCAAAATGGTGAGTAGACAACTGGGATGGAGCGTGCGTCCCCACAACATAGCACTGGTCCTCACAAGTTCCTACCTCATGCTTCCACGGGTCAAGAGATGACAAAGACCGCCAGCTAAGGGTTGCGTACTTAGCTGGTAGTGCAGCCTGGGCACTGTTGTCCCTCTGACTTCAGCTAGATTGAGGAGGTGCGTTCGGAGCGTCTGTCCAAGGAGGTGCAGCTCAAACAGCGTCTGTCCTTGCATCCAGCGGCTGAGTAAGAAACGCTGTATCGCGTCAGCTATACCTTAGGAAGCAGTCCCACCAACGCGATGTAGGAAGGTAGCATGCTGAAATCTTACCCTACCACATAAAATGGAAGTAGTCTTTATACGGGGTATAATTTCAGATCATCGATGGAATTCCCAAGTGTTGTTTAATAATTTTAATTTTTTTGTTTCCTTCGTGGCAATGATAATGAAAGTGCGTCTACAATTGCAGCTGGACATCAGTATACAGACATGCAGACAGTACAAATATAATTGTTACTATCATTTTATATTATAACATCCCTTCACAATATTTTTAAAGCTATTTTAAGGTTCGCATCTATGCATCGTCGTAAGTTTTAGCCCACCTAACCCACGATATGTATTTGAAAAGATAGGATGGTTTTTAATTGTTTTTTTTTAGAAAGGATCATACGACAAATTCTACCAAATAAAATTTCCAAAAAAGTTTAATAATTCAAAAACTAAAATTGTCTATGATCTCTCTTTTTCTATTGCACAGATATAAAGAATTATTTATGGGCCCAGTAGAAAGCAAGAGTTATCGGAGAATTCAAATTTCATTTTTCTTTTTCCCATTTTGTTTTTTTTTCTTTTTTGTGGATTTATTAAGCTTCTGTTTTTGGGCAGTAATCATAATCATATGAAATTTATTCCGGCTAATTGTTTGCTTGAATTTTCTTTGCTATTCTGCTTGACTGCCCGGTGATCAACTTTCTTTCATTATATCACTTTGGAAATTTTCGCCATTTCTGAGTTTCAATCATCCAACATCACAGCAGAAGAGACAAATAGTTGCATTTAATGTTTATGTGTATACTATTAAATTTCAATTGCTTCAAGGTTACAAGGAAATAGATTCCAGATAGTACAGATATTTTATTTCATTGTATCTAAAGGTGTTTTTCTATGAATCTAAATCATTGAATATTATTAAAATTTATAACGGCTCTTCAATTCCGCTGATTATGTATATATGTCATGAAAACATACAAATTTGTTTGATTTATGTATAATTAAATGGTTTATGTTTTATTTAATTGCAATAAGACCTTCACATTCCAGAGTTATATTCATCTGCCACTGATTGAGCTGTAAAGATGCACCAATATATGATTATCATATGCCTATTATTACTATTTTAACTATTTCATCATATTATTTTATTTATTACCATATTTAAATTACAGGATGACGAATTCCAACCATGGCATATTTTAATTAAATATTATAGTATATTTCATTGCTCTATTACAAACTGCATACCTTGTGATCAAAAAGTTCCGGTAATTTGAAAAAAAACGCATTTATTTCAATTTTTAATTGATATCTTTATTATCGCCTTCAAAGTACTCGCCATTAGAGGCAACACACATATGCCAGCGCTTTATCCAATCATCCATACATTTTTTATAGGCCGATGAATGTATGGCTTTCAGTTCTTCCAGCGAATTCTTTTTTATCGCATCAATCGATTCAAAACGCCTACCTCTGAGCGGAATTTTCAGTTTTGGGAAGAGAAAGAAGTCGCACGGGGCAAGGTCTGGTGAATATGGTGCTTGTTTGATGGTATTGGTGGAGTTCTTGGCCAAAAATTCACAAATAGTGAGCGCGGTGTGTGATGGAGCGTTATCGTGGTGTAAAATCCACGAATTATTGCGCCACAATTCTGGCCTCTTCTTTCGAATTGCCTCACGCAAACGTCTCATAACTTGTAAATAATACTCTTTGTTAACCGTTCGACCTTCTGGAAGGAATTCAGAATGGACGACACCGCGAAAATCAAAGAAAACGGTCAGTAAAACTTTAATTTTGGAGCGACTTTGTCGTGATTTTTTTGGTTTCGGCTCATCTTCGGCGCGCCATTCGGACGATTGTTGACTTGTGAGCATATCAAATTCATATACCCACGTTTCATCACCAGTTATGATGCGTTCCATGAATGTGGGATCGCTATCTGCGTTCGCAATCATCTGTTTAGCGACCTCATCTCGATGCTGTTTTTGCAAAAAATTCAGCTCTTTTGGAACAAGTCGTGCTTCAATGCGTTTCATGCCCAGAATTTCCGTCAAAATGTGTTCGGTCGATCCAAATGAGATATCAAGGAGTGCAGCTATCTCCCGAATGCTAATTGAGCGGTTTTCCATAACTAAATTCTTCACGGAAGCGATGTTTTCATCGGTAGTTGAGGTCGATGGTCGTCCAGAACGCGGCATGTCACTCACGCTTTCACGGCCTTCTCTAAAGTCTTTGTGCCAAACAAATGTACGATTTTGTGACATAGAGTCCTCACCAAAGGCTTTTTGCAACATTCTGAGCGTTTCCGCTGCAGAAAATCCGTTTGCAACACAAAATTTCACACAAACGCGTTGTTCCAATTTTTTATCCATGGTAAAAATCGCCGAGCGTCTATTTTTCGACTAACAAAAGCAGTTGTCAAAACAAAACTAATGGATAATTTGCTCTCACACTTTGACAGAATATCAGAACTAGTGTTGCCATCTTACACTAAAAAGATTTTACCGAAAAAATAAAGGCGGCCTTTTTAAATTGAAAATTACCGGAACTTTTTGATCACAAGGTATATTGCATATTATGACATATTATGTACATTATATATAATAAATACTGGGTTGGGAGGGAGCATCAGGGTATCATTCAAGCTGAAACTGGACGATGGTTTGATTGACAGCCTGAGTCTAGGAGGGAACGAGCATTATCATTTTCTTTATCCTACCGATTCGATTGTGATGCTGCAAATTCTACTCCAACAGTTTCAGTGAGAGTGACGCGCCCTTCTTAACAAGCCATCCTGTAGAAAGCTTAATAAGTATTGCGAATTGGGTTATTCGAATTGTTGTATCGTATCGTTGGAAGGAGATTCTTAATTTCGCGTGGATTTCACGTGAGTGTCTCTGCTTACGGGTCCTCCGTTTTTGGCCCTTCATACAGCGAAAATTTACCCCGCCCAAAAACCACGTTCAATCAGTGCATCGATAACTATTTGAATGTATTAGGTGCGGCTAAACGAATGTATGTACAACCAAAAAGTGATATTTGTCGTCTTGCACAACAGCTGCAATTGCCCCTGTAAAAATCAAAGAACATCATCTGCGATTGTTCCTTCTGCTTTATGCTTGAAATCGATGTGTGTGAAGATCGTGTAACAAAAACCATATAAAGCCTGTCCACGTCAAATTTCGGACACTTTTCTTTCGGTGTGGATTTTCAATTATTTCACGGATCGCTGGAACGTTTCACTTAAATGACAGCTAAAACTCTCCACTGTATTTCATGATACAACATGTTTACATTCTTGTTACATTCAAGTGGAAAGGGCACAGCACATTTTGTACGAACGGCAGCAAAATCCGAATTTAGCGGTACGCGATCTTGCCAAGAAACTAAAACTACCGAAAAATACCGTGTTTTGTGTTTGCAAATCATTTGACCAGCGCCTGACTGTGGATCGGAAGGTTGGAAGTGGAGCAAATCGAAAAGTATGCTCCCGAAAAATGGGCAAGAAGGTGGTAGCCATTATTGAAAAAAAATCCCAATCTTTCTGGGCGAAATGTGGCTCGCAAAGTTGGGAAGTCAAAATCATACGTACAAAAAATGAAGCAGAGGCAAGGACTGAACCCAAGCAACACAGCTTGTTATTAACAAGTTGAAAGTACTATTTAATGACAAATACAGGTAATCAATATAAGTGTATGAAACTTTTTTTTCATACTTTAATATGACGTAAAAAGCGCAAAAAGTAAAGCCTATAAGGAAAAAAATCATTCTCATACAAAAACATAACATCGCCAAGCGTGGAATTGGAACAGTAGTTCTTGGCGTGATAGGTTTGTAGCCTCCTTGCTAAGCCAACCCCAATTGTTGAAAAGTAAACTCTAAGTATCTATGATATGCTTTCCGTTGTCAGTAAAACCACAATCTTGTACAACTAATTCATCTTGATGAGAAAAAAGTACACGTTTTGTACTTTGTTTTGTGTTTTGTGTGTAACTTGGGAAGGCGTACAAAGTAAAAAAGGTGCCCAATCGTGATGACAATAAAAATTTCACGGCAAAAAGTCGTGCTAAGGAGCTTTACACCAATTTTTAGCAAACATTTTCTAGTATCATAATGGACGACGAAACATACGTACTCGAAGACTTTCAACAGCTTCCGGGTCTGTTTTTTTACACCGCAATGCAAAAGACCGCCGTTGTCGAGCATTTCCGGACGAAGAAGGTGTCCAAATTCCCGAAGAAGTATTTAATTTGGCAGGCCATATGTAGGTGTGTGTGTGTGTGCGCGCGTGTGTGTGTGTGTGTGTGTGTGTGTGTGTGTGTTTTGTTTTTTTTCTGATTAACGAGCTGTTTAATCTTTTTTATAAACAAGCCCGGCCTCCCTTTCGATTGTAGGCTATCTATCGAATTTGTCCACCGGGGGCCAGAGTGTTGGACTCGGACCAGAGAAAAAAACAGAACTCTTATTTAAGAGGTCTATGCCTTGTCCCCTACCGACTAAATTCCATCTCGAGCCTCCAGCCATTCCCCAGGCACTATCTGTTGACATTCCTTCTTGGATTCCGCAGCTGGCATTTTTGCTCCTGCTTTCACTCCGCTTTGCTTTGTTACTTCGTATCACTTTTTTTTTTTTTAACTCTTTATTTATTCCAAATTTTACATTATTTTACATTCATATGTTAACCTAGGTGATCCTGCTAAGTAATTAACATTTCAACCTTATATGCTATCATTTATATCTAATTGTGTTAATATTATTTTTACTTTGTCTATTCAGTATTTTTAACAGGGTTCCTTTTGCGTGCGTGTAAGAATAATTATTGATTTCTTAAAACTAGTTCTTATCTGTAGAGAGAATTGATCATAGCAATTGAAGACTGCAATGATTTTTGTCTAAAATTATGAATTATTTTGTTGGACATTTCTTCTAGAGTCTCAACGTTTGAAATTCTATGTAATTCAATAGTACTGAACCAGGGTGGCAACTTCAAAATCATTTTCAGAACTTTGTTCTGAATCCTTTGAAGTGTTTTTTTCCTAGTAGCACAACAACTAGACCATATTGGCACAGCATAAAGCATGGCCGGTTTAAAAATTTGTTTGAATATTAGAAGTTTGTTCTTCAAACAAAGTTTGGATTTTCTGTTTATAAGAGGATATAAACATTTTATATATTTATTACATTTGGCTTGAATACCCTCAATGTGATCTTTAAAAGTTAATTTTTGATCAAGTATCAGTCCAAGATATTTTACTTGATTTGACCAAGAAATTGGAACTCCGTTCATAGTGACCATATGACTATTACTTGGTTTCAAAAATGCAGCTCTAGGCTTGTGTGGGAATATTATAAGTTGAGTTTAGGAAGCATTAGGAGAAATCTTTCATTTTTGAAAATAATCTGTAAAAATGTCCAAGCTTTTTTGTAGCCTCCTGGATATAACACGAAGACTTTTTCCTTTAGCGGAAATGCCTGTGTCATCAGCAAAGCAAGATTTTTGACAGTCCTGAGGTAAATCAGGGAGATCTGAAGTGAAAATGTTATAAAGTATTGGCCCAAGAATGCTACCTTGAGGAACACCAGCTCTGACAGGCAATTGATCAGATTTAGAATTCAGATAATTTACTTGCAAAGTTCTATCAGTTAAGTAGTTTTGAATTAATTTCATGATATAAAGCGGAAAATTGAACTTTTTCAGTTTCGCAATCAAACCTTCA
Organism: Aedes koreicus; assembly: GCA_024533555.2. Taxonomy (NCBI): domain Eukaryota; kingdom Metazoa; phylum Arthropoda; class Insecta; order Diptera; family Culicidae; genus Aedes; species Aedes koreicus. Next base: position 251,074 of record JAHHFK020004792.1, on the reverse strand, counting down.
TGCCAAACACTGTCGAATGCTTTTTCTATGTCTAGAAGAGCAACTCCAGTGGAGCAGCCTTCAGCTTTGTTTGAACGAATTAAATTTGTAACTCTCAAAAGTTGATGCGTAGTTGAATGCCCATGGCGAAATCCAAACTGTTCATCAGCAAAAATTGAGTTTGTATTGATGTGAAGCATCATTCTATTCAAAATTATTTTTTCAAAAAGCTTACTTATTGAAGAAAGCAAACTGATTGGTCGGTAGCTAGAAGCTTCAGCCGGATTTTTGTCTGGCTTCAAGATAGGTACGACTTTTGCATTTTTCCATTTATCTGGAAACTATGCCAGATGAAAACATCTGTTAAATAGTTTTACCAAGAAAGACAAGGTACTCTCGGGGAGTTTTTTGATTAGGATATAAAAAATTCCATCATCACCTGGTGCTTTCATATTTTGAAATTTTTTAGTTATAGTTTTTACTTCATCCAAATCAGTTCCCCAAGAATCATCAAAAATATTTTCTTGTGAGAAAATATTCAGATACTCCCTGGAAACTTGATCCTCAATAGGACTTGTAAGACCCAAACTGAAATTATGGGAGCTCTCAAACTGCTTAACAAGTTTTTGAGCTTTTTCCGCATTTGTGAGCAAAATTTTATCACCTTCCTTAAGCGCTGGTATAGGCTTTTGAGGTTTTTTCAATATTTTAGAGAGTTTCCAGAAAGGTTTGGAACTCGGATCTAATTTTGACAAATTATTTTCAAAATGTTTGTTCCTCAGGGCAGAGAAGCGTTTTTTAATTTGTTTTTGTAAATCTCGCCATATGACTTTCATAGCGGGATCACGTGTTCTTTGATATTGACGCCTACGTACATTTTTCAGACGAATCAAGAGCTGAAGATCGTCATCAATTATAACTGAATCGAATTTAACCTCGCATTTTGGCACTGAAGCAGCTCTTGCTCTATTTATTGAGAAAGCCAGGGATTCAAGAGCATTATTATTTTCATTTTTTGTTTGCAATGGAACATTAGGATCAAAGTTGTATTCCATAAATGTTCGATATTGATCCCAATTAGCTCTATGGTAGTTGAAAGTAGAACTGATGGAATTAGAAATGATTTCTTGAGATATTTCAAATGTAACTGGAAGGTGATCAGAACCAAAGTCAGCATGGGTAATCAATTGACTACAAAGTTGACATGAATCAGTTAGTACCAAATCAATAGTTGAGGGATTTCTGGCTGAAGAAAAGCAAGTTGGGCTGGTGGGTATTGAATAGTGTAGTAGCCTGCGGAACAATGATCAAAAAGTATATTACCATTGGCATTGCTTTGCGAATTATTCCATGAGCGGTGTTTTGCATTGAAATCACCAATAACGAAGAATTTAGACCGATGACGGGTAAGTTTCTGGAGGTCACCCTTGAGCCAGTTCTTTTGCTGACCAGTGCATTGGAAAGGCAAATAGGCAGCTATAAAAGTAAATTGGCCAAATTTTGTTTCAACTGAAACCCCCAAAGTTTCAAAAACTTTGGTTTCAAATGAAGAAATAATGTGATGTTTGATACGCCTATGGACAATGATGGCAACGCCACCACCAGCTCCATTAATGCGATCATTTCGGTAGACAAAATAATTTGGATCTCTTTTGACCTTATGGGCAGGTTTGAGATAAGTCTCAGTTATAACAGCAATGTGCACGTTATGAACTCTTAAAAAATTAAATAGCTCATCCTCGTTATCTCTGATGGATCGAGCATTCCAATTCAAAATGTTCAATGACTTAAAATCCATTACTGAACTTCAATGTCATGACAATATTATTGGCAAATTTAATACCAGTTTGGATAGCTTCAAACATGGAATTAGTTTTTAGCATATCGGTTATCATGTCGATTAAAGATTGCTGTAAAAATTCTAATTTAGGAGCGGATATGTTACCTAAATCAAATTCATCAGAAGTCCCGTGGGAATTTTGGTTTTGGTTTCTACCCGCTGCAACGGCAGCGTAGGTAGGTCCATTTACATGTTGAACATTGTTAACAACACGGTTGGGTAAGAATGTACGGTTTGAAGATTGAGCCCTGTTGGTACCTCAGGTATCGAAATAGTATTTACTCCTCGTTGAGCGTTTGAAGTTACAGTTGCGGATGGAAAATCCTGTCCGCTGTTTCTACCGACGGTTTGGTAGGAATTAGTTCTTTGCTGATCGTTGTTAACAGCTGCAGAATGGGTAGTAGCTGGTCGGGAACGTTTTTCGTTTCCTACCTGGCGCTTAGTGCGCGACTGCAAAATTGCTTTGCGAGTCTTGCACTCCCAAAAATTTGATGTATGGTTTTCACCACAATTTGAACATTTGAATTTTTGAGGATCTTCCTTCACAGGACAGTCGTCCTTAGTGTGTGAGGAATCACCACAATTCATGCATTTACCAACCATATGGCAATGCTTTGTTCCGTGACCCCATCCCTGGCACTTTCGGCATTGGGTTAGGCTTTGGAAATTGGCTCCAGTCTTCCTGAAATGTTCCCACTTCACCCGGACATGGAGCAAAAGGCTTGCTTTTTCTAAAGCCTTAAGGTTATTAAGTTCACTTGACTTGAAGTGAACTAAGTAGAAATCGTTTGAAATCCCTTTGCGAGCATCGCCAGGCACTTGGACTGGGCTAATTCCAAGTAATTTTATTAACTCGTTTTTTATTTCATCGAGAGACTCACCACTGGGCAGTCCTTTCAAGACAACCTTGAAAAGACGCTCAGCTTTGGTGTCATAAGTGAAGAAATTGTGGTTCTTCTGAGTAAGATACTCAAGAAGACGTTTGAATCCGTCCAAGGTTTCTGCATGCAAACGGCATTCACCTCGTCTGGAAATTTGAAGGGAATATTTCACACCTTCAACAAATGTTAAGATTTCCTTGCGAAAAGCATGGAAATCCGAAATTGTCACCACAATAGGGGGAACTTTTTCCTTTCTCAATCGAGAAAGTTTTTTCAAATTTTGATTAGATGATGGATCACTCTCATCATCTGTGAGCATATCAAATTGATTACTCACATTAATTTGATTTGCAGGCGAATCAATAGATTGCCCTTTTCGTTTGCGCTTATTTGCCATAGTGGCAGAGTAATTTGCTCCAAATCGACGTCCAAGCAGATAACTATAAGAATCCGAGGGACCGAAGAGGAATTTTCCAATGCGATATCCAAGCCGGGTTACCCGAAGGGCCTAACAAGGATCGAAAAGGAATAAGAGAAAATCTAAAAATTGTAGGTATTATTTAGCACTGAAAAGTGCTGTTTAAGATTTGGTGTAGCGTTAGGTAGCAATAGCACTTCCTTCAGCAAATAGAAAATAGAACCGCACGGCATGAGAGCACAATGCAGACTGAATACTTCGTATCACTAATATCTGCCTTTGCTCTCCTGTCGTCGCATTTTCTTCAGTTCTCTTCGTCTCTCCCTGACTCTCCTCGGCGCCGAAGGTGGTCCACCAGTTCCGGTGTGGGACACGTCCGCACTGGTGGTGCCCCGACTACCAACGGATATCGCAGGGGGAGCACAATGTGTGTGTGTGTGTGTGTGTGTGTGTGTGTGTGTGTGTGTGTGTGTGTGTGTGTGTGTGTGTGTGTGTGTGTGTGTGTGTGTGTGTGTGTGTTTTTTTTTGTTCTTTTTTTTCAGATGGGATGGAAAATCTGCAACCAAACACCTGAAGAACTCAGGGTGGGGGGGGGGGGGGGAACCCCCCCCCCCACTAAAAAGCCCACTACTTAGGGCTTTAGTAAAGGGTGATACGGTCAAAATTTGGTCAAGGGAAAACGCGTGTAAATCGGTGAAATCGTTTATTTAAAAAATCAAATTAAATTTCTTTTTCAAGTTCAATTAGTATAAAATTCAGGAAAAATATTCAGTTAGGCTTCCGCTTTTCCAAATCCGAGTTGCCGGGCCTTACGCTTGACTCCTGCCATCAGATTTTGTACAGCCACCTTGTCCACCTTCTTCGCCGCAGAAAGCCAGTTTGCCTTGAACTGCTGCTCGTCCTTAGCAGTTTTTTTGGTCTTCTTTAGGTTCCGCTTGACAATAGCCCAGTATTTCTCAATTGGGCGGAGCTCTGGCGTGTTGGGAGGGTTCTTGTCCTTGGGAACCACCTGCACGTTGTTGGCGGCGTACCACTCCATGGCCTTTTTACCGTAATGGCAAGATGCCAAATCCGGCCAAAGCAGTACGGAACAACCGTGTTTCTTCAGGAAAGGCAGCAGACGTTTATTCAAACACTCTTTCACGTAAATTTCTTGGTTGACAGTCCCGGAAGCTATGAAAATGCTGCTTTTCAAGCCACAGGTATAGATGGCTTGCCAAACCAGATATTTCTTTGTGAACTTTGACAGTTTCGTGTGCTTGAAAATATCTGCTACCTTTCCCTTTCCTTTTGCCGTATAAAACTCCTGTCCCGGAAGCTGCTTGTAGTCGGCTTTGACGTAGGTTTCGTCGTCCATTACCACGCAGTCAAACTTTGTCAGCATCGTCGTGTACAGCCTCCGGGATCGCGCTTTGGCCGTCGTATTTTGTTTATCATCGCGATTTTGAGTCACTACCTTCTTGTAAGTCGATAGTCCGGCTCGTTTTTTGGCTCGATGCACGGTTGTAGACGATACACCCAGCTTATTTGCGGCATCTCGGAGAGATAGGTTAGGGTTTCGCTTGAAACTACCGGCAACTCTCTTTGTCGTCTCAGCGGCTTCCGGTTTTCGATTTCCCCCCGATCCAGACTTCCTGGCTGTCGACAAACGTTCCCCAAACACTTTAATTACATTTGTAACGGTTGATTTGGCAATTTTTAGCGATTTTGCCAACTTTGCGTGCGAGTAGCTCGGATTTTCGCGATGCGCGAGAAAAATTTTGATACGCTGCTCTTCTTGCTTGGACGGCATTTTGACAACTGAAGAGTGAATTCCAAAATCAAAATAGGAGCAACATTCTACACACACACCTTCAAAATGAGGGGTGTTCAGGTTTTTTAAATGCAAAATTGAAAGAAATACGTCAAGTTGATATTGACCAAATTTTGACCGTATCGCCCTTTAGGGTGCTCTCTGCCCCCCCTCTTTTTTTTTTTTCCCCTTTTTTGTTGGAGATCGAGGAGGATCTGGGGGGCTGCTACCCATACCGCGTCCTAGACGTCCCGGTCCTGGCACATCCTCTGGACCAAGTTATCCGGAGTCGTGTCGTGACCGCTTCCGGCAATTATGCCAGATCTCGCGCCGTCAAAGCGAGGACATGCGAAGAACACATGTTCCGCAGTTCTTCGACTCCCGCGCACTCGCTGCATGCGGAGGACTGTGCATGCCCATATTTGTGCAGGTATTGTCTAAAACAGCCGTGGCCAGACAATATCTGCGTTAAGTGGAAGTTCACTTCACCGTGTCGCTTACCGACCCACCCGGTTAATTCCGGGATTAGTCGGTGGGTCCACCGACCTTTGGTGGAGTTGTTCCATTCCCTTTGCCACTTAACTCTAGTGGTCTTCCGAATACCTCTTGTTCCACGTTGCTTGAAGCACTCTTCGTCCTTTTTTTTGACAATGCCTATTGGCATCATCTCCGCTAGGACGCAGACCGCGTCGCGTGATACCGTTCGGTATGTACTAACCACTCTTAGGCTGTACGTACTCTCTAGCTTATTCATGTAGCTCTTGGTACTCAAGGCGGTGATCCATGCGGGCCCGCCGTACCTAAGTATGGACAGGGCGACACTGGCCAGGAGTTTACGCTTACTCCCTTGCACCGCCGAGCTATTCGACATCATGCGGGATAATGCCGATATAGCCATAGAGGCTTTCTTGCAAGCGTAATCGACGTGACTGACAAAGGACAGCTTATCGTCGATCATAACCCCAAGATACCTCAAGAACCTCTTCGATTCTATTGTGCAGTTACCTGCACTGATCGTCGCATGTTGCTCCGATTTCCGATTATTCACCACTGTGACCTTTTCATAACAAATCGAAAAATTGGCGGTGTATGTATTTTAGTTTTTAAGATAAAATTTTTGTAAAATGCTATGTTTTTTAGGTTTTGTTAACTATTCTATTACGTTTTTTCATTACTTGAAGCAATTTGCCAACCATGCGTCCCCATCAACCAGAAGTTATTTTCATAAGTTCAGTTACCTGTTTTACATCACATAATAGAAGTCAACATAATACATTTATTTCCATATTTGTTTTTATTATACACAATGACTACATATATTATTGTTAACGATTATTTTACAGTTTCACACATGTTTTATCGATGGAGAACGAAAATCGTTTTACAATAATATACATATCATCTTTAGGTTTAAAACAATTGTATGATTGGGTTCCCGAAATTTGTTCGGGTACGATCAGTAGGTTTTAAATTGTTTTTAAAGTATTTTAAATAACTTCATTGCTGTTCGTCAATAAAGTAATGGGGTGATAAATCATAAATTTTTGCTCAAAAATGTATCTACAAATTCTTGTATTTCCATTTTTACCAGATCGATATAGCAACGATCTGTTTGACGCCACTGCTTGAATTGCAGGGATTCAACATGATTTTCACTATGAAGAAAAATTAGGTCTTGACCAAGTTTTTCCGTGCCTGGATATTTATCACATGTGTCCAACCAACATTTCTCATTAGGATTATTGCACATTATTTTGAGAAATAAATCATGATATGAGTTGATATCACGTGGAAGTAATTTTTTGTCTGATATGGTCTTATAGATCAATTTTACATTTTGGTGGTGGATGCATACACAAACAGTATGCGTACCACTCGTACCAGCCAGGATGCCATGTTTAGCCGGTTACTCGAGAACATGGAAAACCCAATTTTTATTTCGGGGAACTGCTCTTTAAAAATGGCATAAGCCTCTTGAAGATTTCACAATACTAACCTGCTTTGGACGAAAACTTTACCTTCTTCATTAGTACTAATAACATAATCTCTTTTTCCAAGGCATGCACAGCCTATGTTTTCGTCATCAAAAAACTCACGAACGCATAAAAGGGTGTCTTCTGCTAGGGAAGCTCTGCTTACATTTTCTGTAGGTGCTGCCATAATCCCTTTCTCATTTTGAAGTTTATTCCCAAAAATGAGAACACGTGGTTTATGGACCATCATGAAGGCTTCAAAAGGCTAAATAAATGTATTAAAATAACTTCTGATTGATGGAGACGCATGGTGGGCAAGTTCCTTCAAGAAAACGCGTACTAGGATAATCAGCAACCTAATAACATAGCATTTTTGAAAAAACTTATCTCAAAAACTAAAATACATAAACCGCTAATTTTTGGATGTGTTTTGTAAAAATGTCCAATCTTTTATGAACAAATATAAAACTGAGGAAGTTCTTTGGTTCCGAGAACATGAAAACCGTAAAAAGCTAAAAGAATCCATGATTTCATAATCAAAAGTGCAGTAAAGGAGGTATTTTTCTATTTTTCCTCTAAAGCATGAACCTTTCATTTCCGGTTTTAATTGATAAAATCGGCCCAGTGGTTCAAAAGTTATGATTTTTTGAAAAAAGCCACTTTTGAAAAAAGTCAATTTTTTGGAACACCATTCTAGGTAACGCAGAAACGGCCATCCTAATAACGAAATAAAAAAAACAGGGGTTCGATATTCTTTGATAAAGAAGAAAACCACAAATTATTATGAAATTCTGATAGATCGTTATCTTTTTTCTAACATTGTCCAGTGAACAAGCGAACGGTGCGGTTCGTTGTGTACGCTCTCCGTTGCTTTGGAAGTTTGTCACGCGTTGTTTCCAAGTGCAGTTTTTTTTTTCTCTCGATAGTGTCGTCATCGCAGTTGATATCGAGTTTTGCTTTTTCTGAAGAAGAAAACGTGTGTTAATCAGTGCAACGACGCTATTAATTGCAATTAGCAATCGAATAGCCATATTGCTCCGCATCTATTCACGGCACGCACACCAGCAGTCCATCGTGTGTAGCGTGCAATCGTTCATCTGCCAACCACCACCGACCAGCGTCCTCATCATCGTCATCATTTTCATTATCGCTGAGCTCCACATCTAGCCCGTACAAGCGGCCACACATCGTCGCTCGGCAGCAGTAGCACATTCGTTGACCGGCTGCAGCAGATCAGTGATACATATAAGATAAGTTTTTGTTTCTCCTGAATACATTATAATTTAATTTTGAGTGAGTGCGTGTGTGTGAGAGAGTGTTTTTAGCTTTAGTTTGTTTTTTCTGTGTTCGATTATTTTTAATTGCGTGAAGGTTTGAGCGTCATAAACTCCCACGTGAGAGCCATGGATGATTTGTCGGAAGACGAATCATCTATGGCACGAAATGATGGGGTAGCTCATAAGGTTACCCGATCACGTGCTTATCCAGATGGTTCAGCTGGTCCATGGGTTGTCTTCTTTCAGCCCAAAACGAAACCTCTTAATGTATATCAGATCTCCAACGATCTGACGAAGCGATTCTCGGCCGTGACCGAGATAATAAAAGTGAGACCGAATAAACTTCGGGTCGTTGTGTCCAACCTTAAGCAAGCTAACGAGATTGCTGTCTCTCAGCTTTTTACACTCGAGTATCGGGTGTATATCCCAGCTCGGGGTATTGAAATTGAAGGTGTGGTCACCGAAACGAGTGTGAACCCTGAGATCCTGCTGAAACAGGGGGTTGGTCGATTTAAGAACCACCTGCTTTCTCCAGTGAAGATACTGGATGTGATAAGACTTGGCACAGTATCGATCACTAAGGGTGAAAAGAAGTTTACACCGTCAGACTCGTTTCGTGTGACCTTCTCTGGCTCAGCCCTCCCTCAATACGTCGAGTTGGGAAAACTTCGACTACCTGTGCGGTTGTTCGTACCTCGGGTCATGACCTGCCAAAAATGCCAGCAGATGGGACATACGACCTCCCATTGCGGCAATAAGGCACGCTGCTCCAACTGCGGGGAGAAACACGAGGATGGCGCCTGCGCAGACAGCACACCAAAATGCGCTTTCTGTAAGGGAACTCCTCCTCATGCTCTCTCGTCGTGCCCGGCGTACAAACAACGCGGGGAACAATTGGAACGCTCGCTAAAACAGCGTTCCAGGCAATCTTTCGCCGAAATGGTGAAAAAAGCCACACCATCACCCGATGTCAATACAAATCCCTTTGCTCCTCTGTCAGATGACGAGTCTGACTTTGACTTGGCTGAAGAGGGAACATCGTGCAGTTTTCCGGAAGGTGCCCCACGGAAGCGAAGACGCGTCCGCCCACGGAAAGTTGCTGAAAAGAAGCCCGAGACCAGCATGCCTACTTCAAAAAAAGGTGGGAAAAAGGAAAATCCAATTCCTCCTGGTTTTCGTAGTACTAACTACACCCAGGACTTTCCATCTCTCCCGGGGACATCCCAAAGCCCTGATGCCCCGCTTTTAAGAACAGAAGCCCCCTCCTCAAGCGGACTGTTCTCATTTGATAACATTGTCGAAGGTATCTTCAAGTACCTTGAAATTTCTGACCCTCTCAAAAGCATTGTATTGGCAATGCTTCCCACAGTGAAGACTTTCTTGAAGCAATTGACAATTAAGTGGCCCCTCCTTGCAGCTATCATTTCCTTCGATGGATAATTTTCCAAATGAGGTCGGGGATTTGATCACTGTTCTGCAGTGGAATTGTCGAAGTTTTGTTCCTAAATTGGAATCTTTCAAATTTTTGGCTCACAATACCGGTTGTGATGCATTTGCTATTTGTGAAACATGGCTCTCTCCCGAAATCGATCTTCCGTTTCATGATTTCAACATTATTCGTCTTGATCGTGAGGATTCACGTGGAGGAGGAGTACTTTTGGGGATCAAAAAGTGCTACTCCTTCTATAGAGTGAATTTTCCTCCTATTCCAGGTATTGAAGTTGTCGCATGTCAGGCTGTTATTAAAAATAAAAGCCTTTGCATTGCTTCCGTTTATATTCCTCCTAGAGCCTCAATAAACCAAAAACAACTTTCAGATATTTGTTCGGTTCTTCCTGCTCCACGGTTGATCATGGGAGATTTTAACTCTCACGGTACAGGCTGGGGAGAACTGTACGATGACAACCGGTCTTCCTTGATATATGACCTCTGTGACAACTTCAATATGACAGTTCTTAACAATGGAGAAGTAACACGTTTGGCTGGTCCATCCTCAATTGGCAGTAGATTAGACCTCACACTTTGTTCGAATTCATTATCGTTGGATTGCACATGGGATGTGATTCAAGATCCCCACGGTAGTGATCACTTGCCCATAAAAATTTCGATTGCCACCGGGTTCAATCCGTCGGAATCCATCACCGTCGCGTATGATCTTACCCGTTACATCGATTGGACAAAGTTCAGGACAGCAGTAGAGGAAGCCGTAACGACGGTAGAAGAGCTTCCACCGCTGGAGGAATATAACTTCCTCTCCAACCTGATCTTAGACAGCGCGCTTCAAGCTCAAACTCGACCAGTTCCAGGAACGTCATTTCGTAGGAAACCTCCTTCTCCATGGTGGGATCAACAGTGCACCGAGGTTTACCGTAAAAAGTCCGACGCGTTTAAAGTTTTCCGTAGACGTGGAATACCTGAGCACTTCGAAGTATACACGGCTCTCGAACGCGAACTTAAGAGTCTCATCAAGGCCAAGAAACGCGGTTACTGGCGAAGATTCGTGGACGGGCTATCGCGCGAGACGTCGATGAGTACTCTTTGGAACACGGCGCGAAGATTGCGTAACCGAACTACGAACAACGAGAGCGAAGAGTACTCGGACCAATGGATCCTCAAGTTCGCGCGAAAAGTTTGTCCAGATTCTGTGCCGGCACGGATGATTCCTCGCGAAACCACGAATTCGATAGATGAGAACAGCCAACCTTTTTCAATGGTAGAGTTCTCTCTCGCACTCCTTTCGTGTGGCAATACGGCTCCAGGGGCTGATAGGATCAAGTTCAACTTGCTTAAGAACCTCCCAGACGTCACTAAGAGGCGCATGTTGCACTTGTTTAATCAGTTTCTGGCTCTCAACATTGTACCGGATGACTGGAGACGGGTGAGAGTTATTGCCATTCAAAAACCTGGTAAACCCGCGTCCGACCACAACTCCTATCGACCCATCGCGATGTTATCTTGTATTCGAAAGTTGTTGGAGAAAATGATCCTTTTCCGCCTGGACAAATGGGTTGAGACGAATAACCTGCTTTCAGATACTCAATATGGTTTCCGTAGGGGTAAGGGAACGAACGACTGTCTCGCGTTGCTTTCCACAGATATTCAGTTAGCTTTTGCTAAAAAAGAGCAAATGGCTTCTGTATTCTTGGACATAAAGGGGGCTTTTGATTCAGTATCTGTTGAAGTTCTATCAGATAAACTCCACGCTTGTGGCTTTTCACCATTAATGAATAATTTTTTGTATAATTTGCTGTCAGAGAAACATATGAGCTTCTCTCATGGAACCTCTACAGCTTCCCGATTTAGCTACATGGGTCTCCCCCAGGGATCATGTTTAAGCCCTCTTTTGTATAATGTCTATGTCAAAGACATTGACAGTTGTCTAAATGACAACTGTACGTTGAGACAACTTGCGGATGACGGCGTTGTGTCTGTCACGGGACCCAATGGGGTCGATCTGCAAGGACCTTTACAGGATACCTTAGACAATTTGTCTACTTGGGCTCTAGAGCTAGGTATCGAATTCTCTACGGAGAAAACAGAGTTGGTAGTTTTTTCAAGGAAGCATAACCCAGCACAACCGAAGCTTCAAATTTGGGGTAAGCCGATAACTCATTCAATGTCCTTTAAATATCTTGGGGTCTGGTTCGATTCAAAGTGCACCTGGAGATCCCACATTGAGTATCTGAAGCGAAAGTGCCAGCAAAGGATCAACTTTCTTCGAACAATTACCGGGACCTGGTGGGGAGCGCATCCACAAGATCTTCTAACGTTGTACCGGACAACGATTTTGTCGGTTATCGAATACGGTAGTTTTTGTTTTCAGTCAGCGGCTCGGTCGCACATCATAAAACTGGAACGTATTCAATATCGGTGTCTTCGTATCGCGTTAGGTTGCATGCACTCGACTCACACCATGAGTCTTGAAGTGCTGGCCGGCATGTTGCCACTCTCGGATCGGTTTACAGAGTTATCTCTCCGGCTCCTCACCAGGTGTGAAGTAATGAACCCCCAGGTAATCGAAAATTTTGAGAAGCTTCTCGAGTTGAATCCTCAAACTCGCTTCATGACTTTGTACCATTTGTACATAACACAGGATGTCAGCCCTTCGCCGAACATTTCCAATCGTGTTTGCTTCTCCGACTTCGGCAATTCGGTTCATTTTGATTTATCCATGAAGCAGGAGCTTCATGGAATCCCAGAGCATCATCGTCCTATGATTGCTCCGGTGATATTTGCTGCAAAGTTTGGCCAAGTTGATTCCACTAAATCGTTCTTCACTGACGGATCATTGATAGAGGAGTCAGCAGGCTTTGGTATATTTAATGAAATTTATAGCGCCAATCGTAAACTTCAAGCTCCTTGTTCCGTATATGTCGCTGAATTAGCGGCAATACACTTTACGCTAGAAATTGTTGCCTCACTAACACCGGATCAGTACTTCATTTTCACGGATAGTCTCAGTTCTATAGAGTCTATTCGCTCCTTGAGGCCGGTAAAGCACTCCTCGTATTTTCTCATGAAAATACAGGAGCTTCTAAGTGCTTTATCTTCGCGTTATTTTATCATCACCTTTGTATGGGTCCCATCTCATTGTTCAATTCTGGGCAATGAGAGAGCGGACTCGCTTGCAAAGGTGGGCGCTATAGAAGGCGATATTTATGATCGACAAATCGCCTTTAATGAATTTTTTACTATTTTTCGTCAACAGTCACTCGTCAGCTGGCAGTATAAATGGAGTAAAGGAGATTTGGGGCGATGGCAACATTCTATCATCCCAAAGGTGTCGAAGAAATCTTGGTTTGGAGGGATGGATGTGGGTCGAGACTTCATTCGTGTGATGTCTCGCCTCATGTCCAATCATTATTCTTTGAACGCTCATTTATACCGTGTTGGGCTGAGCGACAGCAATCTCTGTGAATGTGGACAAGGTTACCAGGACGCAGATCACATTATTTGGTCATGTGCTGAGCATCGTGGAGTCAGATCTGAGCTTTATGATTCCCTTCGGGCTCGAGGTAGACAACCCAATGTACCGGTTCGAGATATTTTGGCTATACGTGATCTGGAGTTTATGAAACTCATTTATGTGTTTTTGACTAACATTAGCCTTAGATTGTAGTTAGTTTAACCTGTATGTTTACTTTAAGTTTTTTTTCTCTGTGTTTGTGTGTGTGTGTTTTTTTCTCATTCTCAAAAATGTTAAAGTCAAAAGAAAACCTAAAGTTGTATAGTTATAAGTTTTTATCCAATTCCGAATTTAAAATAAACGTGCTTTGTAAACCACACTTCAAATTCCCGCCTATCTTCCCATCCATACAATTGTTATTCCTATTAACCTCGAGACGGCCGCGAGTAATCGGTTCTATCCCCTTAACATTAGTTTTAAGATAATTGATGTATATAAATATGAAAACTTGGCTCTGTAAAGTTGATTCGATTGAGCCTGTACAAATAAATGATTTAATAAAAAAAAAAAAATCAAAAAGGGGGACCCAACAAAACACGAAACGAAAAACCCCCCCCCCCCCCCCCAACCCCCAACTCAATTGCCACAACAACAGTTGTCCCCCCCCCACCCCAAAACCCCCCACGCCCCTTCTTTGTTCCCTCCCCCCCCCCCAACACACAAAAAAAAAATAGAATACAAACAAACCAACAACCATTTTCTCCCTCCCTCAGTTTTTTTTCCCAAGAAGGGGGGGGAAAAGTTTCTCCCTATTTATCAGCCCCCCCAGTTGCGCGAGTGATACCAGAAACTATTTATCGCTCTTCATTCCTCATTTTCCAACCAACCATAACGAGACACATTCCACGAGACCCAGACTTGGAAGAAGCAGGTATTAAATTTCCCCGTTCCATCCGTTTCCACCACATCGCAGTAGACCCAGGCTTTTGTCATTCTGTCGAGGAAAGACAAGACGCCTGCTTGTGTTCGCGTTTCACGCCTTTTGATGAGTGATAGCATGCTTTTTGCACTTAGCTCGTCGGTGTTGAAGCAGTCTCGGCTGTGGTTCGTGGCCCGGAGGGCGAACTTGGTGAGGGCAACTTCTCTTTCAACAACGACGTAGACCATGGTCGTCGCCACTCGGAAACAGAAGTTCTCATGGAAAATTAATTGTTATTTATTTACAACCCCGTAGAAGGCTTACCGGCACCTTTTCGAAGAGGTTTGTTCGTGTAATCCCCTGGCCGAAATCATAGGAGCGTAATCACAGGTACAAGTCATAATTAAGAAAGTTGTAAATTGTTTTTCCGAGCAAAACTTGAGAGTTGTGAAAACGGAAAGAATCATTTCGCATTCATACTGCAGCGCGGAATCCTATTCAAATCCTTTTATTTCGCATGACCTGTTTCACCAGTGCAGTGGGATCTGCTACAAATGGAAACGTTCGGGGGAACGACATCCACACAATTGTCAACCGCAAAGTAAAAATCCCAACTATCTTTTACTCGAATTCGTGACCACGACACGTCGCAAATGTAAAAAATACCAAAGGCAAACAGCTTACTTTTTCTCACATTTGCACGTTTCCGGATGGTACGGTATAACTGGCATTGTAGGACGACTGTTGTTTCTGAATCTGAAGCTTTAGGAATGTGACCCCCCACCTCCAACTCACATTCTCAACAGCCCACAAAGCTTACAAACAAGGGGTTTTTCCCTTAGGACTATGCAAGGCTTCAAAGCGATCTCTCTCCCTCTTGGAGGCTGTGCCGTGTCCTTTCCAGGAGCACACTTTAAGGGTGTCACAGGGGACAACGTGTAAACTAACTGGAGCTACTGTTCAGTTCCGGAAACCAACCAGACACCTAAAAGCGCCGGCAGCGGATGGAAACCCGAGAGAGCGTAAAATGGGAAAAACGCCACTCTGACACCTAATTACAATTTATAACTTTAAGGACGGAAATAGAGAAACGTGAGTGCTGTCGTGAGGAACTCTGTTCATCTCGGTCCCTTCAGTGAATTCCTTTAGTCTAATCATTGAATAAAACCAGAGCGACGTGTGAGCTCCGATCTGACCTTAAACCATTTTTCCTCACTGCTCCGAGTTCGGTCCGGACGAATGGAAGAACAAAGCTGCCGGACTCACGTTCTTCAGAAATTCACTCCATTCCAGGAATATTAAGCACGAACTTGGCTGTGATGGTTGATCTCTGGGGGTTTGGGTCAGGTCAGCTCACCACCCAAGGACATGAAGAAGTGGTACATCATTGTTGTGTCTGAAGCCTCGCTAAGGGTCGGTCGGTGGCAGCCAGCAGAAGTGGACTGAATTAATTAGAATGGATTAAAAACTGCGTGAATTGGGGTGAGGGGGGATACTCCCGCGCGTGGGTGTTAGTCCGTGACGCCCAGTCGTTGGTCGGTCGGTCGATGGTGTCGGGTTCTTGGTATTTTCACAACAGGCACTAGACGAGTTTACAGTAGCTTGTTGACACCATAAAAGGATTTTCCTGTCGGTTGTCAACGCTTGTTTCCCGTTGTTTAAATAATGCGTGGGAGAGCGTGAAAATGATTTTGAGCAGTTGAGAAATGAGCAGTTGCAGATATTCTTGGAAGCTACACGAACATGGTTGATTTGAGTGATTAAGTTAAAGTTATCCTATCATGCGATTGTTGAAATCAAATAGGAACGTCCATAAAGTACGTTGTGATATTAAAGGGTGTCCACGATGAAATTGCCACACACAAAATTGATTCGCAAAATTCGAGTTTTCATCCGATTGCCATCAAATTTTCAGGAATTGAGAAATAACTATTAAACTTTATTTTACTATTTTACTCGTATTTTATTTACAGTCCATACGCAAATGCCCGCACCTTGGCCTTAACCCCGGCCATAAGATTCTGCACAACCTGTGAATCAACCGTGTTTTGCATGTAAACCCATACTTTCTTCAGTTCCTCGACTGTCTTCACTACCTTAGGTCGTTTAAGAAGGTGCTGCTTCATAATCGCCCAGTACTTCTCGATGGGGTGGAGCTCCGGAGTGTTGGGAGGGTTGAACATTTAGGGGGAAAGGGCAAGGGGCTAGCCTAAGAATATATAGTGCTGGGGAGAGCATAGTCAGGGGCGCAGAGAGTATAAAAACACGTGATTTTTATTTTACCCACGAGCTATTGATTATTGAAGTTGATGACTTCAAAACAGTTTCTAAATATGCATACTTATAGTAAAAACATTTCAATGATTTGACACCCTAAAAGTGAGAAGAAAAAAATATTTTTGAGCACTAAATGTTGTTACGATAAAAAATGTGTCCACTTAAGCTTGATGATTTTATGACGGATTTCAAAAATATGAACACCCTTCAGCTGTATAGCAACTGTAACCAACGTAGAAAAGATTGCCCAGGGACCTGACGGACAGAATGTTTCCTGCACTCAACATCTCTAACAACCAAACGTTAAAAGATGCATTGTTTGTAAGCAATACTGGCGTAAGTACGCGAAGTAACAAACGTTATTCAAATAAGGCCCGTGATATGTTGCATACTGTCAAACGCTAGTAAAGAGGATAGGGTTGCCAGGCCCCTGAGATTGCCCTGGAAAGTATGGACGCTGTCAGAAACCGCTGCCAATTCGCAATAGCTGATAACTGGTTATTATTTATGGCTGCATCCTGTTCCTTACCTTTATTTCTTAGCACTTGTGTAGCGGTTTGTTTGTTTGTTTCAAAATGTGTGGAGTTTCAGCGGAACAACGTCCATATATTGTGCATATTGTGCAATGGTGTTCAGAACCCGGAATGTCTCTGAGGAAGTTGGGGAAAATGAAATTAAGTGTAGAAAGTGAAAGTAAATAAGAAAGCTCAGGAATCAGGAAGTTCAGAAAGGATAAAATGTTTTAGGATAAACCAAAAGCGGGTCGAAAAAAGGTCCTACCAACACCTCGTTTGGATAAACCTATAATGAAGGCATTCGAGCACAAAAAGGAGGTTCCAGAGCGAGATGTGGCAAAAAAAAGTGGCAGACCAATGTTCATTGTGCCAAAGAACGTTTGAATCTTCGAAGCAAAAGCAGCCGAAACGGGGTCCCAAACAAGAAGCATCGAACAGGCCCAGAGTGTGAAAGTTGTACGATACGATACTTGCTGGGAATAGACCTTTCTCCTCTGACCTAACCCCCATTTTTGAAATTTTTCCTCTAAAAGCAATGAACTTCTTAAACCTTTGCCGTAATAACTTTTTTTTGTAAACACTCCTCATTTTGTTGCAAATTTTTGAAAGCTTCAATTTGTTACACATGTTATGGTGAATATAAACATGTGAAACAAATATGAGGCGTTTTGGCAACTCTTCTAAGTGATGAAACTATTTTCACCAGCAGTGTCTAGCAGCTCTGTCATCGTTTGAATGTCCGGCTGGATTTTTAGTAGTTCCATTTCGTGAAGGAAACTATCTGCTCCGCCAAGCAGTAGAAGACTTTCTCCTGGTTTCTTGATTTCACCTAAACTTATGAGGATACCGAGGTGAGGCTGGCAGGACAGTAGATTCGAAGAGTTCCTGCCAGTACGACTGAAGTAGTTTTTCACATGTCTATGACAGGAAATACTTTTACGGCTTTTTTACGCAAATATTGACACTTTGTTACGAGCCTTTCCGGTGGAGTGACTGAGTAAGAAAACCACAGCCAATTTGACGCAAGCACTGACAGTTGCTTATAAGAAAAGCAAATAATTTAACAAGAAACTCACCACAGTATTGAAACACTTGTAACGTTTGCATTAAAAATAATGGACTTTCTTCGGATGGTGATAAAAAAAGCTAAGACAGATAATTGCTTTTGATAAATTTCCCATGGAAAGTTATTATTTAAGCTGACTTGCAAAACATTTCTACGCCCTTGCGAGCGGCCTTCCGGCAGTTAACCGGAATATTCGCCAAGGTGGACGAAAACATGCGTGTAGGCATGTTTTTTAGTTCTTTCTTCATTTTATTCATCAATTCCTCCTCAGTTTTCGCGACAAAATTGTCGGAGTAGATCTTACGCTTCAGGTTGGCCCAAAAATTCTCGATGGGACGCAGCTGGGGGACTTTGGGCGGGTTCGCCGACTTGGGTACCACATCGATATTCAGTCGCTCCATCTCCTCCAACGATCGCTTCGAGTAGTGGGCCGACGCCAGATCCGGCCAAAGCACCGCATCTTCGCCCTTGTGGTATTTCTTGATGAACGACGCAACTTCCGGCAGGCATTTCGTACTATAAATTTCCCCGTTCACGGCCAGTCAGGAGCGAAAGAAGGGCGACTTCGACATCCCCTTCTCGGTGATTGTCAGCCACAGCAGCACCTTCTTGGGGAGCTTGGTGTGTGAAATGAACTTCACCTCGGAGCTCACTTCTTTCGTGGGGGAAGTTAAATACGAAGTGCCCTGCCAGTCGTTACCATCTAGGGTGAGATAAGTCTCGTGGTCCATCACAACCACCACGTCGCGATTCGCTGGGAAAATCGAGTTGACCATCTTATTCAGCCGCTGCCGCTGCGTCATTGCCTGCAGCTCCGAAACCAGTGGACACGACTTTCGCTTCCTGACAAGTATGTTCATGTTCGCCAGGTACTTCTTACTGTGGCCGGTTGAACCGACCTCCCGGCCAAGCGCACGCAGCGATGTAGCCACCTTTCCCTCGGTCTTCCTCTTCAGCATCCTTTGGAGCTTCTTGTCGCTCAGGGTCGTCGGCCGTCGGGAACCGGGCTTTCTTTCGATGCTCTGATTGTTGTCTAATAGTGCCAAGATGTTGTAAATGCCGGAACGGGCGTATCCGGCGTCCACAAAGTGCCGCACGATGTCCGTTTCCGACGCGGCGGGGAGCCGTTCTTTGAACGCGAACGGAATTACTTCACTGTTTTTGCCATCACGGTTAGAGTTCGACTGATAGAGCTGTCAAATTTTATCTGCTGACTTATGGGTTACTATGATTGATGCTGCATGGGTAGTTTCGTCAGTGCAGAAGAAGGTAACCCATGAAAAATCGGCAATGTTTGTTTATATTTTTTAATGCAAACTTCATCGGGTTGTGGAAGTGGCAACGGATCAGCTGCTGTCAATGTTGTGTAGGATTCTACTGATAAACCTGACGTTCGTGGGAACAACGGTGAATAGAAGATCATCGATTGAATTTCACTGTCTTCTAATGGAACTTTCCAAGACTCTGGAATTTGATGTACTGATGAACTTGATTAGTTAATTATTGGTGTTCGTAGATTATCGTTGTTTTCAGAAAATACATCGTTCGCACTGTTGGAGGTGTTAACAATGTTTGAACAGTCAGTCGTAGCTATACGCTTAGAATAGTCAACGTTATCTGCGTTAAAAGGATACAACCCGCAGACACAGAAGCCATTTGTGGTGCTTTCTTGTTTAATCCCTTTGCTAACCGCCTCTTCCAATACAGTATCGAATTGTCTCACAGTGAATATCTCACCAGGATGCTCGAAACGCCAATCATCCACTTCCTTTTCCCATTGATCTTTCAACGGTTTAAAAATTGAAACATCTGCGGGCTGTGTAATACGCGCTGTGTTCGGGCTACCAATACTATCCATAATTGTTGCCACAAATGTGCCACCTCAACAGCCACATGAGAGGAATGACCGTCAACAAAAAATATAACGGAGAGCTGGATTCCATGTTTGATCAGAAATGGGTGGAAAATTTTCTTGATATAAGTACTCACTGAAGTTATGGGTAGTCATCCAACCACGTGCACTTTGTCCCAGTCCCCATGATGAGAGAAAAGCTTGAGCGACGTCTTTTCTAATACGCTGACCTGGGAGAATAACCAAAGGGTCTACGATCTGACCGGAAGCACTGAAGGAAAACATGACGGTAATGTTCTGTTTTCTGTTTTCCTAATATCACCCTCGGAAACTCGAACGCTTGCCGACGTCACAACTTCTGGAGTCCGAATTGACAATTGTGGATAACGTGTCATGAAAGACGAAAACCATTTCTTGCCAACAATAAATGCGATTAGAAACAACACTTTGTGATTAATTTATACAAACTGGGGTTAACCTGATCAATTATTTCTGAACGGAGTATAACGGGGGTTTTCGGTAAGGAAATCCTTAACTTTGAATAACAACGAACGGCGCTGCACAGGAAAACCTCGATGTTGCCTTCCAATGAGCCAGCAAACAATCTTTTCCTCTTTCTTATTTGACAGTATCGTTCCCGCATCCCGTTTTGTGGTTTTATGCCACTTGTCACTCATGCGATATCGGATTATGGACCAAGGAATTCCATATTTTTTGCTGGCCGCATATACCGAAGACATTTTGGAGGTAATGTCCCGTTTACAGGATTTCAATGCACGTTCATTGTACGTTTGTTCGGTAACGTTTTCCTTTGAAACCATCGTTTTTTAATCAACCTGCAGCTGGAATACTAAATAGAGAGTAATTTAATTATAAAAGTGAATAAATATAGTAACTTACTGTGATTTATCGAATGAAAATGATGGATTACACAGTGTAACAGTGATTCGGAACTTTTGAAGTGACATAGTAGAGATTGTTTATCTGGTCGAACATAACACAAAACCGTGTTCGAAATGTTTGTTACACCCTAAAAAAATATTTATTGTTAAAAAACCGTTTTTTGGTTCTTTTTTGCGCATAAAAATTCGTACACGCGCATTTTTCAACCAATTTCAAAATTTTTGGTGATTTTGAATAGCTTTTTATTGTAGCTTTAAGAAAAAAATATATCTCCGTTTAATTTGAACGAGAAAGAAAAAATATTTACGTAAAAATCTGACTTTTTGGCCTTTTTTTGGTGTTTTTTCGATTTTGATGCCATTTTTTTGGTACAACTCATTAAAATTGCGTAATATAGGTTGTTGTCGCATTAATTTTGAATAAAACAAGGTAAATTTCATCCAAAAATAATGAGAATTGTCAAAGTTACGACGCTTTTCCGACAACTGTCAAACTTGCCGTTACCGTTCCGTTTTGCGCAAACATCGTGTTTTGGCCATAAATGCTGTCTACAAGATCAGCACGTAACACCATGCCGTTATTTACCCCGAAAGGTGTTACAGTAAACAACGACGGAGGAAATTCGTCCAGTTTCATCGCATTAGTGAACACGTGAAGAATTGTGTCTCGAAGAAAAAGGCAAGATGTGTGATAAGCGCATCAACTTTTGTTACGTCTGCAGTTTATTGGTTGACAAGAATCATCGATTTGAGTATAGAACAAATAAAACTGTGGTTGAAGCGTTCAACCTCTTTTCCAAATGCTCTTACGTTGGAAAGTGTTTGGTATGAACCCGAATATATTTGTTCGGTGTGCTGTACCACATTAAAAAAAATGGAAAACCGGTAAATGTGATGACCTGCGTTTGCCATTCGTGACTCCCATGGTTTGGCATTATCAAATATATCACAAGCCGGAGGATTGCTACTTCTGCCAAACAAAAATCACTGCTCACCACCATAAAACTCGCCACCTCATAAAATATGCGGATGTGTTGACTGTATCGAAACCTGTCGCAAGGGGAGAACAAGATCAGTCAACTACAGGCAAAAATCCTGAAAATTTCCCTGAATCAAGCAACGAACCTACCGATGAGGGAAATGGTGAACCTTATATTCCAACCGGAGCAATAGGAGCCGAACGACATTTCGTGTCAAATCAGGATTATCGTGATCTTGTGCGCGATTTGGAACTGTCTTTAAGACAAACAGAGATTCTGGCCTCCAGATTGAAGCAGTGGAATATAGTAGACAGTGACTTCAAAGTAACGTCTGCACGAGATAGAGACCTATCCTCGTTCGAACAAATTTTTGAATTTGATGATACCGATAACAACCTTGTGTATTGCGTTGATGTGGATACATTGTTTGATGCACTCGACCACAAGCACTGTACACAAGATTGGCGATTATGTCTAGACGGTTCTTGCAAAAGTGAGTATTTAATGTGTTACGAGTTTATGAAAACGAAGTTAGAGTAAAATTTTGAAATTCGTTTTCAAATTACTATCATCATAGGTCTGAAAGCAGTATTGCTGCACAACAAAAATGAATTGCCATCAGTTCCAGTAGCATACGCTTCTGATATGAAAGAGACGTATCAAACTATGGAAAAAATTCTACTATTGATAAATTACAATAAATTTCGCTGGCAGATTGTCTCGGACCTCAAAGTCCTGACAATTTTGCTTGGAATGCAGGGAGGCTACACTAAATATCCATGTTATTTTTGTGAATGGGACAGTCGGGCAAAAAATCATTACAAGT
Source organism: Aedes koreicus (assembly GCA_024533555.2). NCBI lineage: Eukaryota > Metazoa > Arthropoda > Insecta > Diptera > Culicidae > Aedes > Aedes koreicus. The sequence goes on along the minus strand of JAHHFK020004792.1, from coordinate 228,671 downwards.
GTAACCAAAACCAAAATTTCAGATTTTTTCGTAAATATTTTTTCCTTCTCGTTCAAAACAAACGGAAATAAATTTTTATCTTAAAACCACAATAAAAAACTATTCAAGAACGCCGGAAATTTTGAAATCGGTTGAAAAATGCCCGTGTAGGAAATTTTGTGCGGAAAAAAGTTCCGAAAAACGGTTTTTTAACAATAAATAAATATTTTTAGGGTGTTACAAATACGTAAACAACAACACGAGTACCTATGGCGAAAAAAAGACTGTCAAATACGAAATTGCTTTGAGGTATGGCCGAAATGGGAACACTGAAAGTTTTATGCATCTATTTTACAAATGGTTGAAATTATAAAAAATCTTATTTTATGTATATAAAATTCATAGCCATGGTTTGTTAAATTGTGCATTAAGACCACCTCCCCCCCCCCCCCCCCCCCACACACCCGGGTGTCCCTAAAAAAAACAAGTTTTTCGCTCAATTTTTTTTATTTCAAATTTGCCAACAAACTTGTCTCCAGATGGTTTTTAGAACATAAAAAGATACCTATAAATCTTGCCGATATCTTTTACCGTTAGTGAACTATTTACGATTTTTTTTATAAAATTACGCCCTTTTGAAATGTGTTTACTCAATTTAAAAACATAACCTATCTCCAGTTTTCAAATATAATATGCAATAATATAAAACCTTCCAAATGCAGTTGAGAAATTTTTTTTGTCTGCCCCAACCAGAGAGATCAAAATTTCAAAATGGTCCTATTTTTTACAATATTCTGGAACGCTTCGCAAGATTGGCGGCTTACGAATCCTTAGGTGTTATTTCACGGAAGCGACCAAGAAAACATACGATCAATTTCAACTTCACATTTTCGTGGATGCGAGTGAAGCAGCGTTCTCCGCTGCGGCTTAGTTCAGAGTAGTCAACACTGAAGGTAATGCTGAATGCACATTAGTCGCTGCCAAGACCAAGGTCGCACCACTCAAGCCACTCTCAATTCCACGATTGGAACTACAAGCAGCTGTTCTGGGAAGTCGCCCGGGGGGCCCACAAAAGTTTTTTTCCCGAGGCCCCCACATCCCCCTCCCGCCCCCCCCCCCCCGCACACAAAATATATACTCTGTTTTATGAGAGAAACACAACACAAAACACAAGCCGCACAAAACAACAGGCCCCCCCCAAACAAACCCCCCCGGACCCCCCAAAAGGGAAAAAACCCCCCTCCCTTAGGCCACCCCCAGGTGTCCGGCCCCCCGGGGTTTTTTCTTTTCCCGGGGGAGAACCCCGGAAAAAACCAAAAAACACCCCCAACCGGATCCAAGGCTCTACAATTCCTGTCACCCTTGTGGATTTCGCGTTTTTCGAAGTGGCGGCGGTTATTAAAGACTGTATTCGATGAAATTTGGACACACAAAATAGGTCACCAAAATTTTTCCTTGAGCCCGATTCTTTTCAAACTTTCTGGAAATAAAGTACTACTAAATGGTTAAGTTTTGACATCATTGGTTTATTGAACCTCTTCTCCCAACCCAAATGCCCGCACCTTTGCCTTGAACCCTTTCATCAAATTTTGGGCAATGATTGGACCGACTTGCTTACTTACTTTTAACCATACTTTCTTTAGTTCAAGTTCATTTTCTATCAGTTTTGGAGTTTTAACGAGCTTTGCCTTCATGATTGCCCAAAATTTTTCTATTGGGCGAAGTTCCGGAGTGTTTGGAGGGTTGACGTCTTTTGGTACAAAAATTACATTATAATCTTTGTACCAGTCTAAGGCGGGATGGGCATAGTGGCAAGATGCCAAATCCGGCCAAAACAGTGTCGGGCCATCGTAAGATCTCAAGAAGGGCAGAAGTCGTTTTTGGAGGCATTCGTCCTTGTAGATTTGTCCGTTGACGGTCCCAGAGGTGATGAAGGGCTGACTCATTTTGCCGCATCCGCAGATCGCTTGCCAGACAAGGAATTTTTTGGCGAATTTCGACAGTTTCTTCTTCCGTACACTCTTCGGAACGGCCAACTTAGAGGTGGCGACGTAATGTTCCTGTCCTGGCATTTGTTTGATGTCGGCTTTAATGTAGATCTCATCTTCCATCACAATGCAGAACGGTTTTGTGAGCCACTCCCTGTACAGTTATCTTGCACGAATTTTGGCCACCGAGTTCTGTTTATCGCTCCGGTTCGGTGCTTTCTGGACCTTGTACACATGTAATTCAGAACGTTTCATTGTTTTCTGCACAAAACAAACTGAAACTTTCGCCTTTTTCGCAACATCCCTGATCGAAATGTTGGGATAACGCTTAAATTGGTTCAATACCATCCTGGCCTTCTCCGGATTTGATGTGCCACGTTTTTTGCCACTACCATTTTTCCGCTTGGTTGTCTTACGGTCCTTGAACGTTTTGATCACATGAGATACGGTTGAATGTGCGATTCCGAGCTGTTTTCCAATCCATCGATGAGAAGCGTTTGGGTTTTCGAAGTGAGTGTTCAAAATTTGTTGGCGCACTATTTCTTCATTCGAAGCCATCACTGAAATCACTCGACCGATTTTCACGAAACTCATTACACAATTGACACAACACAATGAAATACATTCAGTTAAAATTTCAATAATTTTTACCCGCACGCTAAAAAGTTACGAACAATTGCGTGTGTCCAAATTTCATCGAATTCAGTCTTTAGGGTGCTGTGTTTTTTGTGCGTTTTTTTGTGGATTGCTGCCGCCGTAGTTGTCGGGGAGGAACAAAACAAGAAAAAGATGGGGGGGGTGGTGGAGGTGGAAGAAAATGGTGGTGGGGGGGGGTTGAGAAGAGAAAAAACGCGGCACCACAAAACGATGGTTTTTTATAAGTTGACGCCCCCAGAGGATAAAAATGGAGTGTTACGGGGCAGTGGAAGAACCAGAGGTGAGCTTTATACTATTTTTGAGGCCTTTTTTCCGGGTTTTTCCCCCGGGAAACCCCCCAAAACCAAACTTATTGGGGAAGATTCTTCCCCTTCTTTCGCCCCGGGAATTCCGAAACCGTGGTGAATGAAGCTCGTCAGTTCTACTACATCTCACGATTGAGGACTGTGATGAAGCAAATAGCCGCAGCTTGTCAATGGTGCAAGTTGACGAAGGCTACTCCGAATGTACCGCGGATCCCGCAGCTCGCCTCTCCTCTTACACCCGACCATTCGGATAAGTTGGCATTGACCTGTTTGGCCCGCTGTCTGTGAAAGTAGGAAGGAGTGCAGTAAACGCTGGATCTGCTTGTTCACATACCTGACCACTCCTGCCGTCCATGTCGAGGTTGTCCATAGCCTTCCTACATCGTCTTGCGTGAAGTGTATTCGCCGTTTCGTCTGCCGTCGAGGTGCGCCATCGGAGATTTATACGGACAATGGCACCAACTTCCAGGGTGCAGAGAACCTCTTATGTAAGCATATTGAAGAGATACACGGTGAACTGGCAGCCACCTTCACCAACAACGATACTAAATGGATTTTCATTCGGGCGGTGCGTGAAGGACTCGAAACATTGGTAGTTGGAGCCGAAGGAACAGTCGACCGCTCACGTACTTGCCACTGGACGCTGATGAAGCAGAAAACTTTACACCAAATCACTTCCTGTTGAGAAGCACACGAGGCGTACGCCAGCCTACTGTAGCCTTTAGTTATCCAGCCTCTGTGGTTAATAACTCGTGGAACCAGATTCAACATCAACTGGACGTTTTTTGGAAACGATGGATACGGAAATATCTGCCAATGCTGACGAGGCGAATGAAATGGTTTCGGCGATGTCAATCCCGTAGCTGAAGGACACCTAGTCCTGGTTATCGACGACACTCGCAAGAACGGCTGGATTCGTGGACACGTTAAGGAAGTTGTGACTGCGAAGGATGGAAGAGTTCGGCAAGCTGTTGTACAAACTGCGAGCGGGGTACTACGTAGGCCTGTATCCAAATTGGCTGTATTGGAGGTTGAGTCAAGTGGTAAAACTGGGACCGGTGGCCAGTGTTACGGGGAGGAAGGATGTTGCTGCTGGGCGCACTACCTCAGTTTGAGATTCTTCGTTCACGCCTCAGCTGCACTGCAATCACGGACGTCAAGAATGGGTGACTGGTGTCAGCGATGAAAAGAAAAACAAGCCGACTTCCAAGCCAAAAAAGAATACACAATTCATTGTTTACATCCACAATTTAGTTCACATTCACAATTTAGTTCCACAATTAATGAGGTTGAATTGGTTTCCCTAGCAGTGAATTTGTTTCTAATTAAAATTTACACAAAACAGTAAGTTAAATATAGAAACTATAAAATAATTGTAAACCTAAAATTTGTTGCACTTCCTACGCTACACCACTAACATAAATTACTGAGTTGTGCTTCTCAAGACCCGGTATCCGAATTCCGATCTACCCCTCGAAAATACAAAAACTTATCACTCATTTTTTTTTAAATAAAGTATATTGGAGAATATCTTGTAGTACAAAATTTAAAAGAAATAGTCTAATTGACCAAACGATTTTACAATTGACAGTTAAACACTAGAATGGCCAAAACTGGTGCTATAGCCAAAATCTGCGCTTCTACCCAAGCGGGCATTCAATTTTTGTATACGTACCTCTGTCCTCCTCATAAGCCATCACAAATGCTCGTAAATAATTTAATTACAGCAGGCTAATTGCTCTCACAAAATACTGGAACAGCTACAAATTACACTCCCGCAGCCAATTCGGAAGCATCGATCATTACAATATCCGATTCAACGCCCAGCCAATCCGAACCTTTGTTTCCCCCCAAATCTGCGCCGCGGTCGTCTCTGTTTCGCACCCATAAACACCTGGCAACGGCCCCTCCCCTCGCAAGTCAACGCAGTAATTATTCAAGCAAACAAAGTGAAAATAATGGCTCCAATGATAGTCAATAATTCATCCATCCGCTCTAGGGGAGAACATCCCTCATTTGCTGACGACCGGACAAATGATGTTTGTTTTAACAACTTTATCGAAATGATTTTCCCAGGCATTTTGTTATGCAATTTATCATTCACGGTGGAATGGGCGAGCCACGTGCCTACAACCAGGGGTCCGCCAATTTCATACGAAAGAAAAAATCACTTCAGCAATCGAAATTACCTGAATGATGCCCCTCCTCCTCCTCCTCCTCCTTTCGATTGCTTGACTCAGTCCCGGTGGAACAAATCCTCGCTGACCACATGGTTCCGTCGTCGGTCGTTGTCGGTGATGATGACACACCACGTTGCTGGTTGAAACATCAAAAGCACCGGAGTAGGCGAGGGTGTCGTCGGTCTGTTGTTCACACATTTATCTGTTTACAGAATCTATCAACCGTGCGATGTGGTTAATTTGAATCCTACCGGGCAATCGAGGGTGCTGCTACCGAAGCCATCCCTTGCAACGGTACAGTGGCTGTGTACCGGATATGAAAGGAAAGTTTACCCACCGCTGAGCAAATGTCACCCCAACGACGCGTTTGCACCGGTTATTAAATTAATAATCATAATTGAATGTTATTATTTCAACGAGCTCGCTTTTTTTTACATTTTATCGGGAGAACAAGCAGCTGGCAATTGGATTCTGGCGTGTAACAAGATATTACTCCCGCAACGCCTCGGGTCATTGGACTAGTAAGTCGAAGCTGCCATCAAAACATCCCAAGCAAACACAATTAAGTTCGAATCGATTGAGCTGCCCGAGGCTGAATAAAACATCCACAGCTGCTGCCCGTCCAAGCCAAGAAGGTGCAATTGCAACCTTTGACGGCGTCAGCTGAAGAGCCACAGGACATGAAGTCAAGCAGAGCGAAAACGGAAAAATGGTCGGCGGTGAACCTCGCTCACTCGTTGGCCAGTTCATTCTCGGTGCTCATTGCATTGTTGCATTATTGTGGCGCAGCTAGGGTCGGAAGATTTATGCATTTCTGGAGGGAAAAGTTCAAGAAAATGGAGACAAATTATTCATTTGTGCCCGTTCTATCTTTGAAGGTTGACAGAAGGATTTATTTAGAGGGTAAGAGGTGCTCTACACGGCAGTACCGAATGCTTTATGACCCTCGCGTGGCTTCCAATGATTTGCTGATACTGCTGCTGCTGTTGTGGTTCTGCGTAATGAATATTCATTAGTCCGTGTGTCAGTATGTATGGATAATTCATGTCATAATTTGAAGCAACATTTATGCTCTTAATTATTGGCATTAAGCAAGCATAATGTATGCATTATGTCGAGGATGATGACTGTCAGAAGGAAGATTTACGAGCGGAGGACTCAATTCATTAATTAACGGGATGTTGCATTTGTGAGAACAGAGATACCGTTTCAAATAGAGCTTGTTACGAATTCGATTTCTAGAGTGGTAGATGATGCGAGTTGACTCTCGTTCACACAATTAGGGAAATCAGCTGTTATCGCATAACAAGTTCAGTTATCAACATGGAATTTATGATCTACTAATTTTGTAATCATTTTTAAAAGATTATTTCTAACCAAAGTTACTAGATGAATACAAAAGAATGAATATTACGTGTATGTTTTGGATATTAAATTGTGATATTAATTTAAACTAACCAGAATTGTTATTTCAGTTTAATTAGTATGAATTTGATGTCATATTGATAACATAATTTGAAATTATCTCAAAAAATTTGCTTACATCACAGGATTTGTTATCCAGATGAACTTAATGAAAATAAATCAAGTTTATGTATATTATGATTTTCAACTAACGTTTGCATTAAAAAAATGGACTTTTTTCGAATGGTGATAAAAAAAGCTAAGACAGATAATTGCTTTTGAAAAATTTCCCATGAAAGGTAATAATTTAAGCTTACTTGCAAAAAAATTCTACGCCCTTGCGAGCGACCTTCCGGCAGTTAACCGGAACATTCGCTATGGCGGACGAAAACATGCGTGTAGGCATGTTTTTGAGTTCTCCCTTCGTTTTATTTATCAATTCCTTCTCAGTTTTCGCGGCCAAATTGTTGGAGTAGATCTTACGCTTCAGGTTGGCCAAGAAATTCTCGATGGGATGCAGCTAAGGTACGTTGGGCAGGTTCACTGACTTGGTTACAACATCGATATTCAGCCGCTCCATCTCCTCCAACGATTGCTTCGAGTAGTGGGCCGACGCCAGATCCGTCCCTATCACCGCGTCTTCACCCTTATGGTATTTCTTGATGAACGACGCAACTTCCGGGAGGCATTTCGTACTATAAATTTCCCCGTTCACGGCCAGTCCAGAGCGAAAGAAGAGCGGCTTCGACATCCCCTTCTCGCTGATTGTCAGCCACAGCAGCACCTTCTTGGGAAACTTGGTGTGTGAAATGAACTTCACTTCGGAGCTCACTTCCTTCGTGGGGGAAGTTAAATACGAAGTGCCCTGCCAGTCGTTACCATCTAGGGTGAGATAGGTCTCGTCATCCATCACCACCGCCACGTCGCGATTCGCCGGGAAAATCGAGTTGACCATCTTATTCAGCCGCTGCCGCTGCGTCATTGTCAGCAGCTTCGAAACCAGTAGACACGACTTTCGCTTCCTGACAAGTATGCTCATGTTTGCCAGGTACTTTTTCACTGTTTGGCCGGTTGAATCGACCTCCCGGCCAAGCGCACGCTGCAATGTAGCCCTCGGTCTTCCTCTTCAGCATCCTATGGAGCTTCTTGTCACTCAGGGTCGTCTGCCGTCTGGAACCGAGCTTTTCTTTCGATGCTCTGATTGTTGTCTAATAGTGCCAAGATGATGTAGATACCGGAACGGGCGTATCCGGCATCCACAAAGTGCCGCACGATGTCCGTTTTCAACGCGAAGGAGTGCCGTTCTTTGAACGCGCACACTTCTTAACGGAATTGCTTCACTGTTTTTGCCATCGCGGTTAGAGTTCGACTGATAGAGCTGTCAAATTTATTCTGCTGACTCATGGTTTACTATGATTGATGCTGCATGGGTAGTTTTGTCAGTGCGTGGTAAGGTAAACCCATGAAAAATCTGCAATTTTTGTCCATTTTTTTATGAAAACGTTAGTATTTATAAATAACCTCTTTTGATATTTAAGCTACTTATTCTGATAACACATTCAGTGCTCAAACAATGATAATCCCTTGTGAGAATTTGTTATATATTCGCAATAAACCTAAAAATACAACTGAAATCCAAATCCAATCCAAATCCAATCCAAATCCAATCCAAATCCAATCCAAATCCAATCCAAATCCAATCCAAATCCAATCCAAATCCAATACAAATCCAATACAAATCCAATCCAAATCCAATCCAAATCCAATCCAAATCCAATCCAAATCCAATCCAAATCCAATCCAAATCCAATCCAAATCCAATCCAAATCCAATCCAAATCCAATCCAAATCCAATCCAAATCCAATCCAAATCCAATCCAAATCCAATCCAAATCCAATCCAAATCCAATCCAAATCCAATCCAAATCCAATCCAAATCCAATCCAAATCCAATCCAAATCCAATCCAAATCCAATCCAAATCCAATCCAAATCCAATCCAAATCCAATCCAAATCCAATCCAAATCCAATCCAAATCCAATCCAAATCCAATCCAAATCCAATCCAAATCCAATCCAAATCCAATCCAAATCCAATCCAAATCCAATCCAAATCCAAATCAATCCAAATCCAATCCAAATCCAATCCAAATCCAATCCAAATCCAATCCAAATCCAATCCAAATCCAATCCAAATCCAATCCAAATCCAATCCAAATCCAATCCAAATCCAATCCAAAAATCCAATCCAAATCCAATCCAAATCCAATCCAAATCCAATCCAAATCCAATCCAAATCCAATCCAAATCCAATCCAAATCCAATCCAAATCCAATCCAAATCCAATCCAAATCCAATCCAAATCCAATCCAAATCCAATCCAAATCCAATCCAAATCCAATCCAAATCCAATCCAAATCCAATCCAACCAATCCAATCAATCCAAATCCAATCCAAATCCAATCCAAATCCAATCCAAATCCAATCCAAATCCAATCCAAATCCAATCCAAATCCAATCCAAATCCAATCCAAATCCAATCCAAATCCAATCCAAATCCAATCCAAATCCAATCCAAATCCAATCCAAATCCAATCCAAATCCAATCCAAATCCAATCCAAATCCAATCCAAATCCAATCCAAATCCAATCCAAATCCAATCCAAATCCAATCCAAATCCAATCCAAATCCAATCCAAATCCAATCCAAATCCAATCCAAATCCAATCCAAATCCAATCCAAATCCAATCCAAATCCAATCCAAATCCAATCCAAATCCAATCCAAATCCAATCCAAAATCCAATCCAAATCCAATCCAAATCCAATCCAAATCCAATCCAAATCCAATCCAAATCCAATCCAAATCCAATCCAAATCCAATCCAAAATCCAAATCCAATCCAAATCCCCAAATCCCAATCCAAATCCAATCCAAATCCAATCCAAATCCAATCCAAATCCAATCCAAATCCAATCCAAATCCAATCCAAATCCAATCCAAATCCAATCCAAATCCAATCCAAATCCAATCCAAATCCAATCCAAATCCAATCCAAATCCAATCCAAATCCAATCCAAATCCAATCCAAATCCAATCCAAATCCAATCCAAATCCAATCCAAATCCAATCCAAATCCAATCCAAATCCAATCCAAATCCAATCCAAATCCAATCCAAATCCAATCCAAATCCAATCCAAAATCCAATCCAAATCCAATCCAAATCCAATCCAAATCCAATCCAAATCCAATCCAAATCCAATCCAAATCCAATCCAAATCAATCCAAATCCAATCCAAATCCAATCCAAATTCAATCCAAATCCAATCCAAATCCAATCCAAATCCAAACCCAAATCCAAACCCAAATCCAAACCCAAATCCAAAAATCCAAATACCCTTGAAATAATCCAACACCTTCCGGGCCTTCACAGGGTCAGCTGCCTTCGATTTTCTCCCACTTCCAGTCCGCCGCTCGGTCGTCTGGAACTCCTTAAACGAGTTTACCACCCGAGAAACAATTGTATGGGTGATTCCCAGTTGTCTTCCGATCTATCTCATGGTCGCAGTCGGATTTTCCATGACGGCACGCAAAATTCTCCGGCGATTTTCTACTTGCTTCGATGACATCTCAATAACCACTCAACCGATTGTTATGAACTGATTATTATTTTGCACATGTAAACAATTCACTCCAAACTTACACTCAGATTTTCATCGATTTTTACTCACGGACAGATAAGTTACACTCGGATAAAGATGGTGCATTTTTTTCGAGTACAGGCCTTACTTCGGGAGCAGACCGCTTCCTGTCATTCATTGCTTTTATTCAGCAGTATTCGAAACAAACGACTTATTTTTCGTACTTGATTAATGTATGTGTGGCTCAATCACAAAAAAATTCACGTCACTTTTGATTGGCGGGACTCGGTCTGTTCCCAAAGTTGTGCTTCACCCTATTGCTGCTTCATCTTAAGACAATGGTTATAATGATTTTATATTTTATTCTATGTTTTTTTTTCAGGTATGCCAATGATTATCAATGTTGCAATAATATGTAAGCATACACTGTAAGTACCAAAAAGCCAATAATAGTATAAACAATACCAGACCGACTTCGTAACGCTGTTTGCAACTTTGCCACCTCAAAAGCATTACACATCTGCGTGAATTCAGCAAGCTCTGAAATATAGCAAACGCAACGCTCAAACTGTTTCTGCTGCTAAGATCATTAACATTTAAACAATGGGATGTTCCTACAATAAACTTAACACTCGCAATTTATCCCACTTAAAATCAAAAGATTAACGCGCGAGTGGAACAGTCTCTAGATAGCATATTTGTTACAAATCGAATAAAATAGCTTCATTGTGACTCATTTCAGTCAAAATCGAGTTGATGCAACAAAATATGACGGTTACAAAAAAAAAGGTGACGGTTGTGTGTTGCTTGAGGTTTGTGCCAACATTATTACGAAAGGAAATTAATCTATTTACTCTCCAATCTTTTGATTCACCGAAGGATGAATATGGGAAAATAAGATTAATATAGTAACAGTTACCCTACTACGTATCCAAAAGAGGCATAAGAGGGCAACATTTTAAACAACTCACAACATGCTAAACATATATGAAAAACCGTCTGAGGTGTAAAATTCTGTCAAATTGATTGAGTTTAATAGACAGTAAATAATTCGCATAAATACAAAAAAAAACGTAAAAATGTCATGTTTGAGAACCGATTTAAACCAACAGTAGTGATGCTGCTGGAGTTTATTTCAGAAGAATACAAAAACACGTTAAAACATCGAGTTTAAAGTCCGATATAAACTAACAGTGAGGATGCCATTTGGGCCTCTCACAAGTGTGGGTAGTTTGTTTCAATAGATTACAAAAATAAGTTTAAATTTCGAGTTTGAGAACCGATTTAAACCAACAGTAGTGATACTTTCACTACTCTCTCACAAGTGTGGGTGGTTTCTTTCGGTAGAATTCATCCTGATACTTAACAATATTTGTTTGAAAGTTGGAAGTTTGAAGTTTAAAAACCGATTTAAACCAACAATAAAGATGCTACTGAGGCTACTCAGAAATGTGGGTAGTTTAGGTCATCAGAATACAAAAATACGTTAAAACATCGAGTTTAAGAACCAATTTAAACCAACTGTAGTGATGCAGTTGGAGCCACGCACGAGTGCGGGTGGTTCATTTCAATGGAATACAAAAAATAACTAACTAATATCGAGTTTAAGGACCGATTTAAACCAACAGTAAGGATGCTGTTGGGGCCACTGGATCATACATGTTTTGCTCCATGTGGTTGCGCTATCCAGATAATTTGCCACGAGCTTGGCATAATATGCGACTGTCCAGGCAGCCGCTCGCTAGTGCCAGCCAGCTGAGCCATCATCATCGCACTTGTACCCTCCTGCATGGTACTTGCAACCGCTAGCTGCCAGTGTAATTGCCACCCTGCACAGCTCCGAGCAAATGAGGCAAATCCGAAGATATCCCCCTTATATCTCGGGTTTTTTTTTTTTCATTAGGGCGAATCTAACATTGAGAGATTCTCTCCGGGCTCACTCTCTTTCATTCATTACAGCGCCATTATAAAACTTTCGAGGCATTCTTCAGTACAGATCAAAAGACAACAGTGCTGGCTATCATACTCTACAAATAGTAGAACGAGAAACGTAAAGGTGATTGGAATATGAATGTAAACGATTGTAAGAATCATAAGTGTTGTGTCCAGTCTCGCGTCGTGTCATATACTATCATACACGAACATTTGGTTATGGTGCCGCGTTTGCTCACACCAGAGCAAAAACAACAACGATTCGATGATTCAAAGAGCTGTTTGGAGATGTTCACGCGAAATAAGAAGGAGTTTTTGCGTTGATACATCACAATGGGTGAAACATGGATTCACCACTTCACTCCGGAATCAATTCGGCAGTCTTCTGAGTGGCGTACAGAGAGAGAAAGCCGTTCAAAGCGTCCAAAGACTCAGACACCAGCTTCTGTAATTTGGGATGCGCATAGAATTTTATTCATTGACTACTTGGAACATGGAAAAACTATCAACAGCGACTATTATATCGGTTTGCTGGATCGTTTGAAGGCCGAAATTGCCCAGAGAAGGTCTCATTTGAAGAAGAAAAAGGTGCTTTTTCACCAAGACAATGCACCGTGTCACAAGTCAATAAAAACAGCCACAAAAATGGCCGAACTGGGTATCGAATCGCTACCGCACCCACCGTATTCTCCAGATCTGGCCCCCAAAGACTGCTGGCTCTTCGCAGAACTCAAAAATATGCTTCCAGGAAAGAGATTTGGCTCAGATGAGGAAGTGATTGCTGAAACTGAAGCATATTATGAAGGTCTCGATAAATCGGTCTACACCGGTGGTATCGAAAAGCTAGAGAAACGTTGGAATGATTGTATCACTCTAAAAGGAGACTAAGGAGTGTATCGAATATAAGCTATCCACATACATTTGCGTTGTACGCATGTATTTGTGATGGTTTTTTATACTCTGAACACGGCATGCTGTGCGTTTGACTGTCAGCTTTCTTTTGTTTACTTGTTTGTGCGGTTCAAATTCTGCGTTTTCAAAATGTCGCGTATTGAAAAGGAAGTGAAAATTAAGGTTCTGGACACATGGCTAAGTGAGAAGGGTATTACTATGCGAAAATTGGCGAAGCGGTTTGGAATTCATCATGCGAGTGTTAAAACCATCATTAATAAGTTTGGGGAACACTATTCTTTGGATGAGCTACCAGGAAGAGGCAGAAAACCCGGTTCTTCCAACCCGAAACTGGAGCAGAAAGTGGTATCTCTAATCATGAAGAACAAATCAATGTCAATACGTGATTTGGCCAAAAAAGAAGGAACGAGTGTCGGAATGATCCAGCGAAACCACCTGAAGACCTACAAGAAGCAGAAAATCTCGAAACAAAGTGCAGAACAGAAGAAGCGAGCAGCAACAAGGGCCCGGAAATTGTATTCGCGTTTTTTGCAGCGTCCGGATGCATACGTTTTGATGGACGATGAGACCCTTCCAGGTCCACAATACTTTACCCCCGTCGTTGGGGAGGATGTGAGCGATGCGGACAGGTCGATTCAAGTGGAGAAATTCTGTCGAAAGGTACTGGTATGGCAAGCAATATGTTCCTGTGGTTTGAAGTCAACCATTTTTTACACTACCGGAACTATAAATGCGGAAATCTATCGACCTGAGTGTCTCCAGAAGAGATTGTTGCCTTTATATAAAAGAATAGTACACCTCCACTGTTTTGGCCGGATTAAGCGTCGGCTCACTATGTCAAAACCACACTCAATTGGCTTGCGGAAAAGGGTATAGATTTCGTTGAGAAAAATATCAATCCACCAAATTGCCCTCAGCTTCGACCCATCGAACGTTACTGGGCAATCGTGAAGAGGGTCTTCAAGAAGACTGGTAAGGCAGCTGGGGACATGCAGGAGTTCAAAAAAATTTGGGCTCAAGCGTCCAAAAAATGCGATGCAACACTTGTCCGGAACTTGATGAAGAGCATTCGATCCAAAGTTCGAAAATTCGTGAAGGAATAACTTAAATCTCATCCGGTCTTCATTATGTTCAAGTTTAACCTCGCACAATAAAGGATCAATTTTTTGTATGAATAAAATATCGGTTTTCAACAAAATTTGAAAGAAAGTTTGTGGATAGCTTATTTTTGATACACTCCTTATATTGATGAATAAAAATGAATTTAGGCAAAAAAAAAATTGTTTTCCTACTTAGGTCCGGGACTTATTGAGCGATGTGTTTGAAAGCACAGACGTAGTCCAACATAAAAAAAAAGATTGTTGATCTTTCTTTTAAAGGGATTAAATGCAATATTTTAGGCGCTATTAGTTGAGCAGTAAAATCGCCTTTTCAACCAATGTGCGATGACGGATTTCTGCACTCCGCAGGATCATTTAGCTGAATTGCTGCTCCATGTATTTTTTCCCATCTTTTATCTCTCTCTCTCTCTCTCTCTCTCTCTCTCTCTCTCTCTTGCAAACTTATCTCGCTATTTCAAATTGATGGCTCACGATTGTTAGAGAATGTACATCAAATCGAACTCCATCAGATTGCTAAGAACTAAGCATACAAACTAATGCAATGAAATATTCAATATCCAGTAAAGATTCTGAGTTATATCAATTCTACATTTTGAGGTAATGACTGCCGTCGAGAATGCTTCAGCGTTATTTTTACAGCTGATTTCGCCGGCAAAGTTTTGCGGTAGAAAAAAGGGGTTCTATGATAGACGATGTTTAGATGGATTCACTGCCAGGTGGCAAGAAAATCGCATAAAATAGGGATGAAAATGTTTATTGTTTTAATGCACAAGTTAGAAGTGTCAAAAAAACGTCCAGGTCGATAAGAAAGAATTAAGTCAAAATGTTGTTCATATTCTATCTAGTAACTAAATAAAGTCCCTTTGGGAATTCACATTCACATCATTCTAATGAACATATTTTTTTAATTATCAATGATTTGGATCCATCCGCTAGAGTTCGTCTTAGCGTTTCAAGCTTATTGCTTTCACAATTAGCTTATTGCTTGCTCTCATCATCGTCGAAATGCATTTTCACAGTATGGAATTGGGAGCTGTCGAAGACAGTTACCATTTTTGCATCAGTATGGTTGTGTGGCAAGTACAGGCCCAGGGAGAAATTTTCCTTTTTAACGAAAAATTCCTTGACCAGACCGGGAGTCGAACCCAGCCACCTCCAGCATGTTGTTACTTTGAAACTACGCCTTCGACGACTGGTCTAAGGGAGGCTCCCAGAGTCCCCTAGAGTTCAAGTATCGGAAAAAAATTAAATCAAGGTTATGAAATTGAGCGAGAATCATTTTGATTGACAGCTCGAATCAGGGTAACACTTTTGTTTACCATGCTACCGGTTCATGTTAGGCAAAGAGATGTAAGAGCCGCTTATCCACATCTTTACTAGCTGATCATAGCCGCTGATGGGAGCTTGAGCATTCCAATTGACGTTGTTCAATTTCATAACTTTATTCGATTTTTTGTTTTGTTTTTGTTTTTTACATTGTCCTACTTCAACGGAACTCTCAATCCTATCGATTTCATTTATTCTATAGAAATTGAATCATGGTTTCGTATGAATCCTACGCAACAGTTGCGAATCACGGATAAATCAAGCTATGGGGAATCATTATTATTCATATTTGTGTGAGCGAATTGTAGGTAAGGGTTGGATGACTCGTTTAGTATGAGTTTGAATAATTTGTGTAAGTGCTAAATAAAATCAATTTTCCTGTAAATTAATAACTATTCACAACTTATTCATAATGTGTGCAGATATTTGGCTGATATATTTCTAAGCCATCAAACAACGAGATCATCATTTGAATAGGCATTCCCAGCCGCCCATTGAAATTCAAGTATTATTCATTAAATTAGTATTACAGCCGATTTAAACAACACACTCCTGTAAACCGCAACTAGCACAAATATTATTCGGAATCGGATTGTTATGAAAGGAAAAATCCTCCAATCACCACAACCACTGTAGCTCTGCCAGCTTAAGCGATTACCATCCCACTGAACCTAAATTGATTCGTCCCATCTGACACAGTTGCTCGCTTTCCAGTCGTTATCTTAATTGTCTGTGTTCTTTAATCCTTTAAACCCCAGCTTCAATCGGGAGACCCAATGCCGTCGCCACTTTCTTCCGGGAGATTCGCAGGCCATTCCTCGCCGCACTGCTTTAGTCAATTCAGCGACAAACAATAAAATCACGACTGCACTCTGCCTAATTGAATTGTCTATGCCTAGTCGAGTGCAAACATGTAGGAGACTCCCTCTGTCTCTCTTCACACACTTACGTCAGCCAAAGCCAATTGCAACACACCCGCGTTCGCACAATTCAATTTCACGCCAATGAATTTTCAATTAATTTAATAAGCATTATCTAACACTCCAGCTGGCAGCCGAGCGCATCTGTGCCGATTCGCACATACTGAAACAGAACCCGGCCAGCGCCGCGCAGAAGTCTATTAATTTTCGTCAAACAAATCCCGCCGTCTATATTCTAATCCTTTTCCATAAAATCGGAACCTTTCGAATTTCTTGCGAGGCAACCCGACTCCATGGGTATCTTCATCTTAATAATCTAAGCTGTCATCCTTCCACCCCTGTTGGTTGGTTGCCGCACGCGAGAATCACGGAATTACTGTTTCATTACTAGATTGACGATCCTTATTTAAATTTCAATTATGTCGGTTAGGGTTCGAACCTTCTTTTTCGATCAAAGTCTCGGGTAAACTCGTTGGCCTTGCGGAAAAGTTCATCCGATCCGCATTGACTTGACGCACCTCGACCATGTGGCACGTTCGCTGGAATTGCACTCTCTAATCCCTTTTGTCATCATTGTCCTCAATGACAATGAGAGCCCGTTGGTAGCGCTTCCTTCCTCGTAGGGGTGATGCGTGTTACATCTGCTCCAAGCTTCTCGAAAAATCATTTTCCATGGACAAGCGCGTCCAGGTTGGCCAGACGGTGAAAGCGGATTAAATTTTTAATGATAATCATTAGTGTCAATAAAAACGCACGGAATAGGATTTCATGACCAAACCCATCGCCCAACCCGACGGAACTGGTTTGTGGTGATTTATAGGCACACGGATTGCTGCATGGATGGAGAATATGTAGAGCGAAAAAATTGGTAACAGATGATGTTGTAACCGGATGAGGCTGGTGGCATAACTTTGCATATGTCCTCCGTCCTCGGTCGAGTTGCAAAGTGGAGATGTGGTGACAATTTGCTCGATGATGGCGACGATGGAAAATGGAAAGTTTTCTGTTTGCTGAATTCCATGATGAAGCAGCGGAACCGGGGCACACTATCTCTCTCTGCCAGGAAGCCATTACCACTATTTGATTAGCATTGTTTGAGTTTCGGAGTGGCTTTGCAAAGTCTGAAGTGCAAATAACGACCGAACGGTGACGCTGATTGCAATTGGGTTGGCAAACTGGATGTAGAGGCTAGTTGGTGCACGTGTCTAGGGGAAATGATATGCACATTGTCATGACAAAGCCAGAATTGACTAGAATTGAAATTCCTTAAATAGGTCCAAAATGGCAAATGTTTGACCATATAGAAATTAGGAAGAATAAATGCTTAGATCTTGTTCCTACTATTTCGTTACTCAGAAGGCTTTATATTTTCTTGTTTTTTACGTGTTCTTCGGAACTTCAGGCTTTGTTAAAAAAATTTAATGTGGTTTCATCGTTTGCAAATCACAAATAATTTTAATGAGACCAGTATTATTTAAGAATTTTCCATACCCTCTCTCTAGTTCATTTATTTGGCAGGCTCAATAGCGTAAGATTTACGGAGCCATGTTCCATACCCGAGATGGAATTAAATATTTATTAATTTATTTATTTCGTCAACCGACGAAGACTAGTACATTTGAATATACATTTTTTACACATAGGGTATTGTTTACAATTGTCTGTCTTTGTCCTGTATGTATAACAGTTGGTAGCTTAGGTTATGCCGAACACGAATGTCGAACTACTCGAAATAAGTGACGAGAAGAGAGAAGTGAGATGAAGATGAAGATGAGATGTTGCATGGATTGTTGCGCACGGAGTAACTAAACTTTAGGACTTAGATATGCCAGCCACTGGTGTTAATGCAGTACTTGTCTAGACACCAAACCGTGAAGATTATTGTTAGTGTAGTGAAGTAAAATAAATGTATAGTCCTTAGTTCAAATAAATGTCGTATAGTTAAATAAATGTAGTGATAGTCAAATAAACGGTCTTGTACTTAAAATACGTGTTAATTATTGGAGGTGTACACGCAAAGACGACCACTGGACTACTAGCCCAACGGAAGACTACACCTGAAGCAGGACTTTCAAAGGTGGAACATTAATATAGATAGGGTCACAACAGGTATGGAACGACTTAATCAGGGGTCACTGTTTTAATCAGTTGTTAGGAAATAGGTCTAGAACTCCTACATTTTCCAAATTATTTCACATTTAATTATACGAACATGGACTTTATCTAACGGGCTAATGACTCGATGCATAATTCATGATTGATTCCCAATTGATTACTGATTTAAAATACATCGTCTAGAAAACCACCAGTTGCCTACTTGCTGAAGAAGTTCGCTTAAATTTGCCTTTGCGTATTTTGCATTTGATTGCATGTACCGGAGAGAATGTCTTCATCCGCTCTCTCTCTCTCTCACAGCTAAGCTTGTTTCCAGAATATGATGTTGAACATTGAGTGCAAATTTATTTCATATTTAGATGATCTGAAATCACTATTAATTTCAAGGTTTTCCAGTCATTCGAGGTTGATCTATGCTTATGATTATATTATCCATCATCTGGCACTATCATATGCAATGAAAACATTTGTTTCAGAGCTGTCCAACTGTACTCAACGATAAACAATAATCCTTCCATGTTGTGCGGCAAATATGGCACCACAGTTGCGTTTGAGTGTGCTTATTTTTCCTCTCTTCTTTGTTAACCATGGCTATAAAGGGTGTCCACGATGAAATTGCCACACTATGAAATTGCTCTAACTTTTTAACCGTTGGGTAGAATTCAATGAAAATTTGGGTGGATTTAGTTCATAGTGCATTATTTACATCCTGCAAGTTTTAAAGTCCTGTGATCAAAACTCGCGGAAATGGAGTCGAAAGAACAGCTCGTGCGTGATAAAATCTTGCGCATTCATCACGAGAACAAGGATCTCTCGCATCGTTCCATCGCTAAAACGTTGGGAATCGCGAATTCCACGGTGTCGCGAGTGATTAAGCGGTTCGAGGAACGGTTGACCACCGATCGGAAGCCCAGAAGTGAAGGAAAAAGTATTCCGTACAACACCAAAAATCACAACCGCGTAGTTGGGGCCTTCAACCGAAATCCGAACGCCTCCGTTCGGGATGTGGCTAAGAAGCTGCACCTAAGCCGAAGTTTTGTCCAGAAGGCCAAAACTAAGGCTGGGCTTCGAACGTTCAAGGTACAAAAGGCCACTAATCGCGACGAGAAGCAGAACAAGTCCGCCAAAACCCGTGCCAGGAAGTTGTACCTCAACATGCTGACGAAAGTTGAATGCTGCATCATGGACGACGAAACATATGTGAAGGCCGACTTCAAACAGATCCCCGGCAACCTTTTTTTCACGGCCAAGGATAAGTTCAGCGTTCCGGAGCATGTCCGCACTCAGAAGATGTCCAAATTTGCGAAGAAATTCCTGGTTTGGCAAGCCATCTGCACGTGCGGGAAGCGGAGTGCACCTTTCGTGACCCAGGACACGATGAACGGACAGGTGTACATAAAAGAGTGCCTCCAGAAGTGGCTGCTTCCTCTCCTGAAGGCCCACAACGTCCCAACAATCTTCTGGCCGGATTTGGCCTCATGCCACTACTCCAAGGACGTGCTGAAGTGGTATGCGGACAATAAGGTCAATTTCGTGCCGAAAATGTTCAACCCTCCCAACACTCCGGAGCTCCGCCCCATCGAGAAGTACTGGGCGATTATGAAGCAGCACCTTCTTAAACGACCTAAGGTAGTGAAGACAGTCGAGGAACTGAAGAAAGTATGGGTTTACATGCAAAAAACGGTTGATTCACAGGTTGTGCAGAATCTTATGGCCGGGGTTAAGGCCAAGGTGCGGGCATTTGCGTATGGACTGTAAATAAAATACGAGTAAAATGGTAAAATGAAGTTTAATAGTTATTTCTCAATCCCTGAAAATTTGATGGCAATCGGATGAAAACTCGAATTTTGCGAATCAATTTTGGGTGTGTCAATTTCATCGTGGACACCCTTTAGCGCACCGGTACTACAACGTGAAATTTGCTGTCTCTTACACTTCCTCGTTTTTAAACTATGAATCATGTTTGTCGTCATAGCCGCTTTGTCTAACATTACCGTGAGAGTAAATTAAATAAGAAATACACATTCCCAATCTACAGATCAATGACAGACTAAAAGTTTGGTCGTGTACGTTTGTCTCATAACCTGCTAGTAGGGAAGATGTACCTATATTAATCTCATCACTTTGCAATTCATCTTACTTGAAATAAAACGATATACACGTGACAGGATTAGTTAGTAATGTTTGTTGTAGTTAGTTAATGTAAGCAAATATTATTATAAAACGAAACCGATTCTTCAACTGCCCAATTGTTTGATTCATCGTAGGATGCATATAGGAACAATGAGATTAATATGGGGGCAGTTTCCCTAGTTGAGTTTGTGATCATAGCAATCGACATGTTTTGGTTGATTGTTTTCGACCCGAGTAACACATCTTCATGCTTTTATGTTGAGTAAGTTTCTTTATAACCAAATTTAGTCATATAAAAGTATTTTCAACCGATATAAAACTTGTGTGTTGCTTGGGGAGAGCGGATGGGTAAAACGAAGGAGCCGGTTGAGGAAATTGACGTTTGCAGCAAATCGTGAACTGACCTATTTCATTTCGCCTTCGCACACATGCACGGAATCGCACTCATACAATATTGTTAGTTTATGTACGGATTGTGGAGCTGAAGAAAACATATTCTTGATCGGAAAGCAATACGCATGCTTTTAATAAGTCCTTGCAATTGGGAACTTTATTCCATCGTTATGAAATTTTTAGAGCTTATTGCTCGTTTTTGAAGGTAAGTTCCGATAAATACGAAATAAGCAGAGGGGTTAACGTTCAAATATGTGCAGTTCTATATATAGTTCACATACAGCTTCATCAAATGTCCCAGATGGTGCATGAACTTCTTAAAACCCGTCCCGTACCCTACGTTTCTTCTTATGAAATATACAAAAAAAAATAGATTAAGCAGAAGGTGATTTTATAATATTTATTAGTAGATGCTGTTTTGTTTGGCAATAAATTTTTTTTTTAGGTTATGCCGTGACTTGTTTAATTCTATAGTTACACAATGCTGATTATAGGTGGCCATAATTTGATTTAGAGAGCCATTTTTTGCATAGTTTGTTCGATAATTATCAAGTTTGAATAAATTCCGGTTCCGTAGTTGCCGTGAAGGTATATAGAAGTTTAATTTTGATAACATATCAGCTGAATCTATTCGCTGTGAAACTATGTCGTTAACAAATGAAACCTTTGCAAATTCGCGACGCTGTTGCAATGTTTCAATATTGATAAGCATGCAGCACGATTTAAAATATCGAAGAGGATACGTTACCCATCCTATTAGGTGCGCAACTAAGTTCTCGCTGTTTTTTGGTGAAAAAGGAACTTTATTTTGAAAACAAAGGTTACAAACGAATTATTCAGAGTATTGCCCATCACTAGCTACGACTTTTTCCCATCTTTCTGGTAGAACGTGAATACCATTTCGATAGAACTGTTCGTCTTTTGATGCTATCCAAGAATCAAGCCATTTTGAGATGTCATCATATGAGTGGAATTGCTGACCAGTGAGACCATGTGCCATCGAACGGAACAAGTAATAATCGGACGGTGCAATATCAGGAGAATATGGCGGGTGGGGTAGGACTTCCCATTTGAGCGTTTCCAAGTAGGTTTTCACGGGTTTCGCAACGTGAGGTCGAGCGTTGTCATGCTGAAGAATCACTTTTTCGTGCCTGTGCTCGTATTGTGGCCGTTTTTCGTGCAATGCTCGGCTCAATCGCATCAATTGAGTTCGATACCGTTCCCCGGTAATGGTTTCGTTTGGTTTCAACAGCTCATAATAAACAACACCAACTTGGTCCCACCAAATACACAGCATAACCTTCGCAGCGTGAATATTCGGCCTAGGCGACGATGTTGAAGCATGCCCGGGCAGTCCCCATGAATGTTTCCGTTTTGGGTTACTGTAATGAATCCATTTTTCGTCACCCGTCACAATGCGATGTAGAAAACTGTTCCTTTTTTGCCGCTGGAGCAGTTGTTCACAGAAGAAAAAAACGACGCTCAACATCTCTTGGCTTCAAATCGTAAGTAACCCAAGGTCCTTGCTTTTGAATCATTCCCAACGCATGCAATCGCTTAGAAACGGCTTGGCCCCCCCACACCTCTTTTCCCCCCCCCCCCGCACCCCCCCCCACCCTTTTTTCCTCCCCCCCCCCCCCCCCCCCCAACCCCCCTTTTTCCCACCCACCCCACCTCTTTTTTTCCCCCCCCCCCACATTTTTGCTCTCGTTCTTCCCCCTTTTCTTCGAATGAAAGAAGAAAATCAACACTTCCCGCAAATGACGATGTTGGCGCAATTACCCTACGTTGTGAAGTTTCTTGTCGCACCAAGGTTTCAGCGGTGGGCAGCAGCCGAGAATTAACTAGCACAAGAACTTTTAACGACACGATTTTATTTCCTTCTGTGCAGACCGAAGAACTTCTAGTGACTGACGATGATGACGATGATTATTCGGTAGGTCGGGTACGTTCTCGCGAAAGCAGCTGATCAAACGAGGTTGCCAGAAGAGCAAACAAACTAGGTCTAAAGTTCGACCGCTAGCACCATTTCGAGGATGTGGAGACACACTCTCAGACCGTGCTGCCAGAAACAACATACCCGCCACCTTGAACGGTCATGTTCAACATTGAAACGTAAACAAACAACATTCATTTTTTAATCTTACGGACTACCTTTTGCTTCTTAGTTCTAACAAATATTAACTTATTCATATAATGTTTTCACGTCGCTGGATCGCCTGGAAGCTGCTGGACCTCTCGCAAACATTCTTCGTCGACTGGGTCCGTTGGAGTCTTCTCGGAGTACGGCAGCAGGCAAATTTTTGCGATCGGACGAGTGATGATACCACGAGCAGTGCGGAGAGTGACGACTCGTGTTAATTTGTCCTTTCCTGGCAAAACGGATTCGATTCGAGCAAGAGGCCATCGAATTGGTGGTTGCATTTCGTCGGCTACGATGACCATTGTTCCCGGTACGATTTCGTCGTTGCGTTTCCAGCTGCGGGTGTCCTTTATCAGTTCCTGGAGATACTCTCTTCGCCAATGGTTCCAAAATTGCTGCACATGCAGTTGCAGCCGTTGATAGTGATCCAATCGATATGCAGGTATCGTCTGTAGGTCTGGGTCAGGCAGAGAATGTAGCGAAGAACCGATGAGGAAGTGAGCTGGAGACAACGCGGCTAAATCATTGGGATCTTCCGTCATCGGAAGCAGTGGCCGGCTGTTCATTATTGCTTCTATTTGTGTGAGGACGGTGCACATTTCCTCGAATGACAGACGAGATGGTCCCAGTGAGCGATAGAGGTGTTTTTTCGCAACCTTAATAGCTGATTCCCACAGACCACCGAAGTGTGGGGCCTTGGGTGGTGTAAAATGCCAAGCGATCCCTTCGCTGGCGCAAGCAGTGGTGATTTCTTCACGCTGGGAATGATTACGGAATGTGGCAAATAATTCAGCCAGCTCATTTTTTGCCCCTTCGAAATTCTTCCCGTTGTCAGAATGAATATGGGCGGGTCGGCCACGGCGTGCGATGAAGCGTCGAAGTGAGCATAGAAATCCTTTGGTGGACAAATCGCTGACCAACTCCAAGTGTACTGCTTTTGTCGAGAAGCACACAAATAAACACAGGTAGGCTTTGGCAGGTGCAGCTCGTTTGTGTGTCGGTCTGAGATAGAGCGGGCCAGCATAATCAACACCCGTGACGCTAAACGGGCGGCTTGGGATGACTCGTTGAGCAGGCAGCTGTCCGATTTGCTGCTGCGAAAGTTTCGGGTTGAGGCGAGTGCAACGGAAGCAGCTTCGAACGATATTATTGATCAGTCTTCGGCCTCGTGGTGGCCAAAATTCTTCCCGAATGGCAGTCAATAGTAGGCGCCCGCCACCGTGGAGCAATTTGCGATGGAAATGTTCGACGATTAGTTGGCTGAACGGGTGGTTGGCAGGAATTAAAGCAGGGTGCTTAGATTGGTAGGGCAGTAGAGCAAAATCAAGACGACCTCCCACTCGCAAGACTCCCTCTGAATCAAAAAATGGACTCATTTTTCGAATGTGCGACTGTTTCGATACGGTTTTCTGGTTCTTCAGTTGATTGATTTCATCAGCATATCCATCCTCCTGAGCTAATCGAGTTAGGTACGCTTTGGCTTTATTCAATTCTGCTACCGTGAGTGCTTGACCAGCTATTCCCGTTGGTGGAAGCTTTGTGTGGATTTTTGAACGGACGTTAGTGATGAATCGCATGCAGTATCCGATGACGTGGAGCAGACGACTATAAGAGGACCAGCGTAGGAACCATGGATGGATAGACGGTGACGCTTGGGTGACTGCAACGGTAGTTTTTATTTCCAATTCTTCCTCTGGCACTCCTGGGGGGATAGAATTTGGCCAGTCTTGCGGTGAACACGATAGCCAATTTGGTCCATGACTCCACAAATTACTCTTGAGCAATTCATCAACCGACATGCCACGCGAGACCAAATCGGCTGGGTTTTCAACTCCAGGGACATGCTTCCATTGGCAGCCTTGTGTGTAGTGTTGTATTTCCGACACTCTATTTGCTACGTACGTGGGCCAAACATTCGGAGGTGATCGTAGCCATTGTAGAGCGACTGCGGAGTCCGACCAGAAATAAGATTCAGCTACGTTGACGTCAACAGCCTTCTTGATACGAGCATGCAGATGAGCGGCTATCACAGCGGCACATAATTCCAAACGGGCGATGGTGATTCGTTTCAGCGGTGCTACACGGGATTTTGACGCCAACAGTTGAATCGTCACTCTTCCTTGCCTGTCTTCACAGCGAACGTACGTACACGCACCGTAGGCAGCCTGGGATGCATCTGCGAAGGTGTGTAGTTGGATTACGGAATCGGGTAGGAAGGCGTATCTTTCGACACGATGCTCGGAGATGCCCACAAGTTCTTGTTGATAGGCTTCCCACTTCGATTTAATGGGATCTGGAACTGGGTCATCCCAATCGCAGGAAAGTAGCCATAGTTCCTGGATGATAATTTTTGCTCGAACGACTATTGGAGCAATGAGTCCTAAAGGGTCAAAAAGCTTGGCAGTATCTGAGAGGATGGATCGCTTCGATGGTGCTTCATCTCTGAATCGGATGTGGGAATCGAAACGGAGAAAGTCGCCCTCGGGTTCCCAAATAATTCCCAGTGCTTTGATGGATTCGTCGGGGTTGAAGTGCAGAGCAGATTGCGTTCCAACTTGCTCATCGCTGAGACCTTGCAGCACCTCGAGCCGGTTTGACGTCCACTTCCTTAGCTCGAAGCCTCCCTTCTTCAACAATTCGTCGAGCTCTGTACGTAGAAGGATTGCTTCGTCGATTGAATGAGCACCACCAATAAAGTCGTCGACGTAGAAACTTTTCTTCAACGCTGGACCGCCTTTCGCATATGCAGCGCCTTCATCTTCTGCGAGTTGCAGAAGAGTACGTGTTGCTAGGTAGGAGGATGGAGCCAAACCGTAGGTAACCGTCAACAGTTCATAGATCTGGACTGGAGCAGACATGGAGAATCGCCAAAAGATACGTTGGAACGGCGTGTCCTCCGGGTGAACAAGTACCTGCCGGTACATTTTGGCAATATCCGCAACTAGAGCAATGGGAAACGTACGAAACCGCAAAATGATGTCTAAAAGATCGTCCTGCACCACAGGACCCACGCAAAGAGCTTCGTTGATGGAGAAGCCGGTAGAAGTTTTCGCAGAGCCGTCGAATACGACCCGGACCTTGGTTGTCGTACTTGCTTCCTTAATTACGGGGTGGTGGGGCAGGTAATATGCTGGAGTACTTCCGTCGTCCGCTTTGACCAACTGCATGTGGCCAAGGGAGATGTACTCTTTGATGAATTGATGATATTCGTCCTTCAAACGCGGGTTTCGTTCTAGGCGTCTTTCTAAGTACTCGAACCGTCGTTGGGCGTTGTCTCGGGATTCACCCAGCATTACTTCGAAATCTGGCTTCCTAGGATACCGAACAACATATCGGCCATCAGCGTTCCGTGAAACGGTAGATTGATACAGAGTTTCGCAGCGTCGTTCTTCTACTGAATAGTTGTCAGTGGTTGTCAATTCTTCGGTCTTCCAAAATTTTTCCAAGCATTCTTCCAACGAAATCATCGAAACTTCGATTGCATGACACGAAATCGATGGTGCAGATGTCTGTGCGGTAGACGTAGAATTTGCTGAACCTGCTACGATCCAACCAAAAACGCTATTGACTAGAAGTGGAAGATCTCTACCAAGCTGAATACGTTCAGAGCTGGGGAAGAAGGAGTAAAAATGTCTAGCGCCCAGAACCATATCTATCGGTTGACTCTCGTTAAACGACGGATCTGCCATAAACAAATCCTCCGGAATTTTCCATCCTGAAATCGATATGTTTTGTGAAGGAAGAACAGCTGTCACTTTGTCCATCACCAGAAAGTTTGTACCGCATGAATAGCTTCCCTTTCTGGACTGCACTTCCGCGAAAACCGATTCGCTAATTGGTTTGGATAGCTGGCCTGCTCCTTGTACGGTCACGTTCGCTGGCTGTCGCCGCAGCCGCAGAATTTTCGCCATCCGATCCGTGATAAGATTTGGTTGTGACGCACTGTCAAGAAGTGCGCGAGCTAAATATTCAACACCGTGCGTACCGATGACTTTTACAACGACGGTCAGTAGGAAGACATTCTCACGAGGTTGCTGCAGGGCTGTGCTGACTTCAACTGTCGGAACATTTTCAGTGGCGGTAACCATAGACTGAGTACCCGATGCGACCGTAGGTGATGCAGGCGTGGGAGATCTCGGAACGACTATTTCTGAACTAGGAGAGGTATTTTCATTACTAATCCGGTTAGAATTATCAGTTTGCCCAAGATGGAGAAGAGTGTGATGACGTCGATTACATTTTCGGCAACTGCAACTGGAAGGACAGTTGCGAACGAAATGATCAACCCTCAGGCAATTGTGACATAGGCGCTTTGAGCTCACAAGCTGCTGTCGTTCGCTTGGCGAAAGTCGAATGAATTTCGTACACTTCGCTATTGGATGCGACGGATGCGACTGATTGCAGGCGATGCATTTTTCCCCTGAACCTGTCGTCGATGCACAAGAAGCAAGGCGAAGCTGTGAGTGAACATGAGTTTTCCTCGGTGGGTGAGAATGACTGCTGGAACCAGAAGTAAACTCGAGTGTGTGGTGATTCACGGAGATGGATTCCAACACACGCGTCCTTCGTTGCAAAAAATCGATGAGGCAGCCATAATCCGGGTTCGTTACCGTAGACGCATGGTCCTCCCACGCCTTCAGAGAGTCGTCATGTAGCCGTGTACACAAAAGATGCTCCAGAATAGCACTCCAAGTTTCGGTCGGTTCTCCAAGCTGTCGCAAAATCTTTGTATGGCACTCGAATTCGTCCACCAATGCATGTAGTGCTGCAGCGGACTCCTTTTTCATGCGTGGAATGTCGAAAAGCGCCTGTAGGTGCCGCTTCTTCAACAAATAATCATTGGAGTATCGGGTTTCCAGAGTCTGCCAAGCCAAAGCGTAGTTGGCGGAACTAATGCCAATCGACTCGATCAATTGTGCAGCATCACCCTTGACGGCTGCTCGCAGATAGTGGAACTTTTGAATGGCTGGCAAATCTGGATTCGAGTGGATGAGTGCCATGAAGGTGTCGTGGAATGCAAGCCATTGCATGTAATCCCCATCAAACTCGGGTAGAGATATCGTCGGCAATTTGATCCCAGAGAGAGTCGACGATGCTTGGGGGAGTTGAGGGATGTGCTCGTTAATAAGAGGAGGCAGTTTCGAAATGAGGCTGGCTTTTATTTCGAATAGGCGTGGTTCAAACCCCGCACGAATGGTAGCATGCTCTGCCCTACCCTGACTCGTCGTAGCACTGTCCTCAAGCTGTGCCTGAACCGCTTCCAGGTTGTTTCATACGCTGTCCAGGTACTCAAGCCGCAACTGCACCTGGGCCTGATCTCGCTGGGCGTCAAATGCAGCGACAAAAGTTTCTGCACGATCTAATGATGAAAGCAGCGTATCTCGTCGTGATAGCAGCTGGGCTCTCATCTGCTCTGCCGCCATTTCGTGCACTGGATGAACGATCAGTAGTACACACTCGTTGAAAAACCTTGTCCAAGGCAAAATGTGCCTTGTATTTTAACACTGCCAACAGGAACACGATGCAGTACCGTCCGTACTGTAATTTGACACGGAAACCCTCAGCAAATCGTATAGCAGCTTCGTAGATATTCTGATTTCTCAGCACACGAAATTTCGAATGCTACAGAGTATCGTGAAATGTCCAACACTGATATAGCTGGTCCACCGATACGGCTTCTAGGCTGAGGCGATGCCAACGCAGGAAAGTCACAATGGCCAATGTCGCAACTAGGGACGCTACGATGAAGGCCGATGATGAAAATGGCGCTACGAGGCCAGAAACAATACCACTCCGGGATGAATAGCGGTCGTTGCTCGAGGACAATCAGGAACAATCGGAAAGAATTGAGCTCTTCTCAGTTCAATGCCGTTTTGCGCCGGCTCGGAAGATGGCGATGCCCAGTGAAACACTTAACACGTTGTCCAGGCAGTATCCTGGTCACGGCACCAAATTTATGTTGGCGCAATTACCCTACGTTGTGAATTTTCTTGTCGCACCAAGGTTTCAGCGGTGGGCAGCAGCCGAGAATTAACTAGCACAAGAACTTTAAACGACACGATTTTATTTCCTTCTGTGCAGACCGAAGAACTTCTAGTGACTGACGATGATGACGATGATTATTCGGTAGGTCGGGTACGTTCTCGCGAAAGCAGCTGATCAAACGAGGTTGCCAGAAGAGCAAACAAACTAGGTCTAAAGTTCGACCGCTAGCACCATTTCGAGGATGTGGAGACACACTCTCAGACCGTGCTGCCAGAAACAACAAAAATATACAATATGATTTAAAGGTACACGGTCTTCAGTCGCACCCCCTCACTTCGCTATTGTCAGATTGACAACATTGCCCAGGCTACGCTAACCAGCGTCTCCATGTTTCAGCTGGCAGTGTTTTGTGATCATATGACTCGTGGAGGCGTGAGGTAGGAACTTGTGAGGACCGGAGGTCGGTTGTACCCTCCTTCGAAGTTGTCAACTCACCATTTGAAGCCCGGAAATCAAAGGATATAAATATATGGAAAAAATAGAAGAATTTAAAACTGTAAAGGTTTAGAAATCTGAAAATACAAAATTCTGAGACTAAAAGAAAATTTTTGAAACTCAGCCACAACATTCTTCTATTTAAACTCTGTAATTCTTCTGGCAAAATATGAGCTAAAACAGTTCTAGAAAACCCCCTGACAATAATAGAAGAAAATCCGCATAAACCGCATTTCTTCTATCTTAAAAGCTGAAAATAAACTGAAGAAGGGTCGCATCGAGCTCATCCTCGTCCGGCAACGCTGCCTCAAGATGTTTCGCGTACGCAGTAGCGACCAGGGATTGTCGCAATACACAGAGCAGTGCAAAATAGACAAGTGCTTCACCCAATTTGAAGTGTGCGTCTCCTGTTTTAGAAGAGCGCACAAAACGAAAGTGCGAGAGATTTCGTAGCAGCACGAGAGACAGAAAGCCGCACATTGTCACATTGTCATTGTCATTGTCATTGTCATTGTCATTGTCATTGTCATTGTCATTGGCATTGTCATTGTCATTGTCATTGCTTTTCAGAGATAAAGTTTCGCAATGCACTGTGCTTTACTCTGTGCTTTGGATAATGGTATCAAAATTAAAAAAAAAAAAAAAGATTTTAGTAACAAAACATTCATAGAGGGAACATTTTACTAAAATCTTAATTCACAAACTAGTCGGGCCGTTTGAAAATTACGTAACACTTTTTAGCACTTCAAAAGGTTTTTGTGTGGAAACTCTAATACTTATTTATACACCCTTTTGCTCCGCCAGACCCTGCTTCGCATATCGTTACATTACTCATGGATGATCATTTTCATTGTTAATGATGGAAAGTACATGAAATTATCAGTTTGTCAGTTGTCTAATAAAATGTTCGATGCTACGTAGACATAATTGTGCCCTGTATTTTATTGCACAAAACATTATGAAAACATGTGAAGTAATCAAAAATTTGTGCAGGTCCAATCCAGAGTACCACCGTGTCTGTTTTTCGCACTTGTGTTTGCACAGAGACGACAAGGGAGAGTGCAATCTTTAATGCCCAAAGAGAGGAGAGCAAATTCGAAATGAGATGTGTGGCTTTGAGCGCACGGCAAAACAAGGGCGCGCGGGAGTACAGACTGCACTTTCACGTCTCTTTGAAATTTAATGTGCTGTCTCGTAGCAGCGTGTGCTGCATTCAAAGAGATTTGAGTCGCGCCTTATCCCTGGGACCGAGGCGGCCGACGGTATCGTACATTGTGGATGACGGAGAGTTTTGGGTGCAGTTAAACCATCAACAGGTAGTAATCAGGGTCGATGTTAGCGCCACGATACTTTCTGACAACGATAATATTGGAGAAGTGCCGTTCATCAATGAGAACGTGGCCGATTTGCGATTCCGTCTGCTGTGGTGATCTCCATGTGTATCGATAAGGGAGGCTCTGCAGGAAGTAGGTGCTTAGAATGGCCCTGTTCTTGGAGGTGGTGAAATCAATGAGTCGTCAGTTGGTGAGCGCTGAACTTTCCAATTGTCGGTCTGAGCATTCAGGTCTCCTATGATGATCTTGACGTTGTGGCTTTGGCAGCATCAGTGCTACCGGAGTGTTGGCTGTGCACGTTGATTATGCTAAAGTTGAAGAGCCGACCCTTGATGCACTGCACATCGCCCATCACGATGAAAACTGTTCCTAAATAGTTCACGTGTGTTGCCGTAGCTCTGGTAGATGGTATGATTAACTCTAAACGTTCGCACCATGGATCCCTTCCAAGACACATCCTGCCGCGCTACGATACCGAACCCGCGGACATTCAGTATATCGAACAGTATGCGCGTGCTTCCGATGAAGTTGAGAAATTTACAATTCCACGTACCGCGTTTCCAATCGCAAGACCTTATTCGTCATTTTGTTTTCGCCAATTGTCCCGGTTCGTATTCCCTTGTTGATTTCGCGTTGCTAGATTTTTTTTACGGTTTGGCTCCAACAGCAACACTAACCTACCCTACTGCTGGAAGTGGCTGGGTTCGATTCCCGGCCTGGTGAAGGAATTTTTCATTATGGAAAATTTCTTGACTCGCTGAACATAAGGTATGATTGTACTTGCCATACAATCATACTAATGCAAAAATGGTACCTGGCATCGAAAGCTCTCAATTAATAACTGAGGAAGTGCATTTAGAAAACTAAGTTGGGAGCAAGCAATAATGAACACCTGTTTACACAAAGATTCAAAACCAGCCCATCATCCCGGTTATTTGTTTTGGCCGAGAATTCATCAGTCAATCATTGCAGCATTTTAATTAATTGCCACTCAGTGAATAAAATACCAACATTCAGCTAACAAATGAAAATTTGATTGGAATAGCAGCAAAAGTAGCTGCCGAGTTGATCAGCGGTTAGAAACTTCAATGAGGTGGATTGAGGGTGTTGTTCGTGGATCTTCTTCTCTGGTACAGCTCAAACTAAAAATTGAATGTCTTTATTACGTTTAGTACTGACATTCTAAGATGAGAAAATATCATCTTCAAATCAAAATTCAGAACACTTATGCCTAACTTTTAGGACCTGCCTCACGTAGGCTTCTTCATAGCTTTTTTCCAATATCCTTCCCCGAGAATGTAAGAAGTGAAGGAAATCAAACAGGATCAAACAGAAATCAACCATCTCCACGTTTAAGAGTGTACGTGATCTAGTAGTAAAATTTGAAAAACTATCTCCCGATAAAAGACCCAACCGATCTCCAAATCCCAATCACCGAAGGCTCGCATAAGTTGGATTGCAAATAAACCTACAAAGAAATAACTCAAGTCAGCGACAATCGCCATGAATCTGAAAAAACTCTTGCTTTCATCAGTTCTTCGAAAAGCAGGAAGCCCATCTATCTGGGGGCCAATTTCCGTTTCTTCTTTTGTTCAAGCCAAGTTTACACCGGAAACGTGACCGTCCCCCTCTCCATCGTTCTTGGCGAAAAGTTATGTACACCTCTCAATACGGGGAAGGCCTCTAATCTGGCGCTTACCCAAGTTGGGAGGAAAAAAATCACGCCCGTCATGTTCCACCTATCAAAATCGTAAAAATGGCGAACGAGCGCAGCGAGAGTAGAACCGTAAAAACGAGAGAACCAATTTTATTTGCATACAAAGTAGTTTCCCAGGTACTAAACAGGGTGCACGTGGCGGTCGCGGCTAGCTCCGAAAGCCGAGGACAACATGGGGCAAAGATGCGAAACACGACAGAAAAATTTCCCCAGGCATTTTCGGTCGACAACGCCGACTTCCTTCCGACTTTCCCACCGGAAACCGGGAAACCCCTCGACCCACCCCCGAAGGCAACCGGAAGCGCGAAACTCAATTTGTAAACTTTACCCGACACAAAGGTAAAAGTAACCAAAGGGAAAGCAAGCGTGCATCCCAAAACAGACATTAAATCACGTGCCGAAGCCGACAGATACGCGAGTTGTGCCTCGCGAAGGACTTGAAAGGACCATTCCGGCTAGAAAGACAAAAAAAAAGTTCAACACATAAAGATTTTTATTTCAAATGCCACCTTGTCGACACAAACCAGCCACCAACCACGTGGTTCACCAAAATGTTTTTGTCGTAAAATGAGGCGAAGGCGCATGAAACTTGCTCCAAAGAGGCCCGTACTTACACTTTCATCTTTTCGGGGCAGCCGTAAAACAACCGAAAAGCGGAAATGTGTCCTCTATGTGTCCTTTCCGGAGTGAAGAGAACTTTACTACCCCAAGAGAGGGGGTTCTAATCAGACGACGGTCCCGACGACATGAGCCGGAATTTAAATGTATTCCTTTACTTTTAATGCCACTTTACGACCTTATTGAAGATTATTATCTCACGGTAGGGACTCCTCGAGGGTGGTGGCAAGAATTTGCAAATGGTCGGTGCCCCTTCCGAAGGGGGTTTAATAATCACTGATGGGTGTTGTACGTACACATTCGGCTTAACGAATGGAACC
Source organism: Aedes koreicus (assembly GCA_024533555.2). NCBI lineage: Eukaryota > Metazoa > Arthropoda > Insecta > Diptera > Culicidae > Aedes > Aedes koreicus. The sequence continues at coordinate 195,054 of JAHHFK020004792.1, read as the reverse complement.
GTCGCTTTTTGCTTCCACACAGGATCGCAGTCATCTGACGCGACAATGGAGGCACTTGGGCTCGGAAAAATCGACAGCTGAGTAGGCCATGAAAATTTTAATGCAACCATCATCCACCAGAAAAGACAAGAAGGCCGGGCGCGACGAAATGAATGGTTTCATGGATGGCCACAAGTACAAGTATTATCGGCATAAATTCCTAAGTAGGCGTAATAGAATTTAAATTCATAGGTCCCCGTTGTGAGAAGGTGGCAGCTTGCATTTGTTTGGAGGGCTTTCGGATTTGCCTTGGGGGGATTAGTCTGGGTTTTTTGTGTACCATCCGGCAGGGATGAAACCATGGGATCTTGGAGAGCTTAGTTTGGGAAGGATGGTTCTTTTGAGCTGGGGATGGAATTCGTTTTTATTTTTGCCGGCTCTAAATTCAGTGTCCTAGGAGCCTTTCCACAGTTATTAATTGAGAACTTTCGATGCCAATTACATTTTTACATTAGTATGATTATGTTTTCTTTCACGGTGAATCTGTTCCTAGAACAGATCAGGAATTAATAAAACAATTAAAACAATAGAGCTACGCCATTGTTTACAGAGCTAAGGGAGGATTCAATAGCATGAATAATTCCATGACAAATATATGACTTCTTCTGAAATCTGGAATTAGCCACAAGGTGCAAGGTGAAAAATGGGAAAGCACTATTTGTGTAATGTTTAAATGTTTAAATCTAATGAAAAATGGGAAGGCACTGTTTATCTAATGTTTTCTAGCCTTATCTGAATGAAAATGGTAAGACTCAATCGAATTACAATCGGTTTTCAAGGGTATCAATTCATAAGCTTAGTAAACATGTTATTTGTTGTGTTTCGAAGCATCTCATAACAACTGAGAAATATTTTCAGAAAAATTAGGAAATCATGAAAGAACTGCTCAAGAAGCATTTCGAACAACTCTTGAGGAACATTATAAAAGTTCTGGAAACATTCTAGAAATTTTTCGGAATCATCCTAAAGCTACTCTGGTAACATTCCAAAACTGCTTTGAAACATCTCTGCATCTCAAAACTATTCTGAAAGTATCTCAGAACTTCTTTGGCAGCATCTCAGAATTATCCTTGAAGCATTCCAGAACTTTTTGAAAACAATAAAGAACATTTCAGGAAGCATCCCTCAACAACTTTGGAAGCATCCCAGAAAATGTCTGGGAATAGTCATAGAACTTCGCTGACAACATTCCAAAATTCCTCAACATATAGATCCATTTCAAACCTTTACTGGATGCATTTCAGAATAATTTTAGAGATATCCCAGCACTGCTCTAGAAACATCCCGCAACTATTCTGGGAAATCGATTTGATTATTATAGAACAAATCTATAAGCTTCTAAGAATAATTCTAGAAGAATCCCTAGATGCCTAGAACCATCCCAGAACTGGTCTGAAAGCCTCCGAGAACTATTCTAAAAGAATCTCATACAAGCTCGGAAATTATTGCAGAACTACTCTGGAAGTATCTCCAGAAAAAATCAGAAGATATTTTAGAGGTACTCTAAAAACTACTCTGGAAGCATTTCATGACAACTATGGAAATACCCAATGACTCTTTTAATTAAAGAAGAACTACTCTTAAGCATTCCAGATTCATTCAGGAAGTGTTTCTCTATAATCTTCAAAGATTTTAGTCAATTTCTAGAAACATTTTGAGAGGATTTCGTAGCAAATCCGGGAGCATCCAAATTTCTTCACTGGTTAAACAAGATCTGCAATTTCTTCACTAGTTAAACAAATCAGGAGATATTTCAGAGGTACTCTGGAAGCCAGCCTTGAACTATTCTGAAAACATCCCAAAACAAATCTGAGAGCAGCCAAAAACTGTTCAGGCAGTCTACCAGAACAAACTTGGAACCATCAGTGAATAATTCTGAGAGCATCCAGACCTATTGTGGAAGCATCTCATGACAGCTCTAGATGCATCCCAGATCAATTCTTGAATAATCTCAGAATTCTGTGAAAACAAAAAATAATCTGGAAGCATCCCAGAACAGCTTTGGAAGCATTTCAGAAGTATTCTTAGTGCATCCCATAATAACTCTGGAAGCAGCCGATAACAATCCTCAAATCATCCTAGAACAAATCTGCCCGAAAAAAAACTAGAATTATCTAAAAACCAGAATCATTCAAGAAGCATCATCAAACAATTCTGAAACCATTTCATAGCATTCATAGAACCATCCCAGAACTATTCTGCAGTTTCGAAGAACAATCTTGGAAGTATCTTAGAGCTTCTTTGGAATAATCACACAAAAACTTGAAACAATCCCAGACAAAACTCTAGAATCATTCCAGAACTTCTCTTATCCATGAAGCTACTTAGAACTATTCTGGAAGCATTCCTAAAAATAATCTAGAAGCATCCCTTAACTGCTTATTCCACAATAATCCTTAATGCATCCCGCAACAATTCTGGATGTCTGGAAGCATCACGAGTAAAATAAAAACTCTGTAAGCATAACCGAAAAATTCTTGAAGTATCCCAAAGTTAACTTGGAAGCGTTCCAGAGTCATTCTAAAAATATTCTAGATCAGACCTTGAGGTATATTAGAATGATTTTGGAAGTATCTCAGATCTTCTCTAATTCGAAATGCATCTGAGAACAATTCTGGAAGCCTTCCCTGACAACTCATAAAGAATGCAGAGCTCCTTTAACTAAAAAAAAAACTACTCTGTTAGAAAAATTTTTTGGAAGCATTCAAAAACTATTCTGGAAGTAATCCAGAACTTCTCTGAAAGCATATAACAACTATGAAAGCATCTCAAAAACTTTATCCCAAAACTACTCTCAAGGCATCACATAAGTATTTTGAAAGTATCCAAAAACTACCCTGGAAGCATTCAAGATTAATTCTAACAACATTCTAGAATAATCCTTGAAGCATCCCAGAACTATTCCGGAAGCGTTTCAAACAGTTTTAAAATCATTCCAGATCTCATTTGAAAGCATCCTACATCCTTTCAAAAATTTGCGCAGATAAACTCTAAGAACATCATAGAACTAATCTGAAAGTATCCCCGGCTCTCTATACAAGCCATTCAAAACAACTCTGAGAGCATCCTAAAAATAATCCCAAAAGCATCTCAGAATTTCACTGATCCAATATCTTGCTAATTAGTATTCTGGAGGAATTCCATAAAAAACTAAAATCATACTAGAGCTACTTTGGAAGCAAGCCAAAATCCAAAATCACTCCAGAATAATCCTAAATGCATTCCAAAACTATTCTAAGAGCATACCAGAACTTTTCCGGCAATAGCTCATAACTTGTTTGAAGGCATCACACCTAAACGAAAAACTTTGTAAGCTTCCTTAAATAATTCTGGAAGCATCCCAAAACTACCTTGGAAGCATTTCAGAGATACTTGGAAGCATTCCAAAGCATTTCTGGAAGTGTATCTCAGAACTTTTCTAATTCGAGATGCATCTAAGAATTATTCTGGAAGCATCCTATGACAACTCTTGAAGCATGAAGAACTCCTTTAATTAACGAAAAACTTCTCTGTAAGAAGAACAATTGCGAAACTGTTCTGGTAGCATCACAGAACTTCTCTGGAAGCATTCCTGGACAAATCTGGTAGTGTATAGGAACAATTCAGAAAGCATCCCATAGCAACTCTGGAAGAATCTTGGAAAAATTTGACATTTTTCCCAGAACTACTCTCAAAGCGTCACATTTGGTATTTCGGAGCATCAAAAAACTTCTTCTGAAGCCAACCCTAATTCTAAAAGCATTCTAGACTGATCCTTGAAGCATTTCAGAACTATTCCGGAAGTGTCCCAAAAAGTTGAAGTATCATCTCAGATCTACTCTAAATCAAATCTAATCTAAAAATCTGGAAGCATCCCAGAGCCATACAAAATGCAGATAAACTCTGAAAGCTGAAAACCTAGGATTAATCTGAAAGCAGAACTAATCTGAAAGCTTTCAAAACTACTTTGAAAGCATCCCAAAACAATTCTGGAAGCATCTCAGACCTTCAATGATCCAATAACTTGCTAATTAGTATTCTGGAGGAATTCCTGGAAAAAAAAACCAACTGGAATCATTTTATAGCTACTCTGGAAGCAAACCAAAATCCAACCTCACTCCAGAATAATCCTAAATGCATTCCAAGACTATTCTAAGAGCATCCCAGAACTATTCCGGAAGTAGCTATTAACTTGTTTGAAGGCATCACAGCTAAACGGAAAACTTAGAAGGCTTCTTCAAATAATTTTGGAAGCATCCCAGAACTATCCTGAAAGCATTTCAGAGCTGTTTAGAAGCATTCAAAAGCATTTCTAGAAGTGTATCTCAGAACTCTTCTAATTCGAGATGCATCTAAGAACTATTCTGGAGGCATCCCATGACAACTCCTGGGGCATCCAGAACTCTTTTAATTAAAGAAAAACTTTTCGGTAAGAAAAACAATTGCAAAACTATTCTGGTAGCACCGCAGAACTTCTCTGGAAGTATTCCTGGACAAATCTGGTAGTGTATAGGAGCAATTCAGAAAGCATCCCATGGCAACTGGAAGCATCTTGGAAAAATTCGACTTTTGTCCCAGAACTACTCTCAAAGCGTCAGATTGGTATTTTGAAAGCATAAAAAAACTTCTCCTGAAGCATACCAGAATATTCTAGAAGCGTTCTAGACTGATCCTTGAAGCATTTTAAAACTATTCCGGAAGTGTCCCAACAAGTTTAAGATTCATCTCAAATCTACTCTAGAAGCATCCAAGAAAAAAATCTGGAAGCATTCCAGAGCCATACAAAATGCATAGCAGATAAACTCTGATAGCTGAAAGCCTAGGACGAATCTGAAAGCAGAACTAATCTGAAAGCTTTCAAAACTACTCTGAAAGCATCCCAAAACATTCTTGGAAGCAGTTTAGAAATTCTCTGGTCAAATATGAAGCTAAAAAGTACTCCTTAAAACAAAATAAGGATCATCCAAGAACTACTCTGAAAGTATCCCAGAATAATTCCGAAGGCATAACAGTATAATCCTACAGGGTGTCTCACAATAGGTGTCACTAAAACAAAATGGGATTACAGCAAAACAAATCAACCAAATCATAGCATTTATTTTTCATTTCAAAGATAAATGTTAAAGAAATAAACCATATTAATTCAATTCGAATCTCTCGCCCTTTTCCATGAAAACTTTGCGCAAACGCTTTGTAAACCCATCGCAGCTGGCACGCACGATTTCCTGAGGAATTTGGTGCCAAATAACAACCAAATGTTTCATGAATCGATCTAAAGTAAGCCTTTTTGTAGGGCCTATATGTTGAAGCATATAACCCCAAACAAAGTAGTCACGTGGGTTGAGATCCGGTGAAGATTCAGGCCATTCTTCGCTTGTGATGAAATTGGGAAAATTTTCCGCGCACCACGCATGTGTCTTCTTTGCCTTGTGACCTGGAGCTGAGTCCTGTTGGAAACAATATGGTGTTTTTCCATACAGCGTTGAAGCATGAGGAAGCAGATGGTTCATCAAAAACTGCTCGATTTAATATTCAGTATTGATTTTTACGTTAGGTTCTATGAAAAGAAGATTAACTTTTCCTTTTCGTGAAACGGCGCCCCATACCATGATTTTCGATACATTCTGAAAGCGTTCTACAGCTAGTTTATCTCTTGGAATATTGGCAAGACTTTTGCCATACACACGATTATTTTGTTGATTATGACTGTCCTGAAGCAGGAAGAGGTTTTCATTCAAAAATAAAATCTCGCAGTCACCGAGCCGAACCAAAAGATTCCTGCTTCTTTGGACCCTGGCTTGCTTTTGACGCTCCGTCAACCCGTGAACCCGTTGTTTATTGTACGGCTTGCATTCCAGTTCATGTCTAAGGAGCCTGTTCATTGAAGCAGGGGACATTTGAAATTGTTTGCTCAATTTTCGGCCAGATAAGGCCGGATTACATCTTAATCGCTCCCTCGCATATTTGATCTTTTTTCTTCATTCTGGCAGTTCGTCTGGCACCTTTGTGTTGAATATGTTCCAGTTTCCTTAAACCGTTTCAAGGTACGAAAAGCAAAACGCTTACTCACTCCGAACTGCTTAAGGCTATTGAATAGTTATCTGACACGGTCTAAGCTTTTGCAAATGTAATTTTTAAACTTGCACTCGTATGGCTTCTATGGTAGCCAGGCGCGCCAACTTCATGAAATTATTGGGGGGGCAAAATGTCAGGGAAAAAGTGGATTGAAATTTCAAAAAAATTGTTGAGAAATAGCTTTATAAAAAAAACGGCGGTGATGTTCTTTGGTATAATAAGTAAATCAAAACAAAGAGTTTTATTCACGTTTTTATTATAGCCAACTCAAAAAAAAATAACCAGTTAATATATTACACCTCACTTTTAACGAAGAACGTGCGCTGTCTATGGTTATTTTTGTTGATGAACTCGTTCATGATGGTATCCAAATCAAGATCATTCGCCATGTCCTTATGGAAATTTAATATCGAAACAGAGTTCAATCTTTGCTGTCCCATAGTCGATCGTAAGTAGGTTTTGAGCCTTCTGAGGCCGGAAAACGACCTTTCGGCAGTAGCTGACGTTACCGGAATTGTGAGAAAGATTCTCAAGAACTTTACAAACTCCGGCAAAATATCCATCAAATGCGCTTCATTTTTTATGTAATCGACGATGCTGGAGATGTTTTGAACGGGTTCAGAAGCTTCCTGGACGATCTTTAAAAACATCTCCCGTTGTAACATCAAAAGATCAGGATCAAGGTCATTATCATAGAAACTGATAATTTTGTCTTTATTGGTATCGTCTCCCAGTATGAATTGTTCTACTTCCAACACAAACGCAAATGTTTCGGTGTCGAAGCGAGAAGTAAGCAATCCTAGGATATTGTCTATAATTTCTTTGAACTGCTTCTCGTAGGTCTCTTCAATTGATACTGTCAAAGTTGGAACATCGGTTTCGTAACGCTTCGGAACTTTTTTCTTCCTTGGTAGTTTCGGCGATTCAACTGCATCCGGTCTGTTTTCGGTAACATTTTCCCAAATCTCCCGAAAATCTTTTTTACAAAAGCTTAGGCTAGCTTTCAAGGTACCAATCATCCGGTATGCTTCTTCTAGTCGCAAGGATTTTTTCTGAAGGGCTGTATTCACAGAATCAACGTATCCGAAAATTTTCACCATTACATTTAAGATGAAATAAAATTCGAATTTTTCTAGCATTCTCAAAAATCCAGACGCCTTAGAGCCTGCATCAGAAACGTCATTTTCAGCCAAAGAGGTGAAAAATTCTACCAAAGCTAAGTAATTTGACAGAACAGATGAAAGCGACAAGTATTTCACCGTCCATCTCGTTGGACACAGTGGCCGCAGATTTGTCGAATCAACAGATTTCAATGTCTGGAAAATGGCAAGCCTTTTTGGCGAATCCCTTACGAAGTTAATCATATCTTTGATCAAATTCAATGTATCCCTGCAGATAGGAATTGTTTTGACCACGTCTTGGGCCACCAAATTTAACGAATGAGCTAAACAATGAACAAAAATAGCTAGTTTTTCATCGAAAAGGATTCTGGTCTGTACTCCGCTTTTCTTGCCAGACATATTATTTGCACCATCATAGCCCTGGCCTCTACATTTTGAGATGGGCAGATCAAAGCGTATAAGGATATCCTTAATGATAGAATGCAAAGACGACGAAGCAGTTGACTCAGCTTCATAAAAACCGAGGAAGAACTCCTCAACCTCGAGGGAATTAGTAGCAATCCTTAAACAAAAAGAGAATTGTTCTTTTCTGCTCATGTCCGACGTTTCGTCACAAATAATCGCAAAAAAAACCGCCTGCTTCACCAGCCCTATCAATCGTCGAAGTAGCGAATGGCTTAGAAGATCCAGCATTTCGTTTTGTACGGCATGGCTACACCATGTGTAAGATTCTCGTTTTAGCCACATTTGCAACTCGTTCGAATCTTCAGCCCGCAAGTTTAACAAATTTAAGAAGTTGCTTGAGTCATCATGATGACCACGAATAGCGAGACCTTGCTTAGCCAAGTACAGAATCGAAGAAAACAACTTTTTTAGGCAGGCACGGTTCACTATCATTTCATTTTTCTTCTGGTCGGATATTTGAGCGCAGACGTTTACTCCAATTTTCAACGAATGCAGCTTCAAAACGGCCTCCTTGTGGCAGAACGATCCCTCGTGGATTTTAAATTTTTCGGCTCCTTTCTTCCAGTTTTTAAAACCAGATTCAATAAAAACTATATCTTTTTTAGTTGAAAACGGTAGGCCAAGCTTCATAAAAATTTCCCGGCAAACGGAACATAATACAACATCATTCACAGGATCATATGCAATCCATGGGAAAGTCGCTTTCCAGCCGGGCACGAAACGTCGTTTTGAAGTTTTTGCTGCGTCCACAGTTTTACCTGAACCAGATGGACCTTCTCCCGCGTCGAACTTGGATTCTGTACCAGAACCAGCGCTGGCAACGTCGCAGCAGTCTTCAGCTATCTCTATCGCTTTTTTTCCTGGGAGCTTGATCAAAAACTTGTCCATCGTCAATTCTGAAAATTCGACAAAAAAGGCGCTTTCAAGCTTGTTCCCTTTTATAAAAAAAAACCATTCATTGCTTACCTTTTTTAGAGAAAGCTTAAACTCGTAAATCGTTTGATGAATCAGTATGGATATGAATTAAAATTCAACTTTAATTAAACCCGTATCAACTTTTATCCGCAAGCAAAACTTACTTTTTGTTCCGTTTCGACAGTTTCAAAATAAACAGTAAATGTTATTCATTTTCATTCACGAAGCTCAGCTTATTCAGGCCTGGCAATGCGAACCATTCATTTCTGTCATTAATGCATCCTCTTGTATCAGCAAAGGTGACGTCATGAATTTTTTTTTTTTATTAATCTTTATTTTACGTCGGCCTATTCCACACGTCATGAATTGTATAGAAAAGAAAGAAGGCAAAAGTGCACCTTTCCAGACCTTACCATTCATCCGCTTCAGTTGATTGATGAATTGACGCCGATGAAATGAATGAAAAGAGACCCACTGAAAAAAAACAGGGATCGTTGCGCACAGTGCAAATTTGAAATGACGGTTGGCTTAAAATTTAATTGTGAAAGATAACTGTGCAGGACAAATTTATTCTTCTAGATAAAAATCTGGGAAAAGTTTGAAAATAATTGGGGGGGCAAAATGATACTTTGCCCCGTCTGAAAATTATTGAGGGGGCCAAAAAGTCCATGCCCCCTCTAAGTTGGCGCCTATGATGGTAGCTGATAAAAATAAACAAACGGCATCGCTTATTTTTCTTCAGCGATAAGCTGTCAAAATAATACTCTCAAAACGGGTATAATCAATTCCGCTGTTAAAATTACCCGGCTGAAATAAACCAAGACTGAAAAATGGTGGCACCTATTGTGAGAGACACTGTAAATGCATTCCAGAATAATCCTAAATGCATTACAGAGCTACCCTAAGATCATTCTTGAACAATCCTGAAAATATACCAGAACTATTTTGGAAGTATTCCAGAACATTTTCAGAAGCATAGCAGCACTACCCTAATTCAAGATGAATATTAAAACTATTCTGAATGCATCCCATGATAACTCTGAAAGCATCCCAGAACTCCTGGAAGCATCCCAGAGCTTCGCTCAAAGTATCAGATAGGTGTTTTGCAAGAATCCAATAACTACTCCGGAGGCATACCAGAATAATTCTAGAAGCAATCTAGATTGATCCTTGAAGCATCTCAGAACTATTTCGGAAGTGTCCCAATAAGTTTTAGAATCATACCAGATCTACCCTAGAAGTGTCCTAGAATAATTTTGGGAGCAATGTTTCGCAATTAAACTCTAAAAGCATCCTAGAACTGATCTGGAAGCATCCCCGGATCACTATAGAAGCAATTCAGAACTACTCTGAAAGCATTCCAAAACAATCCTGGAAGCATCCCAGAACTTTTCAAAAGCAATAAACAGCTATGAAGTATTTAAGAAACCTTCTTTAAATAAAAACTTGGAATCATTCCACAACTCATCTGTAAGTATCCCAAAAGAAACAATTCTGGAGGTATTCCACGACTACTCTGGAAGCATCCCAGAACTTCTATGGAAGTACTTCTGAACAATTCTAGAGGCTTATAGAAACAGATCTGAAAGCATCTCATAAAAACTCTGGAAGCATCTTGGAAAACTTCTAAATTTGTCCCAGAACTACGCTCAAAGCATCACATAAGTATTCTTGAAGCATTGAAATAAAAAACTGCTCTGAAAGCATTGCAAAATAATTCTAAAAGCAAATCTAGAATAATCCTTGAAGCATCTCCGAACTATTCCAGAAGCGTCCCTAAAAGTTTTAGAATAATTCTGGAAGCAGAAGCAGTAGAAACACCCCAGAGCCATACAAAATATATCGCAGATAAACTCTGCGAGCATCCGAGAACTAATCTGGAAGCTTTCCCAGATCCCGGATCCCGGATCAGTATCCCAGAGCTTCTCTAATCCAATAAACAGCTAAGATTTTTTCTGGAAGCAATCCTTTGAACAAATCTAGAACCATCCCATAACTATTCTGGAGGCATTTCAAAAGAATTCCGAGAGCATTCCAGAATAATCCAAAAAGCATTCCGGAACTATTCTGAAAGCAGCACTCAACATGTCTGGATAGCTAAAATAAAAACTCTGTTAGCATCCCAAAATAATTCTGGAAGCATCCCAGAACTTCTTTGGAACCATTTCAGAGCTATTCTGAAAACATTCTTGAACAGTTCTGAAGGTATACGAGATCAATTTTGGAAGCATCCCTGAACTCCATTAGGTCGAGATGCATCTAATAACTACTCTGGAAGCATTTTATGACAACTAAGGAAGCATCCAAGGACTCGTTTAAGTAAAGAAGAACTACTCTCAAGCATTCCAGATTCATTCAGGAAGCGTTTCACTTTAATCTTCGTAGCTTCTCAGTAGATTTCTAGAATAATTTTGAGAGGATTTCATAGCAAATCTGGGAGGATCCCAATTTCTTAACTAGTTAAACAAAATCTGCTTCAACGAGATTACTAAATCTGTTGAAATTTTTTTAGAATTGCTGCGAATAATTTGAACACTAACTTAATGAACCATATGGCGAATTTCCAGATTCCCGCATCCTCTATCGGAAGGAAACAGAACCAACCAAGAAACCGTGAACGACCAGATTATCCTATGGCTGTACGTTATACAACGATATTTACAAATCAAGTCTTCATCCGGAAGGAAACTCAAGCCGTTGGTCCTGGACCATGTGTTGATGGGTTCGGGTCCAGGTCGTCTCCCTGGCGTGATGAACCAGCCTCAGGCTGAAAGCCACGTCAATACTAAACAACAACAACAGCAACGTTATTTACAGAGGAACTGTGTGAACTTCAAATAAATAAACATTCCTTTGACATTTGGCCCACACACCTTGTTTTATGTATGTGGTGGAAAATTTGATAAGTGGAACCGAGTGAATTAGAAAAAAAAAGTATATCATATTTTTTCTTAAATACTTTAACCAGTCGTATACCCCGTTCGCACTACAACATATATTACGTAATATAGAGTATCTTGATATCAAACGCCATGTACATTATTTCCAGAGAAAACTAGATATATAGATGCTGATATCAAGTTAGTCCAAGTCACTTAATATAAGTTTTAGTACGAACGAGATATAAGATATCTTCAGTGTTGTTTGGTTTGTGTCGCTCTAACCCTTGTATGTGTTGTTTTGAAATAGCGTATATACTGAATTTGGAACATTGGAAATTGCTGTCCAAGTTTGGGCAAAAAGAGATCAAAACCTGAACCTGTTTTCGAAAACCTTAATTCAGAAAACTGACACAAAATGTTGATCACTACAGCGAACCCAAATTCGGACCCAATGGATGATTTGTGATTTGTGATGAAAATATGCATTTTTCATTTATCTAATACGTGAACAATATGATTCATGGTCGGCAATAGATTGTAATGATTCTCTTGGCCTAAGGTGAATGTGTGAATGTATGCATTTAATTTAAACGATATTAGATAATGCTGATTTGTAATTTGGCAGCGGAAAACGCCAACGGCAGCGGACGCCCCAACGTCGACCGTGATTTCCGTATCGGTCATCAATAGCTATTTCGGCACAACTTTAGCGACACGCTGACCTACGACGAGAATCATTTTCTTGGTCGTTTCTAGATTTATCTGATGACTTTTTCTAGCTAAGTTGCGATGCAGCTGGAAAAGTCGGCCTGAGCCCATTACAAAAGTGCACTCCAGCCTTACGGATGTTGGCGTACGATTCCTCAGCTAGTTATCTTGACGAAAATGTGGGGATTGGGGAATCAACCAGCCTCCTGACCCTGAGATTTTTTTTTGCAAAGCTATCCTGAAGACTTGTGGCCCGCAGCATTTGCGTCCCCCAACACTGGAAGAGGTGAGAGAACTGATAAATGAAAGTGCTTCTCAGAGGTTCGAAAAAAATCGCATAATTTCGGGAAATTTCCCAGAAACTCAGGGAAAGTTCAGAAGTTCAGAATATTTCTTAGAAATTCAAGAAACTTCTCAAAAGTTTTGCGATCCTTTCTGATGTTTAAGTAACATCCCAGAAAATCAGAGAACTTTCCAGAAAATCAGGGAACTTACCAAAAGTTAGAGCTTCCCAAAAGTTCAAAAAAGTTATCAGAATTTTTCGGGAATTTCTCAGAAGTTCATAGAACTACCCAAGATGTTCAGGAAACATCCCAGAATTTCGGGAAACTTCCCAAAATTTCAGGGAACTTTCCAGAAAATTAGAGAACATCCCATAAGTTCAAAGAACTTTCCAGAAATTTCTGAAGCTTTTCAAAAGTTTGCGGATCTCCGTAGAGGTTCAGAGAACTGCTCAGGAGTTCATGAAACTTCCCAGCCCAAGCAACACACAAGTTTTATAACGGTTGAAAATACTTTTATATGACTAGATTTGGTTATTAAGAAGATTACTCAACATTTAAGCATGAAGATGTGTTACTCGGGAGAAGTATCGGGAACTTATTAGAAATTCAGGAAACTTGTAGGTGTTTAAGAAACTTCTTTTAAATTCAGGGTACTTCCCATAAATTCAGAAAACTTCCCAGAACTTCAGGAAACGTCCACAAAGATCAGGCAAATTCCCCAATCATCGGAAAACTTTTCAGAAGTTCAGTGAACATCTCATATGTTAATAGAATGTTTCAGAAATTCAAAGAACTTTCCAGATGCTCGGAGTACTTCCCAGAAATTAAGGAAAATTCCCAGAAGTCTTGGGATTTTCCAATAATTTCAGAAAACCTCCCAAAAGATTGGGTAACTTTCCAGAATTTCAAAAAACGTCGAGGAAGTTCAGGAAACTTTTATGTATATTTAGGAAACTATCCAAGAATTTTTAAGGAAAAAGGTTTAAGGTTTATGGAGTTTCCTAGAAGTTCAGCGATCTTCCTAAAAGCTCGAGAAATTTTCCAATAGTTCAGGGAACATCATAGAAGCTCAGATTACTTGAGTTTTAAGAAGAACTTAAAATTCTTCGAAAATAATCCGAAAATCAACTACTTTTTCAATGTTTAATCAAATTCGTGGAATTTATTTATTTGTCGTCAATCTGCCAAATGTCTGCCGTATCACAATCTTGGAGATGCTAAAAAGATCTTGTAAGGTATAACTATTCATTTCACAGAAATTCCACCAACTTATTAAAAGTTTTGCAAATCGCCCAACTTCCCAGATTTTTTTCAATTTCTCGTAAATTATTAAAATATTTGTGATATTATACTTTTGATCATGAAAAAAGTATCAAATGAAAGTCCAAATAACTTCTGAGAAGCTTAATCTGCTTCTCAAAGTTCCGGTAATTTCCAGAAAGTTCCTTCTATTCCATGGGTGATCAGCAAACTTTTTGGTAGTTCCACCAAGTTTCCAGAAACGTTTAGAATTTTTCGGCAATTCAATGGAACTTCGGTGAAGCTTAATCAACTTCTGTCAAGTTTATTATATTTCCACCCAATCTTCATAGATATTCCGAAGTTCATAGTTATTCAGAAAATAATTTTCAAAGAGTTCGTTTAGTTTCTAGAAGCTTATATAAGTCCTGACCAATTCATGTAACTGCCGAGCTGTAGAATATGCAATTGAATAATATAATATTTAAAAACGATTCCTGGTAAAATCAAAGAGTTTTCGAACTTTCCTTCCACGAAGTACAAATTGAAACTATCTTCAAGAAGTCATCGGTTTCCCCCAGAAAGCTTATCAAACTTTCTATAATAAAATTTATCCGCTCCCCCAGAAGATAAGACTGAATATCCTGATCCCCAGTTAACCTGCCGAAAATTTCTTTATCATAGGCTTCTCCAAAATTAATCTGTATGAGCTATTTACGAGTGCTAGTCATGACCAATCCATCAATAAACCGATTTTTCACTATGAAGACTTCATTACTTTTCGTTTCCAAGCAATCGAAATATTATTCGGAATCGGAACTTTCCACCAAAGTAGTCGTACAATCCACACTAGTCACACTTCAGGGAGCCTCCTCATTTCGAACCAGTCAGCGTTTCCCGGAAAATGCAGTGGCTTTTAAAAAAACTTAGAGAATCATCCGTTATTCAAGAATGAAACGAAAAGGCAATTCGTTAGCACTGGGAGCAACTTCAGGAAATTATCATCATCCGAGGCGAGCAACACCACTTTCTGTCCGGCGCCAGCATCACCCGCACCAAACACGGCCACTTTTGGCTCATAAATATACCTCAGCAAGTCTCAATGCTTTTCCGGAACGAAAAACACCGGAACAATATCTGCAACAACTAAAAAATAACAGACATTCGGTCTAAGGCCTGTACTCGAAAAAAATGCACCATTTTTATCCGTGTGAAAGTTTTTCGTCCGTGGGTAAAAATTGATGAAAACCTGGGTATAACTAGTTTGGAGTGAATTGTTTACATGTGCAACAATCGGTTCAGTGGTTATTGAGATGTCATCGAAACAAGAAGAAAATCGCCGGAGAGTTTTGCGCGCCATCATGGAAAATCCGACTGCGACCATGAGATGGATCGGAAGAACACTGGGAATCACCCATACAACAATCGTTTAAGGAGTCCCAGACGACCGAGCGGCGGGCTGGAAGTGGAAGAAAATCGAAGACAGCTGACCCTGTGAAGGCCCGGAAGGTGTTGGATTATTTCAAGTGTAATCCGAACCTTTCTTTTCGCGACGTGGCTCTGAAGGCAAAGTGTTCCGCCTGGTTCGTTCAGGAAACCATGAAACGAGCTGGGTTACGTGTATTCAAGGTCCGCAAGGCACCAAACCGGCGTGATCAACAAAACACGGCGGCCAAATCCCGCGCAAGGAAGCTGTATCGAGAGTGGTTAACGAAACCGATGTGTATGGTTATGGATGACGAAACCTACATCAAGGCAGACGCAAAGCTGATACCGGAGTTGGAGTTCTACGTTGCCAAATCACGGTTTGATGTTCCGAAAGACATAAGGAAGAAGAAAGTGGACAAATTCGCCAAAA
Organism: Aedes koreicus; assembly: GCA_024533555.2. Lineage (NCBI taxonomy): Eukaryota > Metazoa > Arthropoda > Insecta > Diptera > Culicidae > Aedes > Aedes koreicus. Next base: position 179,489 of record JAHHFK020004792.1, on the reverse strand, counting down.
AATACTTGCTCTGGCAGGCCATATGCCAATGTGGTAAACTGAGTAAATCGTACATCACAACGGGTACCATCAACAGCGAAATTTACCGCACCGAGTGCCTCCAGAAGCGTCTATTGCCCTTCCTGCGGTCACACAGAGGCGAGACGCGCGATCGACGTTAGATTGGTACAGAGACAATAACGTAGTTTTTGTACCAAAAATCGCCAACCCCCCTAATTCACTAGAGATTCGTCCGGTGGAAAAAATTTGGGCCATAATGAAGGCCATCGTTCGAAAATTGTCCAATGTGCTTAAGAACGAGCTGAAGTTGAAGAAAGAATGGATGAAAGTGACCAAAACGGTCGGCTCCACCATTGCACAAAATGTAATGAGGGGTCTTAAGGGAAAGGTGCGGGTTTTCAGCCGAAACATAATCCATATGCATTAGTTCATTCCCTAAAAGTTTCAAGTAAATCCGACTTAACATATTTTTGGCGAACACTTTTGTCTGGTGCATTTTTTTCGAGTACAGACCTTATCAGTCTGCATTCAAAGTTTTGTTGGTTTGCTCGAGTGTTTGCGTTAGTAAATAATACGGTAGATTGTAAACTTGAATCTTTTTTATGTCAAAGCTGAAGTTTTACTCATTAATTGGTATTATCAAGTAGCGTGTAGTGTTTTGGAATGGTATTTTTCTTGTTCCACATTGCTGCAAGAATAGATCAAAACATATACCAGTTTTAAAATGATGTAAAATAAATCCGGTATAAAACAAAATTTACAACGCCGGTGCAGCGATGCTTTGCGTTTGGTCTAAAAAATAAATCCAAACCACAATTCGGATCACCATTGAAGATGCCCTAAGGTGATCGAAAAACGGCCAGTTTAACTTGTTTCGAAATGTAAATACTCCGCCAAGCGCAACCGAAAACGTCCTCCTCCTGTTCGTCCCTGTGTCCCTTGCAATGAAAAGTATGCTTCCCTTCCAGGATCGTAAAAATAAGATGTAAATGTAGCATCTCTTTATAATAAGATTTCCTCGTCACGGCCTACACCCCATATCACCTTCCGTTCGGCTCGTCACCAGCCAACCATGACAGGCATACATTACCGCCATTCGCTGACACAATGCCGGAGACATTTAGCAAGTGCCAAACTCAAGGCTGCCCAGGTTTATCTTATCTTGGATTAGAGGAGTTGCCAAGCTCGGAAGTCGGAGTCGTCGGATTGAAGCAGAGGGCGCCACTCGCTAAAGGACTCGTTAAAATGTTAAATGACCTTCGTGAACGAATGAATGAATGCCAAACAGAGAGAAGATGTGCGTTACGTCTTCCGCATCCGCCTATCGTCGTCGTTGTCGTCGTTGTCGTTTTTCCTTTGACTTGGAAAAGAAAAGCTGTTTCGCAACGAGGAATTTATGTTGTTTTTATATGTCATTAGGACACGATTAATGTCTTTTTCAATTACGAATTATGGGCTTTTTGCCGTTGCTATACAACTTTTGTGCGAATCATGTCGACGGGAAAGCGCTCATTTAGCAACAGCAGTCACCACCCCCCTCGGAATATTGGACTCGTTCTTCATTCCCCAAAATCTAGCTCCACTCCGGTTACTGTCATTACGTAAAAGGTCATCCGGCCACGAACGACCTTTCTCGGTTGTGGCGCACCCAAGCCTTCCATTTATCGGAGTCGCCCTTCTGACCCCCACTGCAAGCCGGAATGGACCAATATACCTTTCCGCGGCCACCCCATGGAATGTCAGACCACAAAGTCCGGCTAAGTGCTCTGTTATAACCCAGATCAAAGCGAAGAGCCTATTTAGTTGCAGAAGATTTATTACTGGGCGAAAATGGTCCATTTATTGAATTTCTTTTCTCTCCATTTTGTGATATCACCATGGCAAGTTCGGCGATTGTGTTATAAGTGAAAGCGGTTGCCACCGTGTCTGATGGGGTCACACGCTGGAATTATGGCTCGGGAATAAACGATGGAAGCAATACCATTTGCTAATCGGAATTTGCCATATGCCATAGCCAGCTTGAAAAAAAAATATCGTAAAATGCCATCGATATAATGCGTTGAATAAGGCGTTCATAGCCTGGATCATTAATCAAAAATGATTGTTGTTCAGAGGAGCTGAACAAAACTCGCACAATCTCCAAGCGATATTTGATTTTCTAAATTCAATTAGTGAAATCTGAAGTTTCCTACTATTCTTGCCCACCTCTTTAATGTTAATTCAAAACTTCTGAGCTTGCAATCGCAGCATGCCTGCCTCGTCCACCTCCCATCGCAAAAGTCACTAAGCGACAAACTGAATTCAATGATCATCGAAAGTTTTTTTTTCTTTTTCAAAACTAGCACATGCCACACAAAGACTATCATCCACTCCCGTGTTATTTCCTCAACCACCGAATCAAGCCACATTTAATTAAACTTTAGTAGTTTTTCATGAAACCACTAAACTTCCTATGACAAAGAAGAAGAAGAAAAAACGAGTCGAATATCAACCGATTGCCACATGAGCACAGAGCAAGAGGAAGATTGTGTCACTCGTACACAATTTCCCGCTTTTCCTCGCTTGAAGAGACACTGGCGACCGGGGAAGGAAAGAAAAAACTGGCGTTGAATTTTTCGCAAGCGACATCGAATCGAAAAGGAGACTTAAAATTTTGGGGAGAAAAAACTTGGGTATCGATTGTTGCATAAGCATGTTTTCAGCTTAAGAGGAGACGCAGTGGGTAGGTACGTATACAAACTATCGAAAACTATCTCCGGCTCTCCAAACTGACAGCACTTCCCGTTCGATGGGAAGGGGGGAAATCGAGGGGGCGCAGGAAATTGGATTAAATTTCGATGACTGCAGATCGACTCTCCAGCTCGGCACAAAACGGCGTGTGAGTTGTGTACGGGAAAACTTGTTCTTTCAGTCACTCGACAACATACATAGATGATACACACATACCGAAACACAAACCATCGACCGAGTGTCGCTTCACCCATTATAGGGAGGCAGAAGTTTCAGGCCGGGAAATAACTTTCATCGAAGCGAAATTATTACCAACTTCAGTAGAAGGAAATATAAGCCAAAGAGTTATGATGAAACCGGCAGCCGAGAAGTCCCCAAGATAGAGAGGCAACCTACTGCTCTAGTTCGGATGCAGCAGCAGCAGCAGCAGTAGCGGCAACATAACTTCAATACGACATGTCGAACGTGCTGCATCGAGGCTCCGAGGCATCGAGGCTTTAAGCGATGGGAAAACTTCGATGGACATCATTAAAGTAGACACCGTTTGTCCGAAGCTGGATGCCGGAGGAGAGCAAAACTAATTTCAACTGTACTTAATTTCGAATGCAAATTGATTTACGATGCCTGCTCGAGAAATTTCAAATATTGATAGCATGTTCAAACTTGGGCATAGATTGAGGTTGTTTCTGCAGATGGCGCGCAGGGGAGGGCTGATGGTTTTCAGACGTTTTGGTTGTTTATCCGGCCGATTTGTTGTAACAATGTTGTCTTTGCCGTTATGGAAAGGTTCCTTTGGTGAGTGTCACCAACGTGACTTAAATTGTCGAAAAATCGATAACATATTATTGCTACGGCAAAATCATCAGGATTTTAATAATCCACAGTCAAGGCAACACTGGTTCCCTGCTGTATGTCCTGGTAGCTTTGATTTATGGCAGCATTCCACACAACAGACACACCAATGTTGCCTGCTGAGTAACGCTTGTATTAAAAGAAGAGACAAAGTTCGCGGATTTAGCATGCGAGTACACTGCCACCTGGTGGTGGGTCCACCGGTGAATCGTCAACAAATATAAGTAGGCTATATACAGAAAAAGTTTGACAGCTTTATCAGATCGTTTACGGCAGCAATGGCGAAAGCAGTGAAGCAACTACGTGTGATGGTTTGTGATTATAGCCGGCTCCACCTCGGACCGAAGAATTCCTTCATTGTGCCAAACTTTGTGTCGGCCGGATACAGAAGAGCGGCCATATACAAGATCCTTGCGCTACTGGAGAAAGGTGAGAGCATCGAGCGCAAGTCGTGTTCCGACCGTCCGAAGGTTTTGCGCAACCGAAAGACGCAAGGCAAGGTGTCGAAACACTTCCGCGCATTTGGCGGCGGAATCGGAGTGACCGGACAGCCGGTGAAAAAGTATTTGGCCAACATCGTCATAAGGAAACGGAAGTTAAGGCCGGCCTTGTCGGAAGCACAAGCGGCCACCCAACTGCAGCGGCTGAAGGCGCTCGTCAAAGTTGTCTTCCCTGCGAAGCGCAACGTGGTTGTGATCATGTACGACGAGACGTACCTCACGCTTGACGCAATGACACGCTGGGGACTGGCTATTTTACGTTCCCCAGGAAAGATGTGAGCAGCGAAGTGGCTGACAATCAATGGGGAGCGGATTTCAAAGCCGCTCTCCTTTTCTTGGAGTCTTGCGATCAGCCTTCTTCAAGAAACACCACCCGAAGGACGATGTCGTGTTCTGGCCGGATCTGATCTCAACACATTACGCGAAGCGATCGCTGAAAGAGACGAAGAGTTCGAAGATCCCAGCCGTCCCCAAGAACGCCAACCCTCCAAATTTCCGGGCAAACCTGAAGCGGAGGATCTATTCAAACAATTTCGTGGCGAAAGCCGAAAAGAAACTGATAAATAAACCGACCTAAGCGTTGAAGAATATACCAGCATCTTTTTTTATCGATGGCTATGGCCAACTACCGTAAGACCTCTCGAGGAGGAGTGGAGTCATTTTTGTAAAATCATGAATTAATAGGGGAATCAATGAAAGCTCGTTATGTTTTCATATCTTCTATCATTTTTTTTCCATCCATTGGCGTTCTCATTAAGCCATAACATACGAAACATTTGTTCTATGTACAAAATCCATGTTTACGAAACGAGTGAATGCTTCCTTACGAAAATAAATTTTCAGTGTTATAGGGTTTGATCATGGACCCAACAGTGCAACGTTTAAAACCTCATGAATCCAGTAATATACTATAAAAATGGTATCTAGTACTGCCCAGGTACAAAATGTTTGAGTTATCATGCGAGTAGTACCAGGGGTTGGATGATCAAGATGATTTTTCTATGCTGAGGAAGTATCAGCGCATCAGTCCCAAGCTGAATGAATCATTCCTCAAAACACAACTCCCAAAGTAAACGAATTGGATACTCTATGGTGTACTCGGGACCAATGAGGTTCTACCCGAGTAACACATTTTCATGCTTTTATGTTCAGTTAGCTTCTATATAACCAAATCTAGTCATATAAAAGTATTTTCAACCGTAATAAAACTTGCATGTGGCTTGGGTAAAGCCTGTCCACCTGGACAGGACACCAAAATAATACTAGCAAACAAACAAATTACACATAATTCAACAAAACCGATTGTTTATTTCAAAATAATAGAGTTATATCTACATTAGAAACAGTTTATTAAGATGTTACTCCTTCTTCCTGTAAAATTCTCGAACTTTTTGTAGTACACCCGCTATCAGGTTCCGTACGGTATCCTTAGATACGCCCGCCGTGACGATTCTTCATCTGCTCTTGAAATCATCGGTACCATTTGCTTTCTTCTTAGTTTCGAAGAGTTTCCGCTTAACTAAAGCCCAGTATTTCTCTATTGGGCGAATTTCTGGACAGTTTGGTGGATTGACTTTTTTGGCACGTATTTCACCTCTTGTACCTTATACCATTCCAGGAAGAATTTCGCATACTGACAAGAGGCCAAATCAAGCCAAAACAGAGCTGGAGAGTCGTGGCGGTAGCAACCACTTTTGCAGACATTCTTTCTCGTACATATCCTTATTGAGAGTGCCGGTAGAGACGAAACATTTAGATTTTCGACCACAACTACATATGGCCTGCCAAATCAAACACTTCTTCGGGAATTTGGACACCTTCTTTGTCCGGAAATGCTCGACAACGGCGTTCATTTGCATTGCGGTGTAAAAAGCCAAACCCGGAAGCTGCTTACAGTCTTCGAGTACGTATGTTTCGTCATCCATTATGATACAAGAAAATGTTTGCAAAAAATGGGTGTAAAGCTCCTTAGCACGAATTATTGCAGTGAAATTTTGCTTGTCATAACGGTTGGGCACCTTTCTCACTTTGTACGCCTTCAGTCCTTGCCTCTGCTTCACTATTTGTACGTATGATGTTGACTTCCCAACTTTGCGAGCCACATTTCGCACAGAAAGATTGGGATTTTTTTTTTCTCAATGATGGCTTCCACTTTCTTGTCCATTTTTCAGGAGCATATTTTTCGATTTGTTCCACTTCTAACCTTCCGATCCACAGTCAAGCACTGGTCAAATGATTTGCAAACACAAAACACGATACTTTTCAGTAGTTTTAGTTTCTTGGCAAGATCGCGTACCGAGAAATTCGGATTTTGCTGCCATTCGTACAATATGCGTTTGCGCATTTCCACTTGATTCGACGCCATTTTACTGAATGAAACAAGAATGTAAACATGTTGTACCACGAAATAAAGCGGAGAGTTTCAGCTGTCATTTAAGTGAAACGTTTCAGCGATCCGTGAAATAATTCAAAATCTACACAGAAAGAAAAGTGTCCGAAATTTAACGTGGACAGATAATCATGCTTTTGACATTCCTTTGTTAATATCCATTCCAAATAATTGATACAGTTGTGAGAAGTAAATGAGTTGTTTTTAAGTGACGAGTTTTTTATGAATCAATCATGGGAGGAAATAAAATAACACTTTTCAAGCTCGAAATCTAACGAATCTCAGCGCAAAGTTGCCGAAAAGAATCGCGTAAGCCGTGGTGCAGTTCAAAAAAATGTTTTGAAACACCGAAAGCTTGGAAATGTCACAGGTCGAACTGGACGAGGTCACTAAAGTCACTAAAGGTCACAGAAATTTAAAAGGATCCATTTGTCACCATACATGCACTCAGAGAAAAGCTAAGCCTTTCGATATTCGATCGCAGAGTTCGATGACGCATTGCAGAGCACGGTTTGAAAAGCTATTTTACTCGGAAACTGCCGGTCATAAGTAAAAGTGAATAAGAAAAAGCGATTGCGGTTTGCAAAAAAAAACCATATAAAAAAACCACTGGAATTCTGTAAAGGGGTTGTTTGGTCAGACAAATCAAAGTTTGAGCTGTTCAACAGAAAACACCGAAGTTCAGAAGGATAAACATCTTCAAGCGTCCATGAAGCACGATGGAGGAAACATCATATTCTGAGGCTGTTTCTCGTGGTTTAGAGAAGAAAATCTGTCACGTCTTCTTCTTCTTTATCATTTCAAGCTTATTGCTTTCACAATTAGCTTATTGCTTGCTTTCAACTTAGTGTTCTAAATGCACTTCCACAGTTATTAATTAAGTGCTTTTCTATACCAGGTACCATTTTTGCATTAGTTTGATTGTGTGGCAAGTACAATCATACCCTATGCCCAGGGAGTCGAGACATTTTCCTTAACGAAAAATTCCTAGACCAGACCGGGAATCGAACCCAGCCACCTTCAGCATGGTGTTGCTTTGTAGCTGCGCTTTTGCCGACTGAACTAAGGGAGGCCCCTAAACCATGCTGTTAGTTAGGCCAGTAGAAAATTCACATCAATAATTGTCTATGTAATAATGAGAATCTCACTCATAAATAAACCACATTCCAATTTGCACCCTAGTACCCGTAAACTATGTCGATCTGCTAAAAATTTACTGATATGCAAATGACCCGAAGCGGGCATAATCAAACCCCAAAAAAAAAACACAAATTTTAATAGAAACCCCAATTGATCCACCAAGAAGGCCAAACATGCAATTGCAAGAAAGCCAAAAATGCTTTAAATGGCCACACGTGACCTACTTTTGAAAAACCATGAAGTTTGATACGTCACATGGAATAGTTTGGTTCTGGTCGTAAAGTGGCCACATTCCCCGGGGCATCCAAACCGGAACATGGCCACGTGATTGCAAGATAGCCAAAAATGTTCGAAATGGCCACCAATGACTTGTTTTTGAAAAATCATGATAAACGTTCAGTGACATTCGGTTGATATGAAACCATTCAGCGAAAGCTTCCAGTTGTTGTTGCTGGAATAGCGCGCCATGAGGTTTTTCAACCGGGCAGTAAAGCATAAGATCATCGGCGTATGAATGGTTTAAGCAGTCTAGGATGAAATTGACATCGTTCATATAGATTAAGAATCAAAACGGCCCCAAGGTCCGTTGATACGTCACATGGTATAGTTTGGTTCAGGTAGTAAAATGGCCACATTCGGCATCCAATCCGGAACATGACCAGGTGATCCCAGAAGGCCAAAAAATGCTTGAAATGGCTATCAGTGACCTACTTTTGAAAAATCATGACGTTTGATACGTCACATTGTATAGTTTGGTGCAGGTCAAAAAGTGGCCACATTCGGCATCCAATCCGGATAATGGTCCGGTGCTTCCTAGAGTGTCCAACGTGGTCACAGGATATTGGTTGGTTATTTGACATCTTGTCCGTGAAAAAATAATGACGAACAACTGCTTAAATAAGAAAATTGTTCGCACCAAAACAATCTATTACCCCAACGGATTCTGGAATGTCTCCGGAAATTTGATCAAGGTAGAGCCAATTGAAGAATTAAATGTTGTAACAAAAACTATGTTAGTACCGCAAAGGTTAACGAAAAATTCCTAGACCAGACCGGGAATCGAACCCAGCCACCTCCAGCATGGTGTTGCTTTGTAGCTGCGCCTTTACCGACTGAGCTAAGGGAGGACCAATCTGGCACTGGCACTTATAAATGGTATTATGACGGCAGATGGGTACATAGATATTCTGAACCAGAATATGGAAGAATCTTTGCTGAAAATGGGTCCTGAAAATAATTAAATTTTCCAGCCCGAAAACTACCCAAAGCATACGACTAAGAAAACGCAAGCATTATTTCGTGCCAGTCGGATTAAAGCCTTGGAATGGCCTCCCCAGAGCCCTGATTTAAACTCAATTGAAAATCTCTGGCAGTTCCCGACAATGGTGTCGAAAAAAACCCACGTAACCAACAAGCAGCTCAGAAACCTGGTCTAGAGCATCCCGAAACGATTGCAGTCAATCATTAAAGCGAAGGGAAGACATATTGACTATTGAATTATTGACTGTTTGTGCTTGATTTTTTTCTCCAATTATGAAGTGGATCTTTTTCTATGTCATACCTACTTGGCCAAACTGAATTGATTTTATTATTTATGTAAGAGATAGAAGTTATCGTTTTTTTTTTTTAAATCTATTGCAATACCCTACTCTTTTAAAAATATGCGTTTTCCTCAACAATAATACATTGATCAAAGGCGAGTCTTTATTTTTGCCGATCACTGTAGGTATAAAAACTGATTTTTTTTCCGTGCTAAGATGATATCTTTGGCTTTCAGTCTTTATGACTTATGAAAACAGATGAATTTCTATTTTCCGACGTTTTGGCGTATTATATTACGCCTTCTTCTAGGGATTACTGTAAAAATATAATGTTTCGGTATGCTGTGTGTGTTGTTACTTACATACATAATTTACTTACTAGAGGTTTGATTATTCAGGATAAGATTTTTTACTCATCTAAAACTAAAATTTAATCGCACCCCTAGTTCAAAATTCCTTCCCAAGTTGCACACCACGTTCATAGTTAGTTGCACCAACTTGATTATGACTAACAAAGGCACATTCATGTTTTCTCAACTTGATAGCAACATGTGTGCTACTAGGGTAGTCTTACAATTTATAATATTTTGGTAGATATTTTATTAAAAAAGGATCTTATATTTTTTTGAAAGTAAGAAATGATATCCAATAATAATTAGGGCTTCTCCGAATCAGAATTAAGCAGAATAAATATTGGAATCCTGGCAACATTAGATGGCCATAGAACGAAGACGCCTTTAGTATAACAGTTGTTAGTAATTTCGGCCTTTGTTTTCTCCAGATTTTTAACTTAGCAGACAAAGACTAAATCTCGACAACTTATTCAAATAGACGTATCTGATTTTGTAAACAGAGAGGGGAAGAAAGATTCAGACGTTAAATTGTTGTACCCCTTAGCACTTTCATGCAAACTAGGATCACCAACACAAAGAATAAAATTTCCCTAACATTATGGTGATGCTAGTTTCCGTGGTGGTACTGTGAGTTATGAGAAATTTACGATTGAATCTTACTTTGTTTAAGAAATCAGATACAGTATGCAAAAAAAGTTTATACATAATTTTTTTGTTTTCTGGTGGAAATCAGTTTAATTTGATGAGTGTTCCTCCATGCTTTATCAATTTATGTTTATTTATCACATTGTCATTGAAAATACGGCGTCTATTTCTTTTCTTGAGATTTTATGTGATGAATTATGAAAAAGGGTAAAAAATTACGCAAAAAAAGTTTATCCACCCGCAAACGGATGCTACGATTTAAGTGTGTTTGACAGAGTTTCAGTAAGTATTCTGAAACTTTCTCGAATGTAAACATTGTGTCTAGCTGTCATTTAGTGCTCTTGAAGTTTTCGTGCTGAAAATTTCAGTTCTGTGTTCAAAATTGGAAGTTATTTGTTGCAAAATGCCCAAAAGAGCACAAATTTCGATCAGCATCCGAAATTTGATTATTGAACATCACAAAACTGGCAAAAGTTACCGTGATATTGCCGATATTGTCCAGCTTCACAAAGATACGGTCGCTAGGAGTGTGCAGATGTACAAAAAGCGTGGTTCTATCTCACCAACACTTAGATTTTTTTACAGAAATCTGTAAAAGTTTACCGAATTCTCAACAGCTGATCGTTCGGTAATTCATTTTAACGGATTTCGGTAAAATTTTATCGAAATCCGGTAAATTTTTTACAGATAACTGTAAAATTTTACCGAAATCCGTTAAATTGGATTACCGAACGTTCAGCTGTTGAGAATTTGGTAAACTTTTACAGATTTCTGTAAAAAAAAAATCTAAGTGTGCAGCTAAGCGATCGGGGCATCCTTCAAAGACAACTGGCCGAATTGACCAGAGAGCTATCTTGAAGAAGGCGGAGCTGGACCGTGGACTATCAGCTCCGAAAATTGCGAAACAGATTGAAAGCGAGTTTTCCATTCAACTGACACTACAATCCGTACGAAATCGTCTTTATAAAAAAGGTCTTAAGGGCAGAGTAGCACTTAAGAAGCCATGGTTGTCCGCAGAAAATATAAAAAAAAGCTTGAAGTGGACCACCTTTCCATGGACCAGATGAAACTGGAATAAGGTAATTTGGTCAGACGAGATAAAAGTAATGCTATTTGGGTCTGGTGGTATCACAAGAAAATGGCGAGGAACCGAGGAAAGTTTGAAAAAGGAGTTTTTGCGGCCTACAGTCAAGCATGGCGGTGGTGAGTTACTTTACCAACATTGATTTTTCAACCCACTGAGCATGACAATGATTTTTTTCTGCAGGTAGATGGTGTGGGGATCTATGGCTACATCCGGCGTTTGAGAACTTGTGTTGCGGGTTCCGGTAGCTGGTAGCGTGAAACTACCAAAAGAGGACTAAACGCAAAACATAGGGCAATGTGCAACAACAAATCAAAAAACGAAACCAATGATATTAACAACTTATATTCAACATGATTGTGTCCTCACCTCCTCGCTTTCCTTTCCTCTTTTTTCTGTGCTTCCTTACTTTTTCTTCTTCTCTACTTCTTTCACTTTTCTCTAAACTATTTCTCTTTACTTCGCATGCTTCTTACCCTGTCGCTCATTCTAGACTTTATGGTCCTCACGACGCTGCCTTTGATGAACTCCACGCACCAGCTTCACGCCATCCAGACTCTCCTTAGCGCGGTTCCGTCTTGCATTACTCCGAGTTGCTGCTGTGAGTGCTCGTTTCCACGGCGTGGTGAAGTTGAATGCTGATCGTCCTTTCCTCTTGACCACGGTGCGACAACACCGAAGCTGTGTTGGTTCGAAGCGGCCCTCGTGTCACCTGTCTGCGGATCCAATCTACCTGCGAACTGAAATTGGTTAAATAAAAATAAGGCCCTGTGGCAATCCACCGGTATCAGAGCTCGGTTCTCTTCCTCTTCTCTTAGTCGCACTCGTTTCCAATGGAAAGCCTCTTCTGTGGATTATATTTCGTCGCTCTGGACGGTTCGATTGCCTCAGCCTTCGTGAATGACTCAAATGAGGTTGCGGCCAACAAGGTGCTGTTCACGGAAATTTCACATTTAGGTTAGAGTCCTTAGCATTATGGCATCTGAACTGACTCACTTTCCCAGCGGGGCTCGGTAGCTTCACCACACGGAATAATCACCACTGGTCTTCGTTTCGATCCGGGATTTCGCCGTTCGGTACAATTCTGATTGCGATCGACCCGTTCTGGTACTGCTACGCGTTCTCGCCTAGGGTGAGTAAGGTAATAAATGGAGGTTAGCTGCCGATTCACGATTTGTATCGTGCTGTGTGACTTTTGCTTTTGCGACAACTTTTGCCTGTTCGTGGCCGGATGTAATAATCTTCACGGCACTGTGAAGTGGACAATTCACTCACTCGCCACCAGCCTGATGATGGGACGATGAAAGCCGCAAGAGACACGCGCCACTTATACCGGTTGAGCCCTTGCAATCCCACGCGGACCGTCGTCCCGTGTTCCAAAATGGCGTTTTCACTACCCTTTTTCACCACCGCACCGGTTAATAGATTTTTCTTTTCGCGTTTCAAAGACGTACCGAACGAGTTACGGATTTGGACTGTTCCCATCGTCGACAGTCAAACGCCTATCATTTTCCCCTCATTTTTGCCTCTCCGTCAACAGCTTGCAACTGTGTTGGTGCGACCCGAGCGAGCAAACTTTAGAGATGCAAGAATGACGGCATTTTTCTCGTTTCTCTCTTGCTTCGTATGTGGTTTAGTGTGAGAGCGTGTCTATTTTCGAGCCGCTGGCCGGCAGCTGGTGTGGTTGTTCTTTGCCTAAAGTAAGTCGCCTGCAGCTGTGCAATGCTTAGGTATATGCTTCGCTTCCTAGCTCTTTGACTATCGACAAACTGTTGAGGGTCGTTATTACATTGCTGTACGAGGAAAGAGTGTGCGTGATGACTGACCAGCTTACGGACGGTATGATAAAATAATTCTGCAGGGGTGTTCAATGTGCAACTCGCGAACCATTTAATGCAGGGCTTCCCAACCGGTGGTCCGCGACCCCCAGGGGGGTTGCGAGGGCCTTCTAGGGGGGTCGCGGGCGTCTGACCAGCGTGAAAATTTTTATGCATACAGAATAAAAAAATAACTGATCCATAAAATAAAATGCAACCTACTTAGAAAGTGCATGAATTTAAGGAATAAACAAGTATATTTTGGTCTTCGTGCGTCTTATAATTCGTTTGAGTAGAGCAGAGTAGTGGTGAACGGAAGGCAACGAAGGACAGTTGCTTCTTCCATTGTCTTTTTCTTGCTAGCACACGCGATTGAATGGATTCATTTTTTACTTGCTCTTTCCTTCTTACTGAGATGTGAGTTGATGTATTAGTGTGCGTCCTGGTGCGTCGTTAAACGTGAAGAAAAACTCAATGAATGCGCAGTAATAGTTGGCTCATTTGTTTAGTCTTCTTATACAACTGAACTGGCCATTCACGCGTCGAGTCCCGAATCAATTTGTTGCTTCTACATTTAAAATTTTGCTGAGATTTTGGTTTACCGCTGCAAACTAAATATTGTCAACTTGAATAGGTAAAGTATTCAATAAATTTAAAATAGTTACAGAAAAGAACAAGATTTTGTTGTACTTTATTGACGGCCTCGCCATGGAATAGAAACGCAAGTATTCCGAGAATTATATGAAATTCGGTTTCATAACTATAATCGTTAATGGCGTCGATAAGCCACAGTGCGTGCTTTGTGGCGTTGTGTTGAGTGTTGAATCAATGAAGCCATCAAAATTGAAACGGCATTTGGATACCAAGCATGCCGAGCATAGTACTAAGGATGTGGACTTTTTTCGGCGTCATGAAGCTGGCTTGAAACGGCAGAGATTCGATGCCACTGGCACTGGCAGCATTCAACAACAAAACACAGCAGTAGTGTAGGCGTCATATGAGACAGCACTGGAAATTGCAAAAAAGAAAAAACCTCCTACGATTGGAGAAAATCTGATCAAACCTAGCATGCTGAAAATGGTGAATTTGATTCTTGGGGAAGCAAGTGAAAAGAAAATGCGGCAAGTGTCATTATCAAACAACACTGTGCAAAGACGAATTGCCCATATGTCCAAAGACGTGAAAGAGCAAGTTCTGGAAGAAATAAAACAATTCCTTTATTCGCAATTCAACTCGATGAATCCATGGACGTCAGTTCCTGTGCGCAGCTGTTGGAGTTTGTGAAGTACGTATGCTCTGCTGGCGATTTAAAGGAGGACTTTCTAAAATCAAGGCGTTTTTTGAATCTGGTGACTTGCAGTGGAAAAAACTTTGTGGGGTTTGCACCGATGGAGCTCCTGCAATGCTTGGCAAGAAATCTGGATTTCAGAAGAAGGTCAAGGAGCTTGCCCCACATGCCGCAGGTGTCCATTGCATGAACCATCGATATGCTCTTGCCAGCAAGACGTTGCCGGAAGGGTTATTGAAATTACTGGAATTGGTCATAAAGATTGTTAACTATGTTAAGTCTGGAGCCCTGAATACACGTTTATTCAAGGAACTCTGCAGGGAAATGAACTCAGCTCATGAGGTTCTTCTTTTCTACACTTCCGTACGCTGGATGTCGAAGGGCAATGTACTCAACCGTGTTTTCGAGTTGAAGGATGAGATCCAAACGTTTTTGAAAGCTCAAGGAGGGAAAAATGATTTCCTTGCACATATTAATGAAGGAGACTTTCAGAAGCGTCTCGCTTACTTAGCTGATGTTTTTGAGCATCTGAATTTGCTGAATTTGAAACTTCAGGGCAAACAATTCAATCTTGTTCACTTCCAAGATCATCTTCATGCATTCGCGGAAAAACTAAAAAAATGGCGCCGAAAAGTTAAGATGGGAAATGTTGCCATGTTTGATCGTCTGTGCAATATGACCGATAAAGGAGCAAGTGAGCTGACTTCGGCTCTCCAAGCAGAAATTATTGCACATTTGGATTCACTGGAGCAGCAATTTGAGAAGTATTTCCCCGAGGTGAAACAAGAAGTAGCTGCTTTAGTACGCAGCCCGTTTTCATCTTCATTGGATGTGGCTAGCCTTCCAGATGAGATAAAGTATGAATACTTTGACCTGAAAAACGATTCTTTGTCTCGCGATTTGTTTCATGAAAAGGAACTGAGCCAGTTCTGGTGTACTATGTATAGCTCGTACCCCAAAGTTTCCATCGAGGCAAGATCCTAATCCCATTCAAGTCAACATACCTTTGTGAAAGCGGATTTTCAACTCTACTTCAAATCAAAACGAAGACAAGAAACAGACTGAACGTTGAAGATGACATGAGTTTGGCGTTGTCTCAAACACAGCCCCGAATTTCAAATCTAGTGTCCCAAATCCAGGTGCAGCAATCACACTGAGAGTGTTTTTCCTTGGTTATAATATAAAATGTCGTAATAAATCAAAAAGATCGTAAATTGATGTATTTCTTTATTTTTAATCGCAACAGAATCACATTAGTTTTCAAGGGGGTCGCGAGGCCATTACTGATTCAAAAAGGGGGTCGCGAGCCCAAAAAAGTTGGGAACCACTGATTTAATGTCTAACAACATTCGGGTATTTACAATGTTTTCTTATCGCTTTCAACTTTCCTTATACCATAATTTTCTACCTCAAAACAAACTTAACGTTATACTTGAGCTCATTGATGGAATCATGACCAAGGAGATTTATTTGGACATTTTGAAGCGAAAACTACCAGCGTTTGCACAAATCCTAAACTTGGGGCGCAGATATACGTTCCAACAAGACGGAGATCCGAAGCACACCTCAAAGCTGGTTTCGCAGTGGTTCAAGGAAAAGCGTATCAAGGTTATGGATTGACCAGCACAATCTCCCAAGCTTAATCCGATCGGGCATCTCTAGTCAATTTTGTAAATTAAGGTCCAGGAGCGAAAACCAACAAGTATCCAGCATTTGCGGCAGGTAATCTTAACTGAATGGGACAAAATCACCCGGAAACAACTGCTAAGAGCTTGTTGAGTCGATGCCACGACGATGCCGAGCAGTTTTTGAAGACGAACACGAAGTACTAAAACTACGTGAGCCAGAAGCGTGGATATTTTTGAGTTAACTTTTTTTTTAACATCATGTCTCAAATGCAAGAGATTGAGAAGGATTTGTTTTTTTATTTTGAACTCGCATGAATTGGCTTGTTTTTACATAAATAATAATAAACTGAACAACAATTAACCGTGTTTTAAATTACTGGTGGGTTTTTTGGAAGAAATCTAATGTTTCACTGGGGTGGATACTTTTTTTGCATACTGTACGTCTGTTTGAATGTTTGTCGAGAGTTATTGTCGTACAAAATAAAAACAAATTAGTCCTGCTCGAACTCATCGAATCCATCAAATTACACCCGTAATCTGGTGATCAGTGGGAAAGGAATCCTATCAAGTGCCCTGCTTGCGACCTCCATCCCTCATCGAAACGCCAACACCCACCTTGAATCACACGATCAATCGGATTAGAAGAACAAAAAAAAACCTCACTCGACAATTTTCAACAAGTACGGCCTATCCGGCCTGGCAGAAGAAAACAAAATCAATCGAACGGTTGGATTAATCGCATTAGAACACACGGCTCGAGTCCCATATTGTGTTGCTTCTTTTTGGGATTGCTGCCAGCCAGGAAAAGGCGCCCATAGCGACCCGGGTCGTCGGACAATGGAATTCTACACTCAACCCAAGGATGCCCGCACAGTTGAAGCTTATCGATTCGTATTCGGTTGCCCGAAAATATCCCATTTCCATTCCGACCGCCGCCGGTGTACATTCGAGAAGGTAGCCTATACACATATGTTCGGGTGTATTGGAAATTGGATCAGGGTAATAAAATAATTGAATGGAAACAGTTGAAATTCATCCGGTGATAGTCGGGAGAATATCCTATTCTAAGCTGACACGGGCCGTGTCAGTGATGCCAAAATATCTGCTTAGTTGGGCTTGAATGAGGTGTGACGATTTCTTCGGAAATACGAAATCAGGCCTCGGATGGAACGCTTGAACATCCAAGGTCTTTCTTTCAAAATAAATTTGGTATAATTTCTCATATTCAAAAGAAAACAGTTGGCAACACTTATGTTCGTGGGGCTGGAGTCAATTCGACTACAATTACCAGTGATTTAAGCCTGTGCGTTCGCTTCGGGACGGAAAGTATCGCTACGGATTCTAGATACAATGGACCGCACTTTTAAAATTTTCATTGTTCTTTTTTTTGTGAGTGTATTTGAGTCGAATCGATTCGGACGAACTGAGGCGGAATTGATTGAGAAAAAGACGAACGAAAACAGGGTTCGTCGATTGTTTGAATTCTTCATCCGGTGGTGGAATGGGGCCGTTGCTGTAGGTAGAGGATCGATCGAAAAAGGAACGGCTGTGGAATGTTTAAAAGCTCATGCCACATCAGAGCTTAGCTTTATCCTGTAGTGAAGAACGAGGGATACATGGCAAAGCAGTAGACAGTAGTCGTTCGGAGCGGATGTAGATTAATTTGGAAAATGAAAAATGGAGTGGAATCGAACATAATGTGATGTATGTGAGCCACCTCTCTCCCTTCCAGATGAATGCAATCAAGTGGAGCTTTCACCCATGTCTGTGCGCATAGGGTTACCGTCTGTTGTGCTGTGTTGAAAAAGTTCCGCTTCACCCATTCTGGGGATTCTATCCGGGTGCATGCCTCCATCTTTTGAGATGAGTGTTATGATATCACGTTCATCCTTATAGTTGGTGTGGCATTTGCTCATTTGTATGCTTTCCCAACTCAACCATGGTGGTGGTGTGAATATCCATTGTGCTACGCGGACAGGGGGTTCTTTTTTCATCCGAACCGATTCGAATCGTATCCGAAAATGAATCCTATCAGTTTGAAGAGCTGAAGTTTGCTTTTCTGCTACGAACAGTTGACGGTGCCAGCAGCAGTGTGTGTGGCACACGGAAATCCCTCGAAATGGATGAAACAGAGAATGGCCAACGATCGTTTCACTTTTTCGTATCCCCCCAAACACTCCAATAACCATCTGTTCCCGCAAACGTTGGCATCCGTTCTAGAATGCTGCTTTTGGAACTTTATTTTTTGTAGCGTTTCGTTTCGCTCGTCCGTTCGTTGTTTTTCCATAATGGACGCGAATACAAATTATTATTTTACCAAACACAAACACATCCCCCCCCTCCCCGCTCCCCGCGGCTGTTTTTTTTTAAAAAAAAACCACACCCACCCACAAACCCACCAAGGGCCCCCCGGATTTCCCCGCCCACCCTTTTGATGGATCACCCCTTTAGCCCCATTTTTCTTTTAAAGCTGGTCCAAACAATCCGCGTTAATCTCTCCCACCGCTTTTTTTTTGGGACAGGAAGCAGTGAAGTTCGCCCATTTGACTCGATGCTTGCTTCAGTGCAGCTGGTAGAGTTCCGACTCAAATTCACATAGTGTCTAAGGAGTGTATCGAAAATAAGCTATCCACAAACTTTCTTTCAAATTATGTTGAAAACCGATATTTTATTCATACAAAAAATTGATCCTTTATTGTACGAGGTTAAACTTGAACATAATGAAGACCGGATGAAATTTAAGTTATTCTTTCACGAATTTTCGAACTTTGGATCGAATGCTCTTCATCAAGTTCCGGACAAGTGTTGCATCGCATTTTTTGGACGCTTGAGCCCAAATTTTTTTGAGCTCCTGCATGTTCCCAGCTGCCTTACCAGTCTTCTTGAAGACCCTCTTCACGATTGCCCAGTAACGTTCGATGGGTCGAAGCTGAGGGCAATTTGGTGGATTGATATTTTTCTCAACGAAATCTATACCCTTTTCCGCAAGCCAATTGAGAGTGGTTTTGGCATAGTGAGCCGACGCTAAATCCGGCCAAAACAGTGGAGGTGTACTATGCTTCTTATATAAAGGCAACAATCTCTTCTGGAGACACTCAGATCGATAGATTTCCGAATTTATAGTTCCGGTAGTGTAAAAAATGGTTGACTTCAAACCACAGGAACATATTGCTTCCCATACCAGTACCTTTCGACCGAATTTCTCCACTTGAATCGACCTGTCCGCATCGCTCACATCCTCCTCAACGACGGCAGTAAAGTATTGTAGACCTGGAAGGGTTTTTGAGTCCTCCTTTACATAGGTCTCATCGTCCATCAAAACGCATGCATCCGGACGCTGCAAAAGACGCGAATACAATTTCCGGGCTCTTGTTGCTGCTCACTTCTTCTGTTCTGCACTTTGTTTTGAGATTTTCTGCTTCTTGTAGGTCTTCAGGTGGTTTCGCCTCTTGATACGCTGGATCATTCCGACACTCGTTCCTGCTTTTTTGGCCAAATCACGCATTGACATTGATTTGTTCTTCATGATTAGATATACCACTTTCTGCTCCAGTTTCGGGTTGGAAGAACCGAGTTTTCTGCCTCTTCCTGGTAGCTCATCCAAATAATAGTGTTCCCCAAACTTATTAATGATGGTTTTAACACTCGCATGATGAATTCCAAACCGCTTCGCCAATTTTCGCATAGTTCCTTTTCAATACGCGACATTTTGAAAACGCAGAATTTGAACCGCACAAACAAGTATACAAAAGAAAGCTGACAGTCAAACGCACAGCGTGCAGTGTTCAGAGCATAAAAAACCATCACAAATACATGCGTACAACGCATGTGGATGTGGATAGCTTATATTCGATTCACTCCTTAAAAGGGGACCCCCCCCTTTTTTGGGGGGGAATATGCAGCCCCCGGCCCCCTATTTTTTTTCCCCCCCCCCCCCAAAGACCCCCCCCCCCCCCCCCCCCCCCCCCCCAAGAAATTTTTTTCCCCCCCCCCCCCCCCCCCCCCCCTCCTCGAGTTTCACCCAAACACAGCCGGCCCCGCCCCCCCTGCCCCTTCCGCATAGCAATGTCCAGCTTGCCCAGGTAATTATTCACCATCTCCACCGGTTCCATCAACCTCTCAGTCCAAGGCGCGCAACGATGAGACCACCTTGCCCTCGGTCTCACTCTTCAGCTTCAGCTGCATTTTACTGTCACGCCGCACTGTCAGGTGGCCGTAGCCTGGCTTCTGTTTGATGCTTTTGCCTTTATCCAGTTGATTGTGTTCAATACCATAATGGCTAACGGGTGTTCAATGAAAAATGAGAATGGTGTCAATACCTTTCTGTAAGTAAAGTAAAGAGCGTACATGCTCTCCAAGAGAATTGCTCTCTGGACTCCCTAGAAATGGTTGGCATGTTTCTTTTCGCTCGGGTGCTGTCAGTTCAATCGAAGATGGCGTCGAAAAAGCAAGCACTCTCGAGCGTGTTGTACGGTTTTACGAAACGCATGGTCATCGTGGAAAAAAGTTTACCGGATCCTGGCATCCCTGAGCGTAGAGCGGAAGGCCGGTAGCGGCCGTCCGGCGAAGATAATGACGAAGAAGAAGAAAGAAGTGTTGAAAAAGCTGTTCGACAACAAGGACGGAACGAGTTTGCGTGACGCCGGCCGAAAATATCACTGCTCACATACCTTAATTCACCGAATCCTCAAGATGGAAGACATCATCTGTCCGAAGAAGACTTTGTCCCCCGAGTACACGGACGAGCAGATAGCGACCGTGAAATCGCAGTGCCGGTGGATGACGAAGAATTACCGCGGGACGTCGTTCGTGATGGACGACGAAAGTTATTTTCTGCTCTCGAAGACCCACATTCCAGGAAATGACAGCTACTATTCCAGCGACAAGTCGG
This sequence comes from Aedes koreicus, assembly GCA_024533555.2. Taxonomy (NCBI): domain Eukaryota; kingdom Metazoa; phylum Arthropoda; class Insecta; order Diptera; family Culicidae; genus Aedes; species Aedes koreicus. The sequence goes on along the minus strand of JAHHFK020004792.1, from coordinate 158,631 downwards.
CCACACCCCCCGAAGTAAAATATAAGTTTAAGCATAAATTTGAAGAAAAGCAAAGTTTAGCTGTACTTCGCCATATCGGACAGAGGGATTTCAAAGCCGTGGTTCAAGCCGAGCGGTCTGGCCATCAATCAATAAGTGTACCAGGAGGAGTGTCTTGATGGGAAGGGATGGGAAGTACGTTTTCTGGCTGGACAAGGTGTCTTCCCATTACGCCAAGAAGACGCTGGAGTATCTTGAGCAGAAAAAGATACCGTACGTGCCGAAAGAAAGGAACCCGACCAACTTGCCCCAGTGCCGTCCCATTGAGGATTTTTTCGGCTCTCTCAGTGCCCTAGTGTACAAAAATAATTGGCGGGCCAAGAATACGAAGCAGTTGATCACGAGGATCCGCAATTGTATCCGGAAGATGGACGTCAGGGCCGTCCAGCGCTCTTGTGGGAGCATCGCGACGAAGTTGCGTCGTACGGCTGACCAGGGCCCCTTCTCCAATATTCATTGAGGTTTTTTTTTTTTTTGAAGAACAAACATTATGTTTTTAATAAAAAATACAGAATTCGTTGAATTCCAATACAGAATTTTTAATAAAAAATACAGAACTCGTTTTTTTCTTAATATATGACTGAAAAAATTCTCATTTTTTTTTTTTTTTGAACACCCGTTATATCCGATGGACATGAAGTCCAACTTCTTCGCTCCTAGGTGGAGCTGATAAGGCTTGTTTGCGACAAAATCTGAACAGATTAAATTTGGAATAAAACAAATTTTCTGTTAGTTCAATCCAAGATGCATTTGTTATTCATTTAATTGTGCATTATTTGTCATCTTAAAACTAATTACAGTTACTTAATTAGGCTGCATGAAGAAACTACGAACTTTTGAGTTCACTCCAGCCATTAGGGTCTGTGCAGTCTTCTCTGCAACCGATTTAGCTGCTTTTGGCGTAGTGACAAGATGCCAAATCAGGCCAGAATAGCGAGGCAGCACCATGGCTGCGTAGGAATGGTAACAATCGCTTCTATAGGCATTCTTCACGGTATATTTCCTTGTTTGCCGTTCCGGTAGAGATGAAGGTTTGGCTTGCTCGACCACAGCTGCATATTGCCTGCCAAACCAAATATTTTTTGGGAAACTTGGCATTTTTCTTCGTCCTGAAATGCTCATCTACGCCGATCCGTTGCATGTCAGTATAATAAGACACTTCGGGAAGCTGCTTAAAGTCTTCCAGCAACTAATTTTCATCGTCCATTATCACGCAGGAAAACTTCGTCATATATTCGCGATACAACTTTCAAGCCCGGGTTTTGGTCGTCACATTCTGTTTATCATTATTCACCTTGAATGACTTCATACCTTGCCGGTGCTTGGAAGTATGCACGAAAGTTGGGGACATTTTTATTTTTCTAGCCACAGTAGGTACCGAAAGATCTGATCTCTTCTGCGATATTTGCTTCACCTTCGCGTCCCTCTGGTGGTTCCAGAGATCCGTTTTTGTTCCGCTCCCAGCCTTCCCGGCTGTTGTCAAACGTGTATCGAAAGATGTTTAACGTTATGGACAGTGCTTGCAGGAAACCAAGCTTTTTTGCAAGTTTTCTTACTGACAGATCCAGATTTTCATTGCGACCGTACACAATTGCTTTTCGCACTTGCTCCTCTTTCGATGCCATTTTTGATCTAAAAGCTTGTAATATCACTAAAAATTGATTTTACACAATGAACAGACATCCGTTCATCAGTCTGCGAAATATTTCACGCGTTGAAGAAGTTTTTCAGAAACAAACGTGTCCTGATTTTGTCGCGAACAAGCCTTAGTACGAACAAACCATCGAGCGTAGTTGCTTGACTCTTTTCGCAATGCCTGCTGTAAATTAACTGATATCGCTGTCATTTTTTTTTCTAAACATAATAGGTTGCTTCGATTGGCGATGGGTTGGGGGTGGCTCCGCCACCAGGTGGCAAAATTATCGCATGAAAAATCGCAAAAATCAGTCCATTTTTTGTAATGCATACGTTGTTCGCAGTTGTGAAAGAAAAACAAAGATTTTCATCATAAATGGACAAGTTTAAGAATAAAAAAGTGTCTTCAGATAAGAATTCTACCATTTATTCAATCGCACGAAGGTTCCGTGAAGTTCTGGCTCGACTCAACCAGCTACCGTGAAGTCATAGAATGGTATAAGCAGAATAATGTGTATTTTATTGAAAAATGTAGCAGTCCACTAAATTATCCAGATTTTCGTCATATCGAAAAAAATTGGCAATTATCAAGTGAAATTAATGAAATGTGGCAAAATAATGAAAACACCGTCTGGAAAAATTCTGGAAAAAGATGGCAGATAAGGTGAACAGTACTGTGCAAGAAGTGATGGGTGGAATTCAGCGAAAATTTGGAATATTTTTTTCCTTAAAGCTTAATAATATTCCTACAAAATGATTTAGGTTTTTTACGATATTTCCTCTCGGAGAAATTAACAATTTTTTGTAGCCTATGAAACAGACTTCTTTAGCAAAAAAAATAAAGCACATAAAAATTGTTACGTGGCATGGAAAACCACATGAAACCAGCTTAAGCACAGCACATTTCCAGCCCCTTCCACTATCCACCTGAAGCCGACTACCTCGTATCAAAATCAATTAGTCGCACCTTCATCAGACTCCCCCCCCCCCCCCTTCCCCCTCTAAGTATGCAACTTAAAACGATATCACCTACAAAACTTTCACTTATGGACTCCGAATCAGTCCCCCCCACACCACCGTATTTTCTTTTCTTCCCTCCCCCCCAACCACCACACCCACCCACCCCCCCCCACCACCACCCCCCCCAACCACCACCACCCAATGCCAATGACTCACCCCAACCAATACAAATAATTGACCCCCCCACCGCCCCCCCCCAAAAAAAACCAAGCCGGATCGATCAATCGCAAAACTGGGGTTTTCAATATTTGCGGTTGGTCGATCCGGCTTGGTCTCTTTTTGGAGTTGATTCGTTCGGCAGTCAATAAATTCCACATATTCTGTCTATGAGGACCACCCTAGCGACCCTCCAACAGATCTCATCAGCAGCAGTACGGCAGACGGCTGCCTCTTGTATTTGCTTTGTTCTATCGATTGCCCGACTATCGACTACAGGAAATATCACCACTCTCCTTCTCGATCGGTCAATCATGACGTCATCGATGCAGTCCACAAACTTTCTTTCAAATTATGTTGAAAACCGATATTTTATTCATACAAAAAATTGATCCTTTATTGTACGAGGTTAAACTTGAACATAATGAAGACCGGATGAAATTTAGGTTATTCCTTCACGAATTTTCGAACTTTCGATCGAATGCTCTTCATCAAGTTCCGGACAAGTGTTGCATCGCATGTTTTGGACGCTTGAGCCCAAATTTTTTTGAACTCCTGCATGTTCCCAGCTGCCTTACCAGTCTTCTTGAAGACCCTCTTCACGATTGCCCAGTAACGTTCGATGGGTCGAAGCTGAGGGCAATTTGGTGGATTGATATTTTTCTCAACGAAATCTATACCCTTTTCCGCAAGCCAATTGAGAGTGGTTTTGGCATAGTGAGCCGACGCTAAATCCGGCCAAAACAGTGGAGGTGTACTATGCTTCTTATATAAAGGCAACAATCTCTTCTGGAGACACTCAGATCGATAGATTTCCGCATTTATAGTTCCGGTAGTGTAAAAAATGATTGACTTCAAACCACAGGAACATATTGCTTGCCATACCAGTACCTTTCGACCGAATTTCTCCACTTGAATCGACCTGTCCGCATCGCTCACATCTTCCCCAACGACGGCAGTAAAGTATTGTGGACCTGGAAGGGTTTTTGAGTGCTCCTTTACATAGGTCTCATCGTCCATCAAAACGCATACATCCGGACGCTGCAAAAGACGCGAATACAATTTCCGGGCCCTTTTTGCTGCTCGTTTCTTCTGTTCTGCACTTTGTTTCGAGATTTTCTGCTTCTTGTAGGTCTTCAGGTGGTTTCACCTCTTGATACGCTGGATCATTCCGACACTCGTTCCTGCTTTTTTGGCCAAATCACGTATTGACATTGATTTGTTCTTCATGATTAGAGATACCACTTTCTGCTCCAGTTTCGGGTTGGAAGAACCGGGTTTTCTGCCTCTTCCTGGTAGTTCATCCAAAGAATAGTATTCCCCAAACTTATTAATGATGGTTTTAACACTCGCATGATGAATTCCAAACCGCTTCGCCAATTTTCGCATAGTAATACCCTTCTCACTTAGCCATGTGTCCAGAACCTTTATTTTCACTTCCTTTTCAATACGCGACATTTTGAAAACGCAGAATTTGAACAGCCCAAACAAGTAAACAAAAGAAAGCTGACAGTCAAACGCACAGCATGCAGTGTTCAGAGCATAAAAAACCATCACAAATACATGCGTACAACGCAAATGTATGTGGATAGCTTATATTCGATACACTCCTTAGTGTACGGTCCTGCGCTACCGTTTAGTAATAAGAAGAATAAATGTTGTGGTAGAGTGTCCGTTGTTTTTTGCCAAGAAGTGTGAGTGAATGGCACTTGAAGAAGCTCTATCCAGCCTTCAACCATCCCCGAACTATTGGCCACTGCAAGGAACCAGAGAACGGTCCAGATATTCCAACATCTGTTTTTCGTCTTCCTACAAGAAAAACAATGAAACAATATCAAAGAATCTACTTACCCAATTCCTCTTTCAAATACTACGACCTATCTTGCCTCAAATGAGAGCTTCTTACGATACGATAATAAATAATTTCCCAAGACTGCAAACATACTGTTGTCATTGGTTGCTATGGTTGCCACCGTCGCCACCGTCACATTCAAGCCAGTGCTGCCAGAATACTTCAAATCGAGTTATAAATTGTACAAGTTGATGGAAGCTGATGCATTCTGAGCATTTTTGATCAAATATGAGTGATATATACTTGTAATAGTTAATTTAAAATGTTTTTAAACAACTTCAACCAACAGAGCTTCCCTATTGAACTATAGTCCAACTCACTTAAAAAAAACTCGTATCGGATTCAAATTGAATGGAAGAAAGTTTCTTTTAAAGTTCTATAGGCAACGTCCAATTCTGGAAAGCATTTACCCAAAATAAACCCAATCCCCATGGGCATTAGACCGACGGAATTGTGCTTCAGGTTTTAGGCTGTTTGCTTTTCGTAACGGTGAACCTACGCCGCTATACTGACACATAATACTACAAAACCTACGCAGCTATACTGACACATGATTGAACAGCCCACGCCGAAACCAAAACAAACCAGCCATCCGCTTTAAGCTGCTGAGCCTTCCCAGAAAGCAATCTTGAAGTGGTTGAAAGTTTTGTTTTCATCTGATGCCTGAACAACTGGGCGGTGAAAAATCCAACACCGAAACGTCTCTTTGTCCCTTTCGCTCCATCTATCTCTCTATCTCTCTCTCTCTCTCTCTTTCTGATGAGGGTCTTGTTCGACAGTTTCTTCCGACAACTTTTGCTCTTAAAGTTCCGGTGAGTTTACCCGGAGCTGCTTCAGGAGCTACCAAAATCGAAACTCAACTTTCATAATAGTCATTATCATCTCGAACTACTACCCACCACCAGCCAGTAGCTTAGGGACAAGTTGTCGGCGAAAGTATCCCCCGGGTGCACATATACACACACACACACACTCATTGCATAGATTTTGCCATTGTTGACGGTGCTAGTCGGCTGCTGGCCCCGGTCCATCTCCATCGGTCAGAAACGTGCTTCTATTGCTAAAACCTCGGCACGCCGGCAGTAGCGTGTGAATAGAGAGTTTTCCGAGCTCAGCCGTTGTCGTCGGCGAACGTCGTTTTGAAAGTGAAAAGAATTCTCTATCAGGATGTAGGAGAGTAATTTTTGCCTTCTTTATACCAAATCTGAAATTTTACCACCCGCTCGTCCTGCTTCTTCCGAAATGGAAGGGAAAGTTTTGTGCTGCTGTCGGAACCATGCCGTTGGTACTTCTGCTGGTCTTTCTTGAATCGAAAGAATCCATTGTGACGTAAGTTTATTTTTTCCAGAACTACGTCGATGGATGCGGGGTGTAAAATGGTATTTGAAAGGATTTCCTAAATTGTATTCCCATTGAAATGTTCTCCAATTTGGTAGCTACGTGAGAATTGAAAGACTTCATCATCTTGTTTTTTTTTCGTTCTTTCCTGCAAAATAAATAGTTGATGACTATTCAGTCGATGATTAATTCGGAGCCTAAAATGACGTATTCCGAACATGCAACCTGCCTACTTTGCCTGTCATTCTCCATTCTAAGGAGATCTGAAATTTTCACAACATTCAGAATTTTTGCTTGTCACTAAATTACTGTCCCGTTTCTCTTCTCACTCAACAGGAACAGCTCCATCGCCTTCGCACTATCCAGACGGCAATTACTTGGAAGAAGACAAATACTCGCCCGGATTCCTAACGCTGGGACAAAAGTACAGCATAGCCATCGGCTCGACGGTGGTGTTGCCGTGCAAAATTAATGAGACAGGTAAGAGAAATTATTCTTTTTTCATCCAGCCCCGGTCAGCCACCCTCACTCGGTATGATGGGGATGATCTTACCCAGATAACGAGCAGTGAGCCAACTCACCACGGCTCCTCTATTGTGCTCGACACGATAGACGACAATCTGCCAGCCAGCTAGGGCGATTGCTATAAATCAGTCCACTCTCTTCTTTCCCCTCATTTTCACACACACACAGAAAACTCCAGCCAGTTTGTGCTCGCGTGGAAGCGGGACATTGCAGTCCTGACGGCGGGCTCAGTCAAAGTCACCGTCAACCCCCGGATACGGCTGATGCCAGTGCAAGGTCAGACCGACCAGCACGGGAGCCTCTCGACCGGCTACAACCTGGAGATTCGGGACGTGCGGATTGGCGACGCCGGTGACTACATCTGCCAGATCGGCTCGATGGAACCGAAGGAAATCGTACACACGCTGGAAGTGCTGGTTCCACCCAAGATTGATTACATCTCACCGGCGAACAAACTGGACGTACACAAGGGTGCCCTGGTGCGGATGGAGTGCCGAGGAACGGGCAATCCCATGCCAAGAATCATCTGGTCCCGACGGGTAAGTGTGACGTGTGATTGGGCGTGCGAGGGAATGATTTACGTGTTAACTAGGTGTTGATGAGTGAGGTATTGAATATCCAAAATGTGCCCCATCTGGAATTTTGGATCTATCAATTTTGAATGTGACACGCACGGTGTTGGGTAACGTAGATGGTATCATTTTCATCGTGATTGTTTTATGATTCACGATTCCAGTTTTCGGCGGTAGACAATCGCCGTAGCTTGTTTAATGAGCCATCTATTTCGACGAATGGTTTTGTTATGTTGTGTTTCTCACCGTGTTGATTTAATTGGATAATTAAGAATGTCGTGTTAGAATATCAGCCGATTGTTTCTAATTCGATTCTCGTTAATCCATCAATCGGAATAATCAATTGTTTCTCGCGTAACAAGAGAAAAGGGCCTATCTTTATCGATCCTTTTTCTTTCTCGACTATCTTTTTGGTTCATCATGGCAAAACAAATGAAACAAAAAATTAGCAGCAAAGGTTATTAGAAAACCATTTTATCTTGTCCTGTTAATCAATTCTAAGGGACATGCTTTGCATTTGCGATGTCCACAGAAGAGAAAGTCGATGTTACGAATCTATTAACAAGGTTATGCCTTTTGCAAAAAGATATACGATCTCTTAGAGTAGTTTTGTTCCTTTTAAAAAAAGATTAGACTTGTATTTTTTTTCCTCGTCAGATAGATAGTAATCATTTCTGCGATAGGGTGGTCTGAAAGATTGACTCTTTTAATAAAGGGTGAACACGAAATTATTGCGACACCGAAAATGTCATACCAATTTTCTTATAATGTTTAGAATCAAACCAAAATTTTAGGGTAGTTTTATACATATATTTACTTCAAAAATCAAAAGAAAAGTTAATCGATGGAGTTTATAGTGTCAGCCGGTAGCAGTTTCTCAGTTTTTTTTTCCATTTTCTTAACATGTCCTTCTCGTCTTTGACTGTCTTCTTGCTCTTCCGAAGTTCCCGCTTCATCATTGACCAGTACTGCTTCACCGGGCGCAGCTCCGGACAGTTTGGCGGATTCATGTCCTTTGGAACAAAATGGACAGAATTGACCTCATACCACTCCAGGACACTTTTAGAATAGTGGCATGATGCCAAATCTGGCCAAAATAGCGGAACTTCGTCGTGCTGCTGCAAGAACGGCAAAAGGCGCTTCTCGAGGCACTCAAATTTGTAGATCTCGCCATTTACTGTGCCCTTTGTCACGAAAGCCTCACTCCTCGGTCCGCAAGAGCAGATGGCCTGCCAAATGAGATATTTGGAAGCGAACTTCGACATTTTCTTCTTCTTAAATTTGTCGTCCACATATAACTTGCTCTTGCCGGTGAAAAACTCCAACCCCGGAATTTGCTTAAAATCGGCTTTTATATACGTTTCGTCGTCCATCACACAGCAGCCATATTTTGTCAGCATCTTCTCGTAGAGCTTCCGTGCCCGAGTTTTAGCCGTCGATTGTTGCCGCTCATCGCGATTTGGGAAGTTCTGTACCTTGTATGTATGTAGTCCAGCTCTCTTCTTTGCATTCTGGACGTAGCTCTGCGACATACCGATCTTTTTAGCCAAATCACGGCTTGAGACGTTGGGATTTGCTTTAATCATCCGCTTCACCTTTCCCTCCGTCTTTTTGTTCTCCGGTCCCGGTTTTTTTTCCAGCTCCTTTGCCGTCGTCCAACGTCAACCGCTCCTGGAACCGCTTCAACACTCTGGAGACGGTTGAATGGTGAATGTTCAACATTCTTCCCAACTGCCGGTGCGACAGGTCAGGAAATTCCAGGTGTTTGGAAAGAATGTGTTCTCTCGACTTGCGTTGGTTCACCTCCATTTTCGTTGAATCGGAAAACACGACTACGAGTTTGACAGCATGTAAACAATACACATCAATGAGAAAGTATGCAAAATTTGGTTGATTTTTACCCAATGGTAAAAAAGTTATGCCCTGTTGAATGTGTCGCAATAATTTCGTGTTCGCCCTTTAAATGCATATTTTTTCAAAAATTCATCCACTTACAGGGTGTTCAATAAGTTCGAATACAACTTTTCATCGTTTTGTAGGTGCGCACCATGTGCATTCTGTGTATTGCTAACCGACGCGCACGGTGTCGACTTGTTGTCATTTGTTGTTTGTTTACCGCGCACGTTGAAGGAGTACCGCGACGTCGTAGTAAAGTTGTTTGTGAGAGGTGAGCGACCCGGTGAGATATTCCGGCGGGTGAAATCCCATGAGGTGAAGCGGAGTTTCATCTATACCATGATCTGTCGGTACCGGAAGACGGGCTCTGCCAAGCTCCTGGAACACCTTCACAACGCGGGACACGGTGGAATGGTGGATTCCAAGCCTTTTGCCGATCCATCTGTGCGACTGACCAGGATTATCGATCACCGCGCCCAAGATTTGCTGGCGTAGCTCTTCTTGTTTCGAATGAATCTTGAAAACTACTTGACAGAAAATTTTGCACACATACACATAACACTTTAAACTAGTATTACCCAAAATTTCATTAATTTTTACCCACGCGATAAAAAGTTACACCCAAAACAAAGTGTCGCATTTTTTCCGAGTCCAATCTTTACACTTGTTTGCTGACGATGTGTAGCTTTACTTCTGTTCAACAAGCACCAATTTTGATAATTTGGCAAAGTTAATGAACTTCGATCTTGAACGTGTTCAAAAGGGGTCTGAAAATAATCTTCTTCCCATCAATTCATCTAAAACCAAAGCAATGTTTATTTCAAGACAACAATCTCGTCCACTATTTCCAAATTTCTTTATTAATGATGAGGTTATCCAATATGTGGAGAAAGTATCTAATCTAGGTATTATTCTCCAAAGCAACCTTGAATGGACCTTCCAGGAAAATTATCAATGTGGTACAATTCATGCTGACCTTACCACTTGAAACAAACAGCCTCAATAGTCTCCATACCTACCACAATCAAGCGATTTAAATCGCTTTTGTTGCCTCATTTGTCATATGGGGCTATTCGTAAACCACGTATACTTTTCTGGGGGGAGGGAGGGGGTTGGGTTTGACCAAAGTGTACGCTTCATACAAAATTTCAAAAAACATGTATGGAGAAAAGTCTACGAGGGGGGAGGGGGGTCTGAGATTTTCAAAAATGAGTCTACGTGGTTTAAGAACTGGCCCTATGGTCTGGAACTAGCCTTAAACGCATCAGCCGCTGATTATGATCGCATGAGAGTTTGTTTGAATCATTATGTACGTTGGGTGTTCAACTTGAACAAATATTCCAGAGCGACGCACTTACAGCGACAACGCTTAGGATGTCCGTTTTATGACTTCTTTAAATTACGTAGCTGTATTATATTATTCAAAATCATTCATCAAAGACCGCAATATCTTGCTGATAAGCTACAACCTTTTAGAAGCACCCGTGTACAACACTTTATTTTATTGCAGCATTGCTCATCACATTATGGCAATACCTTTTTCGTACGTGCACTCATCTTATGGAATCAACTTCTGAAAAATGTGCGTTCTACAGCAATTTTCCGTCGTGAATGTATGATTTGGCCTAATGGAGAGAATTAGGGAGTGTGGGGCAGTTAGCCAACAAGTCAATAAGTCAGTGTTAAGTTTTGATGTAAGTTTTTTTTGTGTTTTTTTTTTCATAATGTTTTTTGGATATGGAAGTGGTACGAGCAACATTGAACACCGATTGTAGTATTTTGATAAGGGACAACCCTTAAGCTATAAGTATTTATATGAAATAAAATAAAATAAAATAAAATATGCACGAAAGACATTTTAATTTTCCGAGCAATAGTCAACACCGAGAGATCTGACCTCCTCCGTAATATGTGATGAAGCTTCGCATCTCTTTGGCGATTCCTAAAATCAGTTTTTGTTCCACTTTCCGTCTTCCTAACTGTTGTCAAACCAGTATCAAAAGATTTTAAATCACTGGGAACAGTGCTTTCAGGGAAACGAAACTTTTTAGCAAGTTTCCTGATCTAGATATCCGGCTTGTCATTGCGACCTGCACTTCGACTAAGCACTTGTAATATAAACAAGTTTTGTATTTTCAGAAAGAACAAACAAACGTCCACCACCCAACGAAATATTTCACTCGTTGATGAGCTATTTCAGGAAATATATTCATGTGCTTAGAGGTGTCCAAAATTTGTCGCGAACAAGCTTTATAAACGTGCCTTGCCACTTTCGACCGAGTGTGTTCTGTTTCTGATACCATTGTCCAATTTTCATGTGTCCAATTCATCGCCGTTAGTTGAAATCGTGGTATGTCTACCTGCCTGTTTGTTCTCCGTCAGCGAGAGCAAGCGGATTAACATCGTATTTCAGTGGTGGAGACTTTTGAAGGATGACATCATTCTGTTCTGACGATGATGCTGATGATGACAGTGATGGTGCAGCAAATCTGACATGCTGGTCACAAGACCAGACACCGGTATAGAGTTGCAATTTTGAGGTTGCATGGTTGGCATTGTGTTGTCACCACTGCACTATGGGTCAGAAATTAAATGGCTAGAGGCAAATAATATCTCTAAAACGAAGCATTTCCGGAAGTTCATGTCTTCAGCAAAGTTTATTCTAATATTAAGTTCCATCCCCAGGTAACCAATAAGCAGTTCCAAAGCGTCTTTACGGCAGCCTATCGAGCATTTAAGTCGCCTTAAATGCAACATAAATGCTACTTTTGGCCCAACATACGGCTGCTTTACTGCAATGCTATTATAATGCTATTTTGCATTTGAAATGCTTATTACAGGCTCAGGCATTTTAATAGCATTTGAAATGCAACTTTACAACAGGTAGCACTCAAGATGCTGATTTAATGCTAATAAAATGCTTGTAGTATCTGAAGTGCAGATTTAGGGTTAATTTACTGCATATGCTAATGCTTGTTGGTTACCTGGGTCAACAACCACAACCAAAAAAGTTATCCGCATAGGTGGTGTCATCATGTTTTTTTTCTTGGGGCGTAGAACCACTTCGTCCACTGAATTGAACCTTTGTGGTAAAAGTTGTTTCTCAACAACCACTGAACCGTGTTAGAAATACCGAGGGCTTTCAAAGAGTGTTTAACATCACGTCCTGGAACTGAAGATTATCAAATGATCGAAAAACTGCACACGGATGGGCTGTGATAGCAATAGCAAACAAAACACACAGAGTATCATTTATATTATGAGAGGAAAATGATTCTTACGATACTTACGATTCTGTCGTACGACCATATTGAATGAATTTAATCCCCATAAACATTAGGAAAAAGCAAAAACACCTCTGAAATATATCTCTGAAATTTTCACAATCTTTTCATCTAGTGTTCCTCAATTTAATCTAAAGGGTGATACGGTCAAAATTTGGTCAAGGGAAAACGCGTGTAAATCGGTGAAATCGTTTATTTAAAAAATCAAATTAAATTTCTTTTTCAAGTTCAATTAGTATAAAATTCAGGAAAAATATTCAGTTAGGCTTACGCTTTTCCAAATCCGAATTGCCGGGCCTTACGCTTGACCCCTGCCATCAGATTTTGTACAGCCACCTTGTCCACCTTCTTCGCCGCAGAAAGCCAGTTTGCCTTGAACTGCTGCTCGTCCTTAGCAGTTTTTTTGGTCTTCTTTAGGTTCCGCTTGACAATAGCCCAGTATTTCTCAATTGGGCGGAGCTCTGGCGTGTTGGGAGGGTTCTTGTCCTTGGGAACCACCTGCACGTTGTTGGCGGCGTACCCCTCCATGGCCTTTTTACCGTAATGGCAAGATGCCAAATCCGGCCAAAACAGTACGGAACAACCGTGTTTCTTCAGGAAAGGCAGCAGACGTTTATTCAAACACTCTTTCACGTAAATTTCTTGGTTGACAGTCCCGGAAGCTATGAAAATGCTGCTTTTCAAGCCACAGGTACAGATGGCTTGCCAAACCAGATATTTCTTTGCGAACTTTGACAGTTTCGTGTGCTTGAAAATATCTGCTACCTTTCCCCTTCCTTTTGCCGTATAAAACTCCTGTCCCGGAAGCTGCTTGTAGTCGGCTTTGACGTAGGTTTCGTCGTCCATTACCACGCAGTCAAACTTCGTCAGCATCGTCGTGTACAGACTCCGGGATCGCGCAATGGCCGTCGTATTTTGTTTATCATCGCGATTTGGAGTCACTACCTTCTTGTAAGTTGATAGTCCGGCTCGTTTTTTGGCTCGATGCACGGTTGTAGACGATACACCCAGCTTATTTGCGGCATCTCGGAGAGATAGGTTAGGGTTTCGCTTGAAACTACCGGCAACTCTCTTTGTCGTCTCAGCGGCTTCCGGTTTTCGATTTCCCCCCGATCCAGACTTCCTGGCTGTCGACAAACGTTCCCCAAACACTTTAATTACATTTGTAACGGTTGATTTGGCAACTTTTAGCGATTTTGCCAACTTTGCGTGCGAGTAGCTCGGATTTTCGCGATGCGCGAGCAAAATTTTGATACGCTGCTCTTCTTGCTTGGACGGCATTTTGACAACTGAAGAGTGAATTCCAAAATCAAAATAGGAGCAACATTCTACACACACACACACCTTCAAAATGAGGGGTGTTCAGGTTTTTTAAATGCAAAATTGAAAGAAATACGTCAAGTTGATATTGACCAAATTTTGACCGTATCGCCCTTTAGACTGTCAAATTTCGAATATGTGCGCTTTATAAGATACTCAAGATAGAAAATTATCAGATTTTTCATGTTTTCTCGAAACAGGATGATTCAATCCTGATCATTTTTTAAAACCACAGAGTTCATTTGATACATTTTCATCATGAAATAATGCAATTTAATACGGTTCTTTGCGAATGTTTTGAAACAAATCGAAGAAAGAAGTTTTTTCGTTCCAAATAATTCCACAACACTTGTAACACTTTGCTGACGTCATCGAGTCTCCAAACCGTCTTTGTGAATGGTTTCATGTTAGCGTTATCTATACGGATGAGTTTTGTTTATGGAAATTGATGAAACTTAGCTGGAGTAGGGGCAAGTAATATTTGTCTGCACGGACATGCTTGACGAAGCAATTCAACACTTTTATTTTCGACAGCAAATTACTCACAAAGAAACCCGAAAAACTAAATGGTCTAAAAATATATCTCTTCTGGGCTTATGGGGCAAGTGTGCCACTTGTTCGGGGCAAGACGGCCACCGAGGAAAAGATCAACGGAAACGGTTTGGAAAATTAAAATTTCTTCTATGAACAATAAATTAGTTTGCCAAAAAAAAGTTGGACTATTTTGGAGTTTACCGTCAAAGGGAGCTACTTTATGCCATGGGTGTTACCATATACCGCTTTTAACATGATGTTTACCCATTTCGGTACAATTCTGCCCCGAAGTGTACGTTACAACAATATTTACACGTTTGACAGCTTTTCTCTGGAGTTGAACAGTGAACGATGATGAATTAAAGTAGAACACTTGCTTTTACAAGTGGTGGCGCTTTTGCCCCAAAAAGTATAATTTTCAATATTTTATTTTTACGGAAATACGAATCGATATTTTATTCAAATAAACGCTGAAATCAAATACTCTTTCAAGCTGCTTCATGATGTGTCATACATTAGATAAATCATTAGTTTCTTAAAATTTGTAAATGGTATTTATATTGGTAAGAATATTATAATTTCTCACGCTTTTTTGATGATCGACATAAAATTGATAATAAATAGTAAGATAACAGATAATTTTGTATTATGTTTAGTACACAATGCCTAAAAGCATAACCAAATAAATCTGTATTTGGTATATCATTTGATCGATTTATTAAAAGTTTTCCGAAAACTACCTGGTAGCACACTAGCCTCTAACTCCGCTACATATTAAAAGAAGAAATTTCGTTGAACAAACTTTGGATTGGAAAAAACTCACCAGGATTCATTGGAGTTATTATTTTTTGTTTAGCTATATTGACGTTCTGGCCCATAGTGAACTGCCTGCTGGTTGTGGATATGCGTGCTTATTTGATGTTCATTCCATCCTGGATAACAGAGGGAAAATAATTGGTTCTACGGGAAGATTAAATGGATAGCGCAATGGATTCCCATGGTTCGTACGACGGCCTCTGTGAGTGCTTGGATGGACAACTTTGGTCTTTGAGATTTTTTGGCCCATGATTTGATTCAATGGTTGTTTGGTTTGCGAGATGGGCAACACAATTGGATTGCTATAAGTCGGATTGTAATATTTGGATGGCAATTAAAAGGGTTATATATAGTTTGATAAGTTGTAGATTTGAAAGTAGTTGAAATTGTTCCAACTGTGAATCCGTCAAGTTTATATATTAATCTAGCCAAATCTGACGGTCATAATAATTTACAAAAAGAAAGTTATATAATATTTTAACTACTTCTGTCTAGGATTCTCATTTTACAATTTCTTTTCCATAGTACTTAACTAACCAATCTGACATCCATAGGATGCATTAATGTGGCTCCTGGTGGCCTCTGCTGTATACAGAAATTGTCTCCATTCATCTCAGTCTATGGCTGCACTCCGCCAGCCTCGATGTTTGCGAAGGGTATGCATGTTGCTTGATTGATCCATCTTGCTCGTCACGCGCCTCTTCTTCTTGCACCCATCGGATCGCTATCGAAAATTATTTTAACTGGGCTGTGCTCGATGGGAGGTTCTCCCAGCAACTGATACAATTCGTACTTCGTTCACCTCCTCCACGTTCCGTCTTCCATCTGCACTCCATTGTAGATCGTACGCAACGCCTCCTGTTCAAAGACACCACGAGCAACGTCCATGTTTCGTGGCCGTAGAGGACTACCGGTCCAATTAATGTCTTGTAGATCGGCGAACTTTGTTCGATCGTAGCGTCCTTCAGAGCTCAAAGTAATCACGATTACCAGCCGTAATGCGCCTTTGTGTCTCTCTGCTGGTGTCGTTATTGACGATCATCAAATACCCGGCCAGATACACGAAATCGTCGATTTCATCACCATCGATCTGAGCTCGTTGTGGTAGACTTACGTTGTCTTCTCGTGAGTCCCTTTCCTTCGTGTATTTTGTTTTCTACGCATCAATCACAAGCCCAATCCTACTAGCTTCAGCCTTAAGTTTGATGTACGTTTCCGCCATCGTCTCAAATCCTCGTGTTACGATATTAATGTCGTCGGCGAAACCAAAAAAGGGAAGCCCTCCTTAAAAATAATAAAAACCCCCACAAATAAACCAACACACCCCAAAAACATAGGGAAAATTTTTTTCACACACCCCCCATAAAAAAAAAGAAAATTGTGTTTGTTTTGTGCCGCGCCCCAAAAACACCGCGCGCAAACAAAACACCCCACCCCACAGCCCCCCTAAAAAAAAAAAAAAACGGCAATTTTTTTTTTTTTTTTTTTTTTTATTATTAAAAAAAAATAATTTTAAAATTAATTTTTGCACACCCCCTCTTTTTTCATATATATTACACCACCCCCCGACATTTTATGTGATTTTATATGAAGAAATTCTTTATCCTAACATCCTATTTTCCCAAATAACAAATTCAATTTTAAGGTACACTTGAAGAAGTTCTCAAGACTCATTTGATAAAACCACGCATAAAACTTGATATTCTACATAACATCGATAAAACAGCCATAAAACCCTCATAAGTTCAAAAAGGCCCATACTACAGGAGGTTCTCAAGACTATTTCCCAAGATTCGTTTAAAACTTGATAGTTTTATCGGTACATACTTGTAATGACATGCAGGACATGCTTAAAACTATGATAAAACTACCACAAGTTTTGGTAGTTTTATGATTTTCCTCTCTAAGAACACTTCCAGTCCGTCACAAATATGTTTCGAAGATTCCATTTTTGGATTCGTTCTGCTAAATGGGGACTTTTTTAAGAGGAAAAAAAACATCAATATACATATGATGTTTCTTTTCCAATGTGGATACGTATGTAAATTAATTTTAAAATTGACCATAAATGCATGAGTTTTTTGCCTGCAATTGATAAATTTTTCATGCGACGTTCAGTTTGTTGGTGTTTTATAACATAAAAGTTCGAAAATTTTAATGCGCCACGGAATCATTGCTAGACCATTGATATATTTGAAAAATAAAAAATACTTGAAAATTCAACAATTAGGTGACAAGGCTGATAAATTGTTAGATCTTGAATAAATTGTGTCTACAATCCATTTTAAGTTTCAAAATGTATTTTAAACAGCATTGTTTGTTCGTAGCATTGGAAAAACGGGAGTTTTTTTTTTGCATACATATGTAAATGGCTACCATTCCGAGGGAATCCAGAATAGCCACGCTCGCCATTTTTTCAATGGTTTTATCTAAAACTACCATAAAACGCATATAAAACTATTATTTCTTGCACAAGACTAACAAGATTTTTTTAGGAGCACGATAAGTTCATCTTTACTTGTTCTATTCTTGAAAAAGAGGAGTAACGCTTGCATAAAACTTGTTTGAATTGCTCAAGGTAAACAACTCTTTCGTAAGATAGCCATAAAATCAGTGTGGAGAAGGCACATCATAAACAAAGAAAATGTGAACGTTCAAATCAAAAGTGCCTATGCATAATTTTTGTTCATCATTACAGCTTATAATTTATTATTTTTAATCACCAGCGTAAGGCGATTGAAAGACTTTGGATAAAACGTGCGGATCATGGGAAAAATCGATTTTCGCTCAGATGATGTACTAATTTTTACCTGCAACGAGTAAATATTGTGTAGCCTATTGGGAACTGAAATGCACGACTCGGGAGAATTCAACATTAACATAACATTTTACAATCGTAGTGCACATTAAACCTTACGTCAAAAGTACTGCGCTGTATTTCCACGGTGGTGCGCCATATAACGCACTACCTGAGATGTTAGGTTTAACTTGCATAACTGGCATAAAATCAAATATCATGAGTTATGCATTTCGGTTTTCAACTGGCGACACATTGCACCATTTTATTTTATTCGTTTTACGCATAACGCATGGACCCTTTTGATAAGTTAGTCTCAGTAGGCTGCGAATCCAATGGAATGGTCAAAAAAAAATTGTAGTTGGTGGCTGAGATGAAGGAGTGTTCAATATACTGGATAGGTTTTTATTGAATTTCCGCTTGAACGATCCGCTAGTTTTTAATTTCTTCCACCTGTGGGCGTCCATTGTGACAGTTTGTTTATTTTTCACATAATGTTCTTTCTCAAGAATATGTGCTCTTATTTAAAATCAAATGGTTCTAAGAGAGTTTTATGGCAGCATTTCCAAGATACATTCATCTTAAAGAAGAATGTGATAAAACTTTTACAAAACTTTTATCAGGTTTTATGCAAGTTGCGAAACGATGTCTTGAGAGGGGGATCAAGTATCTTATAAAACTACTGATAAGGTGAATTACACTTATAAATGATGTAGTTTTATGGAGGTTTCTTCAAGTGTTCTTTAATCACTCTTAAGAACTGTTAATGAATTAAAACCACCTTAACTTGGAAAATGCCCTGATAAAACCGGATGAACTCCATATTGCTTTGATAAAACTACCATAAAACATGAATAAAACCAATTTGCATTTGAATTGCCACTTGGGTTCCCTTGTTGGAGCACTCCGCTGCTTCGCAAGCTATAACGAGAGCTGATACTCAGCGGAAGTTAAAGCTGGCAAGCACTGCTTTTTGTAGGCTCAACACTTCGTTGTACAAGTCACATGATTTAAAAGGGCAATGGAATTTGAGACGAAATCCTTGAAGTTTTTGGAGTCCAACACACGGCTAAGCGATAGAGAGGCACCTGCGTCGCCGAAGCGACTGAGCTTTTTGCGGAGCACTTTACTTCGGTGTTCGAACAAAACGTAGCATGTGATAATGAAGCTGAGTCTGCTGCCAGTGATGCACCTAAAGTTTTTTTTTAAATTTGACAACGTTCGTGGTAACTGAAGAAACACTTATTCCTGCGTCGAGAAAACTAAAAAGTTCTGTTTTACCTAGTCCGCACGGTATTCCTGCTGTGGTTTTTTTCATTGTGCAGCTGTCTTGGCCAAGCCCCTAGCAGCCATATCCAATCAATTTTTCTAGCAAGGTAAATGTTTCCGGTGTTTAAAGCTGGTGATCGTCGAGGTGTAAACAAATATCGTGGTATAACAAGTCTCTCAGCAGCGTCCAAACTGTTCGAAATTATATTAAGCCAAGCTGTCTTCACTAGTTCGAGGAGCTACATATCGACAGATCAAAATGAATTTATCCCTGGAAGGTCGGTGGCGATCAACTTACTGGGCTTCTCTAGTACGTGAATATCGGCGATGGAAAAAAAAGCTGCCTTCGACAAGATTGACCACATAACATACTTCTATGTAAGCTTTCTAGGCTAGGTGCATTATCATCACTAAAAGCTTGGCTGCATTCGTACCTGACTGACAGAACTCTTCACCAGTACGTCTGGCGTGCCTCAGGGAAGTAACCTGAGTCCGTTACTTTTTACGCTGTTCTTCAATGATGTTGCGGAATTATTGGCAACTAGGTATAAACTTGTAAGGAGTGTATCGAAAATAAGCTATCCACAAACTTTCTTTCAAATTATGTTGAAACCCGATATTTTATTCATACAAAAAATTGAACCTTTATTGTACGAGGTTAAATTTGAACATAATGAAGACCGGATGAGATTTAAGTTATTCCTTCACGAATTTTCGAACTTTGGATCGAATGCCCTTCATCAAGTTCCGGACAAGTGTTGCATCGCATTTTCTGGACGCTTGAGCCCAAATTTTTTTGAACTCCTGCATGTTCCCAGCTGCCTTACCAGTCTTCTTGAAGACCCTCTTCATGATTGCCCAGTAACGTTCGATGGGTCGAAGCTTAGGGCAATTTGGTGGATTAATATTTATACCCTTTCCCGCAAGCCAATTGAGAGTGGTTTTGGCATAGTGAGCCGACACTAAATCAAGCCAAAACAGTGGAGGTGTACTATGCTTCTTATATAAAGGCAACATTCTCTTCTGGAGACACTCAGATCGATAGATTTCCGCATTTATAGTTCCGGTAGTGTAAAAAATGGTTGACTTCAAACCACAGGAACATATTGCTTGCCATACCAGGACCTTTCGACCGAATTTCTCCACTTGAATCGACCTGTCCGCATCGCTCACATCCTCCCCAACGACGGCAGTAAAGTATTGTGGACCTGGAAGGGTTTTTGAGTCCTCCTTTACATAGGTCTCATCGTCCATCAAAACGCATGCATCCGGACGCTGCAAAAGACGCAAATACAATTTCCGGGCCCTTGTTGCTGCTCGCTTCTTCTGTTCTGCACTTTGTTTCGAGATTTTCTGCTTCTTATAGGTCTTCAGGTGGTTTCGCCTCTTGATACGCTGGATCATTCCGACACTCGTTTCTGCTTTTTTGGCCAAATCACGTATTGACATTGATTTGTTCTTCATGATTAGAGATACCACTTTCTGCTCCAGTTTCGGATTGGAAGAACCGGGTTTTCTGCCTCTTCCTGGTAGCTCATCCAAAGAATAGTGTTCCCCAAACTTATTAATGATGGTTTTAACACTCGCATGATGAATTCCAAACCGCTCCGCGAATTTTCGCATAGTAATACCCTTCTCACTTAGCCATGTGTCCAGAACCTTTATTTTCACTTCCTTTTCAATACGCGACATTTTGAAAACGCAGAATTTGAACCGCACAAACAAGTAAACAAAAGAAAGCTGACAGTCAAACGCACAGCATGCAGTGTTCAGAGCATAAAAAACCATCACAAATACATGCGTACAACGCAAATGTATGTGGATAGCTTATATTCGATACACTCCTTACATGTCCAGAAAGCTTCATTGAAATCTGAGAGGGTGCTGCCAACTCCGAATACGATTTGGCGCAAAATGCGTCTTGGTACTTATTTCGATGTCTTTGGTATGGAAAACATTAACTAAGAACGACTACTAACTAAATTAAAATGAGAGCGCTTTACACAACTAAAATAGCAACGCAAATACCAACAACCGATTATGCTCTAATTCGCCTAATTGAAATTACAGGAACACAACATGTTGATAATAATTCAATCTCATTCCCAAGATCAACCCAAGTCCACCCTAAATGGCTCATGAAACCTTTGTTCATAGATAACCACCACCAACTGTGAATCTCGGTCCTTCCACCTCAATAATCCCACAATGAGATCAGATTACGCCACCGGACCGTCAACAATCCAACTAAAAACGAATTTATTTGCTCGGATGGAGAATTTGTATTCCCTCACTACCACTCTGCCACCTGTGCTCTCGACTTGGGCCATCCATCCTAATCCTACCCATTTCCTATCGCAATATTCCCCAAAACTCCATAAACCACGAAAATATACCGATGCGTTTTACATGACCGACATTCGGCCATTCGTCCTTCTGCGGCTGGCCTCTAACACCAGGTCGCCTGACAGACGCGCAGGCAGACCTTAGTCATTCTATCCGAAAATTCCGAACGTGCGTGTGTTTGCCAGTATGTGTGTGTGTATGTATGGTTGCGGTCAAGTTCAAATAGGTGCCCAGAATCCGGCTCCGTTCTCGGCAGCAAGCGAATGCAGCGTCGTGATGCATCGAGAAATACTACTAACACTGAAACCATTTCTGTTTTCTCTGTTTCCCCCCTCTCTCAACCACCCACAACAGAACAACGTCCTACCGAGCGGTGAACCGAACAAAACCGGAACCGTGTTCGAGGTGCCGCATGCCAACCGTCACACCAGTGGACATTATAAATGCACCGCCGATAATCGGGTCGGCCAACCGGACAGCAGGGAAATCGTGGTCAATGTGCTCTGTAAGTATATTTCCGTTGCCCGTTTGCCATATATTTAGCCCGTAGGGGAAGGGAGAGAAACAACCAAATGGACAACAGTCGAATTCGAGAGCCTTTCGGAGCTTCCGAGAACTGGAGAGCTTGTTTATCATTGAAAGGGTAGTGTTCCTCGTGCCATCTCCATCGCCCATTCAATCACCAGAACCCGGTGATCGAGTGGGTACCTTTTGTGAACGCAAAAAGCGATGGTGGTGAGCTTGCGGGAATGATTGTAAATTTAATCATAACAATGTGCAGTCCATTCCAGCATAAGAGTCGGACTCTGTGGTTCGCCATTTCCAATACCGGGGATGATTATGACAACGGCTATTGGATGGATGCTGCTTGTATGGTACTGATGGGGGTAGAAGGGCGGGTTTTCGCAAAAGGAGATTGCTTTTGCCCCTTGGTCAGCAGTTATGTTATTGTTGATTTGAAACCTAATTTGGAGCAATATATGAGGGCAACAGTTCTATTCATAAGGCTGAAATCGAAAATATGTGTGCTGTGTGGAACCGCAGTGAACTGTAATGGATAAGAGAGCAAATGTGAATTAAATGCTAAGAATTTAAAAATATACTACCAGTAACCAGAAGCTTTAAACTGAAAGCAGTCCTTATGACACTAACACATAGTAAGCGGTCAAGGCTTGCTTGTAGGTTTTGAATTGAAAACTCAATTATTTAACCAGTTCGTTCACCATGATTGATTGTCATAGTGACTGTGCACAATTTTATTTTCTACATTTAACCAATGTTTTCATTCGCTTCTCCCCTCGCGTAGGTGGTAAGCTTTTTGCCCTCAAAGACCCTACCATCACCGAAAAGTCAGTGTTCACGACCAAAACAAAATAGTACGTCACATTGCTAATTTGAAATATCTACTCTCACCCAACCTTGCTGGGCCGGCTCAAAGGATGATGCAATTCAGCACTCCGTTTCCTGCAGCCGAGGAAAAGTTAACTAATGTGTGTCCGAGTCCTTGGTATGAAAATTTATTTCTTTCAACCGGTAGGTATGATCCTGCATTTTCCGACGAAACCCCTTTAACAACAACAACATCAACCAGAACATGAACAACAGTAGCTGGAGTTCAGTGGACAGAATGTAAAACGGCACTTCCGGGCCATTTGATGCCATTATTATGTTTGCTGCTGTGGAGTCCTTCTCCTGACTCGGTGATTCTAGGTCGGGTCCCAATGTTTTTTTTTTTTACTCCTGCAAAAGGATGTGTGTGAGTATGAAAATAATGGGGTGTGAGATAGTGTTTTGAAGGGTCTACCAAACAGCCTAGGAGGAGGAGGAAGGAGAATAAACCTATCCGAAATTGGACTTTAAAATTTCTGACGACGATGATGATGGTTAAGCTTGTTGGTAGGATGGCTCCTACGGATGTGCCTGTGAACTTAAAATTTAGATAATGGCCTTAAGGAGTGAATTCAAAAATGGAAAATAGGTTGATGGTGAATAGATTGCTACTCTACTACCTAGCAGGATTGGGAGAAAGCAGTCCTCATGTGTACAGCCCCAAGTGTATGACGCTGGAATATGGAACGATCCGGGAATTGTGATAAACTGTGGCCAACGCAAATAGGCGCATACAAACTGTACGAGGATAGGATTGTGAAACGAGTTGAATATTTTATGGTGAGAACCGACTATCAGTCGACGGCAGAGCGTTCATTCTGATGGCTAGTTGGCCTATCCATA
>JAHHFK020004792.1:0-130000 GCA_024533555.2 Aedes koreicus | reverse complement strand
GTGTTCCTACTGAACTGTCAAACTCAAATTGCGCAGTAGTTTCCATTAAAAATGTCGTACAAGCTGGATTTACGAGCACAAGTCGCCAACCTTTTTGGACGGCTTAGTACAAGTGAAATTTTGAGCGTGTTCAAAGACGAGCCAATATCAAAATCAACAATATACCGTGTTTTGAAAGACTGTCGCGATGGTAAAGAACCGGAATATAAAAAGAAAAGTGGTCGCCCAACAAAATTGAGTGCCAGAACAACGAAAAAACTGCTGTCGAGCGATGAAAACAAGGTTGACCAATCAACACGCAAATTAGCACGAAAATTTCAGGTTTTATACATGACAGTCCATCGGAATTTGAGAAAACATAACGTAATCTATCGGAAACGTCAGCGTGCACCAAAATATACACAGCAACAACTCGAAAAAATACCAAAATGCTGCCGTGCACTTCGTCGCGAGCATTTTGCAAATGGAAAGTGCATAATTTTGGATGATGAATCTTACTTCACGTTTTCGCACCATGAATAGAGTGGCAACGATAGTTTCTATACTGCTAACATTAAAACAACACCAGACGATGTTAAATATGCCAGCAAATCGAAATATGAGCCAAAGGTGTTAGTGTGGGCAGCCATGTCATCGAAGGGTATCTCGGCGCCTTTGATACGCCCAAATAAGGCCAAAGCTGTCAATTCGGACGTGTATATCAGCCAATGCTTGCCAAAATTGAAGCAGTTAATCAACAAATATCACGCTGACGACGAAATCATGTTTTGGCCGGATCTTGAAAGCAGTCATTACGCGAAAAAAACATTAGATTGGCTAACTGAGCAAAACATACCATTTGTACCGAAAAAGGACAATCCACCTAACGTGCCTCAGGCTCGTCCAATTGAAAATTTTTGGAGTGTTCTCAAACGTATGGTGTACGACAATGGCTGGGAAGCTAACAATGAGCAACAATTGGTTAATCGAATCAAGCGGAAGATGAAAGAAATAGACATAGACACCGTCCCGAACCTGATTCAACATGTTCGCCGTACACTGCGTAAAATCGAAGATCATGGTCCATTGAGCGTACTGTAAATATATTTTTCAACAATTTATTAATAGAATAAAATACCCTGAAGAGCATTTTAAAGATCCGATTGTTTGATTTCAAGTACCATGCTTTTGAATTTTTCCCAGGACTTATGTTACATATGTTATACAACTCTATCTAACCTGATAGAACGCTGATTTTCACCTGACCGAAGTCCAATACCCTCGACATTACTAACAGAAGGCTGGCTTTGGCCGGACCGAAGTCCAGAATCTTAGGCGTGACTGACAAGAAGCTAATTAAAAGCTTGTCGTTTCGGAAAGCACATAGCGATGACGGAGCGTTGTGAGGGTTGCAGAGTTGACAGAGAGCTGGTTTTCACCAGACCGAAGTCCAGAACCCCTGGTACGGCTGACGGGGAGCTGATGAAGAGCTCGGCGTTCCATAATCCACGTAGCGATTACGGAGTGTTGTAAAGGTTGCCAAGCTGACTGGAGGCAGGAGTTCACCAGACCAAAGTCCAGTACCCTTGGTATGGCCTTTTAAGGAAGATACCTGGAGATTTGATCCTTCAGATATTTTCTCAGAATATTCTTGAACGTGTATGGACCAACAACATTTTTACATCTCAGTGGAAGTTCGTTGTACAGTTTGCTTCCAATACATACAAATTACTCGGTGTATGCCCTCAATAGCGCTAAGTGTCCTTCCCGTCGTGCTCCATGCTCGATTCCGAATAGTTCTCGTAATTAAGATGTTATGGTGCGTTGAATTAGGATCCTTCGAACTAACGAAAGAATTTGCTGTTCACAGAGCGCTCTAATCGGCATGATAGAGGCGTTAGCTTGTTTATAAAGTTCAACCGTAGGAGGTAAGTGTGGCTTTCCAAGTTTGCTCTCCAAGCATCTATTCTGAACGACCTGCAGTTTTTTTTTTTAAATGAGAACTACCGGCCATACCCCAGATGGCTACTAGGTATTGCAAACGAGAGTGAAAGAGCGAGAAGTATAGTTTCAAGAGCTAGGCTCGTGGAACAAAAGCTGATATCTTCCTCAAAACTCTACTTATTGAGCTAAGTTTACTTTTGAGGTTATTGACATGTGCGGACCATTTCATACTGGAATCTAGCGTTAGACCAAGAAACGGATACTCCAAAACCTTCTCAATTTCAAATCCGTTTACCTCCAGTGGATATTGATTAATGATATGATGGAAATAGAGCGAAGTCATAATGAAATACTAAATAATATACATATAATAATAAAACGCAGAGGCAAATCTTAAGCTCATGCGGTGTTAAATGTTTGTAACTTTGAAATGGTGAAAATTTCCAAAATCTGTTATTGTTAGACCTAAACATTTGTTAACATGATAAAAGAAAACTGATCACCAATCTAGCGAAACAGCAAAAAACAAGACGAAATAAATTTCATATGAGTGTCATTACAGTATGGCCCATAAAAAATGCGAAAGTTTTCAATATTTATTTTTAAGTAGCTTTAAACATTATTTTTACTGCTTTATTGCGTGTCATCTGACTGCATACTCTGAGACGATGTAAACAAAACAGTGGTTCGCGAGTAACAAAGTTGAGAAAAATGTACGCAAAGGAGGTTGGGGGCTATGCATAAACCACGTAAACTTTTTTGGGGGAGGGGGGTGTTGGTTTGACCAAAATCTACGCTTCAAATAAAATTTCAAAAAATTGTATGGAGAAAAGTCTACGAGGGGGGAAGGGGGGTTCTGAGATTTTCAAAAATGAGTCTACGTGGTTTATGAACCGGCCCTTGTGGCTAGTTTGCTGCTCGCCCAAAAGCCCGTAATACAAATTGCAACGATTGTGGGATGCCACCTGGCTACCGTTTACCGTATCCAACGTTCACTCCTTGGTGGACCATGTCAACGGAAGCCGGAAAGTGGCCGTCCACGGTCCGCTCGCACACCGAAGGTCATCAGATCAGTGAGAGACAAAGTGTAGCGAAATCCTATCAGATCGCTCCGGAAATTGGCTAAGGAAGCCGATATTTCAAAAACTACCATGCAACGGTTTGTCAAAGATGACTTGAAATGTTCATCCTTGTAACGGACCGAATCAAACAACTACGGCTGGAGCGCTCGAAACGTTTGATGTCAGCAATAAAAAAGAAGCATACCATCATCGTAATCTCCGATGAGAAAATGTTCACCATCGATCCCGTATCTAACACATGTACAGACAGGTTTATGTCACCGAAGATGATTGATGATGTTCCAGAGAACGTGAAATTCAAGTTTACAACCAAACATCCGTCCGGAGTCATGATTTTCGGAGCAGTTGCGTCCAATGGCTTGAAATTGCCTCCAGTATTTATCAAAGCTGGATTAAAAGTTAATACCGAGGTTTACATGAACATTTTGAAGGACCACGTTCTGCCATGGATGAAAGCAAGCTTTAGAGCACACCAACACGTCATTTTCTAACAGGACGGAGCACCGTGTCATAAAAAGCCGAGCAAAATGTTGCTTCCATAAACCGTTATTTTCAACCTTCTGTCGCCTCGGCTTTTTTTTTGCACCGATATTTCAGCAAGGTCAATACCGTGTGAAAAAGAGAAATACTCGACGCCACCTGTGGTCCAAATCACTTGATGGAAACAGTTCAAATTTGGTCCACATTATTTCCTATACTTTTTTAGGCTGTGCTGAAATTTTTATTACGCTACTTAAACTTTTCACAAAAGTACGTATTTTTGAAATTGGTATATCCAAAAACGACTTTTTTAACATATGTTATCAAAACTTCAAATTTATAAATCTTATCAAGATGAAATTTTGGTCACATAAGGTCAATACATTATTCATAAATTCAGCCAAAAATATTGATAATTGACAAAGTAACAGAAGGTTGAATATGACGGTTTATGGAAGATAAATTTTGCTCGGCTTTTTTTGCTACTGAGTGTACCTCAAAAAGGACTCAAGCGTGGCTGAAGGAAAACATGGAATTTTGGCCAAAGGACATTATGCCTCCTAGCAGCGCGGACTTGAATCCTTTGAATTACTCAATATGGACATATGTTCAGGCTAAGGCCTGTGAACGTTCTCAGCCCAGTGTTGGCGCCCTGAAAGCTTTCATTACCAAGGCATGGAACTCGATGACTGACTCATACATTGAGAAGGTATGCTCTCGATTCCGTCCCCGTTTGGAGAAGGTGATCGAGCAAAATGGTGGACATATTGAGTAATGTAATCATTAAAGACTTAATAAACGATTCCCTAAATAAAATTATGATTTTCTTTATCATTTTCTATGAAATTTTTTTATTTGAAACTGAGGTATGGATTTTCGCATTTTTTTTATGGGACATACTGTACTTGAAGAAACGAATGGCTAAGGACCCCCAGCTTGCAGAAGTGCTACAGAAAATGATATCAGACCACACCGTCAACGAGTATATACACCGACTTTCCGAAAACGAAATCCAACAGTTATCAGATTGTGAATATACAAATGGCTGGAATCCCCCAGCATGGTTAAGCAATTGATCCTGTGGATTTGGGCACGTCTTACCAGTGAAGCGGTCCGGAGTGTAAAGGGAATGAGTCCAAATGGAAGACGTCGAGGCCTTCGGTTCAGTGATGCTGACGCTCGTGTGAGTTCAGCAACAGTGCTCCCAGTTGAAGGATTTCAATCGACATAAGGCACAAGGTTAAGGTCTTTCCACCCTAGGGGTAGTGTAGGCCACACACCGATGACGTTTGGTTTCTACCCGTTTTCCCGGTAACCAATCCAACACTGCGGCTATGGTCCATGGTGTTTTTCTGAATTCGGTCCTTTTTGAAGAACCCTGATATGTTGTGTTCGCTGCTCGACATTCTTCTGCGCTTTCGATTGCATGCGGTTGCGGTGACGGGAGACATACGCGAGATGTTTCACCAGGTGGGCATACGCCTGGAGGATCAGCAATACCAATGCTTCTACTGGGCGGATGACAACGAGGAGTTGGTGGTTTATATCATGAAGGTTTGGGGCGTTTGGGGCGTGCTGTTCTTCCAGCAGTACGTCAAGACTGTCAATGCGGAGCGAATGAAAGGCGACTATCCGGAGGCGTGCGAAGCAATTACCAAATCGCACTTGGTCGACGATATGCTGATCAGTAACGCCACAGAGGGAGAAGCAATCCAGGTTGCTAAGGACGTTCGGCACGTCCACGCCCAGGGCGGCTTCGAAATCCGCAATTGGATCAGCAATTCCAGAAGAGTTGTCGACGAGCTACAAAACGAAAACCCAGATAAAGAGAAAAGTCTGAACCTATCAACGGAACTGTCCACCGAGCAGGTTCTAGGAATGTGGTGGAATACGTCAAACGATGCGTTCACTTACAAAATTGGCTGGAACTGATACGATAGCGAACTGCTCAAGGGTGGCCGACATCCCACTAAGCGGGAAGTACTGCGAATGCTAATGACCATATTCGACCCGCTCGGACTCATCGCCCACCTCCTCGCAGATCTAAAAGTTCTGTTGCAAGTCGTTTCCGGGAGAGAAGCATAATTACGGAGAAATTCCCCCCGTTGGATTAAATCCAATACGTTATTTCAGCAATAACAATTGTTTAAATTTTGATAGTTGAAGTGATACGCGGGAATGTTTCAAACCGTTTGATTTACTACCAAAATATTTACTGTCTTGAACATCGATCGAGCATTAAGTGAGTTGTAGGCGTTTAATTTGTAACGATATTTCGTGGCTGTCGTCATTTTTCGATTTACATTTGACACCCACCCTAGCCGTAAGACGTAGTCTACGTCAAAAAACGATCAAAGATATTAGAACAAAACAAATTTTCATTGATTCCTGTATTAATTTATGATTTTATAAAAATAACTCCACTCCCAGTCGGGCGGCGTTACAGTAGTTGGCCTGAACTTTGGCCATAGCCTTCCAAAAGAAACATGTTGGCATATTCTTCAACTCTCTTGATCAGTTCCGGTTTCAGCACAAAATTGTTCGAATAGATCCTCTGCCGCAACTGTGGCACGTTAGGGGGGTTGGCGATCTTGTGGATGACTGGGATCTTCAAACGCTCCATCTCCTCGAGCGACCGCTTCGCGTATTGTGCCGAAGCCAGATCTGACCAGAACACGACATCGTTATCGAGTGGTGTTTCTTAATGATGGCCGCAGCTTCCGGTAAGCACTTCGTGTTGTACACCTCCCCGTTAACCGCAAGTCCTGAAGAAAAGAAGAACGGCTTTGACATACCCTTCTCAGTGATTTTCAGCAACAAGAGCACCTTTTTCGGGAACTTCGTGTAATCCACGCCACTGCGGGAGATGTATTCCACACCACTGCTTACCTCGTTCCTAGGGGACGAGACGGTACCCTGCCAGTCATTGCCGTCGAGCGTCTGGTACGTCCCGTCGTCCATGATCACAACCGCGTTGCGCTTCGCAGGGAAGAAATCCTTGTCGTGCACATTCTACCACTGCGTTTTGGTGACCAGTTGAGCTTTTGAACGGCTGATCTCGACTTCAGTTTCCTCATGACAATGTCCATGATGACCAAATTCTTTTTGACCATCTCGCCGCTCGCACCAATCTTCCGGCCCAAGGCGTGGAAGGATTTCATCTCCTTGCCTTCCATTTTCCGCTTCAGCGCTTGCTGCACCTCCCAGTCACGCAAAACCGTCGGACGGCCGGAACTCAGCTTACGTTCTATGCTCTCACCTTTCTCCAGGAGCGCCAGCATCTTGTATATGGCCGAAGGGCAGTATTCGGCCGACACAAAGTACGGATGATGGACTGCCTCGCTCCGGGGTGGAGCCGGCGGTAACAGGGATGCCAGATATTTTTTCAAAAGTCTGCGATAAAAATTTGAAATGTCTGGGAATGTCTAAAAAAGTCGGTAATTTATTTTTTTGCAAAATTAGACTTCTTTCAACGAAAAGACGTAAAAAGAGAGCGAGTTATGTCATTTTCGCTATATGTGTGATTATGTAAACATTTCGATCTATTTCTTGGATTGTATGCAATCTTACACTATTGTTTCATATTTTTAAAGTGACACTTTAGCTTTAAGCATTCGCATAGATGCGAAAATTTTCTATACTTTTTTTTCCCCCTATGACGTTCTTTCCAGTTTTTTATTTTAAAATCAAAATTTAGCTTTCATCTGAAAAATTCATTTGTTTTTCGTTGTCCAATAAAAACATAACCAATTACAATGAATTACAGAGTCAATTTTCCGTTCATAAATTAAAAAGTTGAATTCAACATTTTTATTTGTATTTCATCAATAAAAATAAACACTACAATTAAACTTATTGCAATGAAATAAAATGTTTCGGTAAAAAGGGATTTATTTGTGGTGAAAGTCGAGGAGCTGTCAACTTGCGTATCTTCAATTTATCTATCGGTATTAAAAAGGTGCATTTTATATTTTTGTTTAAAATTTTTTGCTATATCGTGTACTTGTATTTAATGGAGTATAGAGTGTTATTTTGCGTATTATGTTTTTTACGCGGTATTTCAGTCTAGTATATGAAAAAAGATTTTTTTTAAACCCTCTTACTTTGAACTTATCTAACTGTACCTTATAAGTGAGTTTATTCGTAGTTTGATACGGAAGTATATATTTATTAAAGCTTGTATTTGTGGTTAAGTTGCTAGATAGAGTTGATTGCTTCTTGGTCAAAATATTCAGCAACCCCTTTTTACGATAAATTTCTCAAATATGATTTGTATTGTTGTGAAATTTGAAATTTTCGTGACCTAATGGCACACATGTTGCCATCAAGTTGAGAAAACATAATGTGCCCTGTTAGTCATAATCAAGTTGCTGCAACTAATTATGATCGTGGTGTGCTGCTTGGGAATGGACCAATATTACCAACGCTTTGACAGAAATTTTCATGGTGACAATAGCAGTGAAGATTATTGTATTTATTGTGGTAGATGGATGGATAAGAAAATTGCATTTATAAACCCCATCTCTTACGCATGGGATTGAACACTACCATAAGTAGGGACTTACCCACTACCATAAGTAGAGTTTAACCTCGAAAAGGGCCTATACGCTGCTTATCTACGTAGGTCCATTGTTTCTCCAAGTGGCCTTTTGGTTCCTGCAGGATTACTACATTAAAAATAAATTATACCTACGCTTATTTTAAATGTTTCAGCAAAGGTTCAGATCCTCGTCCAAATTTCAGAGAATACCTTAATTTGAAATTTTAAAATATATTTCAAATGTCTGTAAAAGTCTGCAATAGAAATAAAATGTCTGCTGAATGTCTGCTTCGTTAAAAAAAATCTGCAGCAAAAATTAAAAGTCTGAAAATTTACAGACATGTATGTAAATATGGCATCCCTGGGCGGTAATTACAAACCATCGAACGTAATTGCTTCACTGCTTTCCCCATGGCTGCAGTAAGCGAACTGACAGAACTGTCAATTTTTTGCTGCATATAAGGTCTGTATCCGCAATAATCTGGACACCTCAAAACATGAATAAAACATAAATTTCGCATTATATTTCCGTCGTAGTTGTTTATTTCACATTCGAGGGATGTGTTTTAACAATTCGTGAAGACAAAACATAGTTATTCGGTATTTGCATACAATTTTAGAACTTTGCGCTTAGCTACGTCAATTAGGGTTTGTACAGACTATCCAAAAATCGGAGAAGCCGTCTTTGTCCAAATTTGCTGGAAGTATTTGATGTCTTTGATTCCTTGCTTCTTTCCAGAAAGCTTCCGCTTCATCAGAGCCCAATATCTCTCGATTGGTCGTAGCTCTGGGCAATTTGGCGGGTTTGAGGTTTTTGGTACAATGTTCTCTTGATTTGCTTGGTACCACTCCATCACAGTTTTAGCATAGTGGCATGATGCCAAATCGGGCCAGAACCAAGGTTTTTCTTTGTGACTTTTGATGAAGGGTAGCAATCACTTCTGTAGACACTCTTTCTGATAGATCTCCTTGTTGATTGTGCCTGTAGTGACGAAAGATTCACTCTTTTTGCCACACGTGCAAATTGCTTGCCACACAAGGGGGGACATTTCGATGCCTTCTTCGTTCTGAAATGCACAGCTGTAGCATTTCTGGCCATAGCAGAATAAAAAGCCAGCCCTGAAAGCTGCTTGAAATCCTCCAGGACATAAGTTTCATCGTCCATAACAACGCATGAAAACTTCGTCAAATATTCCCAGTACAAACGTCGAGCCCGTGATTTTGCTGCCAAGTTCTGTTTGTCGTTGTGATTTGGAACTATTTTTACTTTATACGACTTAAGTTCTAAACGTTGTTTTGATGTTTGGACAAAACCAGGGACAGCCCTATTTTACGAGCCACCGTTCGAATGGAGAGAGTTGGGTTTTTCGTTAATATCCTTTTCACCTTTCGATCCATGATAGGATCAGCGCGTCCAATGTTTTTGTCACTTCTCGGTTTCCTCTCCACCGTCAAACGTTCCGAATATGATTTGAGCACATCGTGAACAGTGGATTTAGGCAAATCCAATGTTTTTGCAAGGTCCCTTCTTGACAAGTCAGGATTTGCCGTACGCCCGTACAAAATTCGCTCGCGCACTTTTTTTTCATTCGTCGCCATCTTGAATACTAAACATGAAATGTAAACATCAATCATAGTCTTTTTCATCATAGACTCTCAGCTATACCACAGTGAAATTTTTCATTCCTACGTGCAATATTTCAAAAGTTACAATGATTTGAAGGTGTCCGGATAAATGTGGATACAGACCTTACCCTATTTACATTTATTGACGATTCACCGGTGGATTCGCCACCAGGTGTCAGCATGTTCAATTCAAGCGTTATATTGACTTGATCAAAATTTGATTAATATTTAATATCTTAAGAGATTTCCCTCCTGGTTAAAGCAAGCCGCGCCTTCAAACAGAAAATTATGCAATATTCGATTGGAACATTTGCTTTGTTCAATCAACATCCCTTATCTGAAAGTTAGTACCTTCACTCTTAAAGTTAAAATAAGTCTAATCACTGTTAGCTATTTTCTCATCGTTCTAAGGATGCTACTTTTTCGATTTCCACAGCCGAAAAAGAAAACATGAAATCACATTCCTCGATAAGGCATCAGGTATGCAAGAGACGTGTTCTTTCCTATCCACAGCCGTTCATCCTCTCGATTTAATCACATCTCCATATGGAGCCAAACAAAAGTCCAACTGGGATAAGTCGAACCTAGATCGACCTTCTCACTGTAAATGAAATACAGCACGTAGCTTCTACCAGGTTGAGGTTTATATTCTCAACTTGTTCTGTCAGATTCTAGAGAAATTTCCCACCTCCACTACGGTCCCTGAATCACAACCCGCATCACCGGCTGCCAGCCCACCGGGGAAAAGGCCTCCTCGACATGTACAAGATTAACCACAAGCTCACATAAATTGTATCTTATTCCCTAAACGACGTACTTTTGTCTGTTACGTGTCCTTTCACAGGGCTCCACATCATGCCCTTCCGGCCAACCACAAATTTCCCCCCAGAATCATGTTTAAAGTGCTAAAAACTAACCCCACTTTCATTTTGCTTTCTCTTTTGCAACTGACCGCCACCAACACCACCGAACAGACCCACCGGAAATCGAAGTGGAGCAGCAAACCGTTCACAGCGGTGTCGGACACGAGGCCCAATTAGTGTGCATCGTCCATGCCGAGCCGGCACCCAATGTGATTTGGTACAAGGAGACGACCCAGCTGGGCACTACCGAGCAACATTCGCAGCAGGTACGTACCAACCGAGCCCGATTTTTTTTCACACCATCCCATTCCTACCCCCTAATCTACTCCATTGCCAATTCCAAATCCTCACCGGTCGGTGATGGTGTTTAGTTTAGTCAACGAGCTGCTAGTTGGGGGCTTTATCACAGTCAGTGACTGTAGATAGTATAGGATGGAATACAAAATTGTTGCTGCAACCCGGTTCAGACGCGTCTGTGGTCAATTGATCCTACCTCCGTGCTCTGTCCGGGAATGGCTGCATGCACCTGCAAACGGACGTGCCATGGATGCGAAGGTAGGTAGGTACCTGCGTAGATTGAATCACGCTGTGGGATACCAGAAATCTGCAACCGGCAGTTTTTCGCAATTTTGAGGTTAGGGTTTGCTGTAAAAGTTTAACTCGCATAAAAATTCACAATGTGCTAAACAAACATTGGCAATTTCAAAACAATGACTCAATTGTAGCGTTCGTGAAAGCACTCTCAAGCGTGTTGTTCTTAATCTAAATGGTTTACTGTGCAACATTTTTACATTTTCAGCACCTGGAAACAATTTTTCCTATAAGTCAAGTGCCACGCCAGCTTTGAATGCAAGGCGTCGTGGCCATCGTACCGTAAATTGTGCTCCTTTTTCAACCCGCCGCAATTATATTAACTGCTCCATACAGGAACATATCGCTTCGCACCCACATGACGAATGGATGGGTATCCGTATAGCCGAGCTGCCTCTTAACCTCCCAACCACCAGCCAAACCACCCAACATTGGAGCACGTGTCTTGGCGCTACGTGCGCGAACGAGTAAAGGAGGTCGTAACCGACGAAAAGAACATAAGAAGCACTACTGGAGAGGATGCCACTTGAATCTAAAACATTCAAGTATTCCCTTTTTCCGTACGACTATCATAGGTTAACCCAGTAGGCGGTAAGCATCAGCCAGACAAACAGATAGACAGGCAGGAGAAGAGGATGTCTGGCATTTTTATCCACCGCCACATTACCCATTCACCGTCCCGTTATTGCCGCTGATGCCACTCTTACTCATATACGGAATACGGAAGAAACTAGACATCCGCCTATGAGCACACGTACCACGTACCTTTGTATGATGGGTGGAAAATCCCGACATTTAGTATGTGATGATGATGGTGACATTTGGCTTGCCATATTCAACTTGGTGGCTCATTTTTAGAGCAAAACAAAGAGAAGCTAAGTGGTGTGCCGCATAATTTGCATACATGCCAGGGGACACGGCAAGAGCGGGAAATTACGGCTCACTTTTCATTTTTCACTGGAAGCCTCTCGGTAATTTTAATTTCAGTAAATTAATTGTTATTCAGAGGTAAACTGTTCGCTTCCCGCCGTTTTTTTACTTTCCTCCCAGTTGTCGCACTCGTTAAACGCTTTACGAGGCACCATAATGTTTAATTTAAATGAATAAATAGGCCGACCGCTCGGCTTTTCACTCGCAATTAAGCTGAATAATGGGAAAAATCGTTGGGAAAAATTAGCATACTTTTGTACCTTCGGAAAGTTTTTCACCAAAAGTGAAAATCTCGACCTTTGTTGCACGTATTCCGAGAATTTGTCAACAAAGGGGAAATCCCATTAACAAGCGAACGTGTGGTGTATTTCAGAATGTACAGTATGGGAGATTGGTGTGGAACGACGCCCAGGGGAGAACGTCCTTTTGAATAGTTTCCCATAGCATTGTGGCAATAGTTTTCATGATTTCTCATTAGTAGTTTGGGTGTTAAACTAAAAGAACTACCTGGTTAAACTCCAATATACATTATTTTTAATTTTTTTATTAATCTTTATTTTACGTCGGCCTATTTCCTCACATGGTGACAATCACCGACGCCAGGAAGACGACTCCACCACCTGGACCCTACCTAACGACTCATGAATATGAACCGGGACCAACGGCTTTACTTCCCTTCCGAAGGAAGACGTGACCAGATTTTTTCGCCTCAGAAAAATCACCGACGTCGACTGGGATTGAACCCAGACCCTACTGGGGTGCCGCCAAGTAGCAGTCACGCTTACCACTACACCACCGACGCCGGCTCCAATATACATTATAAAAGTCTTTTAAAACGCAAAACAGAGAATGATTTCGTTTTTTCGCTTGTTTTAGCCTACAAGGGGAATGAGGGGAAATTTTACGCCTCTGCACGGAAAAAAAATCCGTGCCCAGATCCGTGAACTGCAGTCATGAATTCGAGAACAAGCGAAAATACACCGTGAACTGAATCACGCAATCATAAACTAAATAACGTTTAAAAAGATAAATCCTGAAAACGTGAACTACATACTTCACGATCCGTTTTCATTTTAGGGAATGCTTTTTTTCCGTGTGTTAAATTCATCATTTTTTTTCTGTGTACGAAATCGATCGTTTAATTTACCAATATATTCGTTGTTTTCAGCAACGATTTGATTTGTACCATTTATAAAGGTAGCTTTGTTGTCAATACCATATCGCTATCAAAATGGTGGTTTAAGACCCCTCCCCTTCTGGAAGGGAAGGCTCTCATACAAATGAAACAGAAGTTTCTGCATAACTCAAGAACTAATCAAGCAAATGGAACAAAAAATTTGGCAGGTGGGGTTTTCTGGAGGTAAGAAATGTTTTTACTATGGTTCGAGACTCATCCCCTCTCTAGAAAGGAGGACTCTCATACAAATGAAACAGAAATTTCTGCATAACTCAAGAACAAATGGAACCAAATTTGGTATGAGGAGGTTTTTGAAGGCAAAAAATGTTTCTATGGTGGTTCAAAACCCCTCCCCCCTTTGGAAAAGGAGGCTCTCATACAAATGAAACATAAATTTTGTCCAAAGATGAGAACTATCCCTACTGTTATCAAAATTTGTAGACAGGAGATTTTGGGGCCGGAGAAGGTTCGAGACTCCTTTCCCGCCTGGAAGGGGGTGGGGGGTCCCATACAAATGAAACACAAATTTCTGCATAACTCGAGAACTAATCAACCAAATGGAACCAAAATTGGCATCTAGGGGTTTTTAGTGGCAGGGTTTAAGGTGGTTCGAGACCCCTCCGCTATCTGAAAATCAACTAATAAGGATTTTCTTAACGAAGGACTACGTTTCTCTTTTCTATACCGGGTGCCAAATTTCAAAAAATGAGAGCGTTACGCAAAAGTAAAAGGTTTTTGAACGCTAATTACTCTCGTTCGACTGAACAAAATGACTTCATTCATACGCCGTTTGATCAGAAAAACTCACAATTATTTTGCATTGAAATAAAAAAAAAATTCCATGAGTATAAGTAGTTCAATTACTAAATTAAAAATGACCTAGTTTTGATGCCATACAAACTTGCATATCAACAGGTTAAAAAATTTGATTTCCCTAACACGGTCCTAGATAAAGGGTAGCAAATGTTTTCTTCTTCAAAATAACTTTGCATTATCGCCAGGGTTGCCACATGCACAGATTTATCTAGATTGACACAGATTTTTTTTTTTTCATTTTTTTCATACAGATATCTGTATGTAAAGATTACAGATTTTTGAGATGAACCAAGATTTTTAAGCTTTTTGAGAATTGCTTGTCCACTTAAAAACAACGACACGAACAACCAATAGGAAACTAGTGGTTTAAAATTGGCACCTGATACCTTGCACCACGCAATACATTCTTCCGCTTTCCTGTACAAGAATCTTTGTTTTTGCTTTGATTCGCGTTGTTAATTTAACAGAATGTATGAAAGGTTCTTCGATGTGAGCTAATTTTTAAGGGCCACACTAAAGTGACAGCTGACAGTCTGAAAGTCAAAATGATTTCTTCATACATTTTTTGAGATAATCTTCTAATTTTTTTTATAGAATTTCTCAAAGATTCTATGAAAAGTTCTCAAACATTCCTTGAGATATTCCGTCTGGCGTTTCTATAGGTATTCTTCAGCAGTTTGTACACGGGAAAAAATCCGGTGCTCGAAGATAGCAAAATGGTTCATGATATCATAAAAAACGTGTATTTTCATGTTATGAATATACACCATGAATAAAAGTCATGAAATCATGAATCAGCTTGCTATGATCCAACGTAACGCCACTTTGGCGTTAGGTTTTTGATTTATGATGACGAAAAGTGGCATCTTGATTCATGAAATCATGAAGCATCTGATTAGAAACCATAAACTAAATTCATGAAAATATGAACTACTATTCATGATTATTGGCACCTGTCATTTATGATTCCAATTTTGGTGACGAAAACGGGCAGATTGATTCATGAAATCATGAAGCATTTCGTTTGGAATTACGAAAAAATCATGAAAACATGAACATTATTCATGGTTTTACTGTAAAAAAAAAAAACTTTTACATAGGTACCATGAAGCGAGTTCATGGTAACATAAAACATTTATATGAATATGATAAATACGGATTCTTTCAGGTATTTAAAGCGGATTCTTTCAGGTATTTGATAAGTAAATTCGTTCAATAGTTTTGGGTTTTGTTTCGTTTTATGTATGTTACGGAAATGGCATGAAAACAAAGGAAATGAGGAAAAAGATTTACAATCAATCAATCGACTTCAGCAAATCTCGTGTGCTTTTTGGTAGCTCAACGATCAATGCTGGTATTTTAAACAGGTAAGTTTGCAAAAACAGCCACAGTGGCCTGCAGTCCGGCGTGTACTGGAGGTTCATCACATAGGTTACGTGCATGCAGATACAAATGGCATGCAGTATATTTTTTGCCTTATACTCTGCGCCGCCGAAAACCACCATAAATGCTTTATCGGGTCGCGAAGCGCCAAACGCGATGATTTGCGGCTGCAATTGTACGTTGTGAAATTTTGTCCGAAGAATCTCCAATCGCTGGTTGATCTTGACTTCGACGTCACCCGCAGTCTATATGAAAAAAAAGAAAGTAACCATACAAATATGAACTCAACAACAAAATAGCACCAGATTGTTGAATTTTGAAGAAAATTTGTTTGTGACCATCGTAATCACAGTTTTAACACTGTTTTGTTTACGAGAAGTCCTCTGGATGAACTGATTCGCCGTGATCAGAACCGGCTGATTCATTAAACAGTTTTTTCGTAAAGCAAATAGTTAAATAAAATAAAGGACTGTCTTTGATGTTCAACATGCTTAAAATAGCAAACTAATGTATTTCTCATGCACAATACTTGATTAATTCAATTTCAAATGTCAGATTGGTAATCTTTTAATGACTGTAGCATAAACTTTAGAAGCACAAAACTTTCTAAATAGTAGTTTTTTTTTTGGGATCTATAAGGGGGCCGAGAGGGATGACTCTTCAAGATGATCCCAGATTTTAAGCAAAATCATACAATTAATAGCTTTTGACTGAAACCAATCTAAAGGTCGGTATCGTGTTCGAAAGAAATCCCAAACCCATGTTAAATTCTGTTTACTGAAACGGAAAAGTAAAGAATCGTAAAGAAATTTCTGCAGCAGTATCCACCAGCAAAGAACGAAAAATAAAAATTGAAATTTGTAAGGTTTCCACGCAAACTAATGGGAGCTGTCAATTTTACTTTCGGAAAAATATTCCGCTGGATTATTGTCGCACACCAAGTTAGCAAGTGAAGGTGACATTTCGTTCCATGCAGATCAATTGTCAAAATTCCGCTTGGTAATATTGAACAAAATTCAGTAACCTCTCTACTTTTTAAATCGATACTGGCATTATATTCAATTGATCGAATCAAATCCGGTTTAGCAACTCATACCCTCCCTGTCTGTTATTTTTAAATTCATGAAATCCCTCGGCACATCCCTATGGTCCTCTCTTTGCGCCCGAATGTACAATAACGAACCAAAGCCTGTGTTCCAATTCACGAATTTTTACTTAAATTTGACAGAATAGTAGGGAAAATGTTCGAATTTCATATAAAATCAAAGTTGACGTTCTACTGACCTCCAGAAAAAAATCTGCGAACTTCAAGGAAAAAAGTGCGAGATAGTCCAGTACTGGGTGGTCTTGATACGCTCTTGCTGATTTTTCACTTTATTCGTTAAAACGTTCCCAAGGGGTAGGGGTGGTTATTTAATTTTTTTCTGACATTTGAACTGTTTTTAATAATGGAACAGTTGAACATCATCAAATCATTAAATCAAAATTCTTACCAAGTTCGCAAGTAGTTTGCGGAATAGAATCCTGTCGCGAGCTACACGACAGAACAGCTTAATATCGGTGTCGTGTAGCATGCTGAACTCCCTTGCCGATTCAATTCCATGGTCGCTTACGATCATGGTAGCGTAATTCTCCAACCCAGCTCTTGAAATGTCCTCCAACTCCAATTCCAGAGCCTCATGGCTGCTGCTGCTGCTGTGTACCGTCGCTGCTGTTGCTGCTGCGAAAACGCGGTTAGCTGTGCTGTTTGTACACTATAAATAAGTACAAATTTTTTTTTTTTTTAAACATTTTTCAGGTTTTTCAAACCTTAGCTGAAAATCACCGCCGACCGCTAGGCACGCTTTGATTGAATTGATGAAATTTTTTGACAGCTTTGTGTTACGCTTATAGAGCGACCATGAATCGAGTTCATAGATGCGTTTGTTTCGGTTCCTGATTTTTGGTATTTCAGCTATGAAGCATGAATGAGAGTCATGATTCCATGACTCAGCGGAATGATATTTTATTACGAGTTGGATTCATCCAAACGGGAATTGATTTATAATAACGCTTGTGGTGATCATGACTCATGTTCATGCGAGCAGATGTTATTATTCATGATAATTGTGGTTTCCGTCAAGATATCATGAAGCATAGTCATAATGTCATGAAGTGACACATATTATGATTTCATGAATTTTTATTCATGAGTCCGGCAATGGATTTTTTTCCGTGTAGGCATTCCTCTTGGGATTTTTTCAGGAGTTTCTTCTGGAATCTCATCGGCAATATTTCAAAACATTCTTGTGGTGTTTTTTTTTGGAGGAATCCCTGAACTTGTACATGTTTTGTGATTCTAAAGGAATTTCTGGAGGACACCTGAAAGAACTACACAAAAACTATTAGATAATTCTTGGAGAAAATCTTGATTTGTTTGGAGAAATCTAAGAAGAATGTTTTGCATGAATTCAATAATCTCATTTTATTAATTCTGAATTTCAAAACATCCGCAAGGGGCTTTGTAGAATTATTTTTTAAATTTTGTCTAAGATGTCTGAAAGCATTCTTACATATAGTTCTCCAAAAAATACTTCAATAGTTTCTTCAAGTATTCCGCTGGAGCAATATTTTTCTCAATGATCCTTAAGAAAATTTCCTACAGAGATTTCTACAAAAAATACTGTTCTTCCAATTTGGAAGCATTTTCATGCATTCACTCAGAGGAATTTTGGAAAGATAGAATAATGTTCTCGATGGTTATTTTTGCTATTTAAAGCATAATTGTTTCGAACGTGATTTTTTGTTATCTTTAATGAGCTTTGGATCAGATGGAGCATCGGTAATAATGGGTTCTGACCGATCCGTCCAGAAGCTGCTGAAACGTGACTGTCCCCATTTTATAATTATCAAGTGTACTGGCTCCTTGTGCAATCTACGTATACAAAAAGCATCCATTGTACCTGGAACAGTAGATCCGTTCCTATACAATCCAAGGAATTACAGATGATACAAAGTATCTTGGAATTTAAAGCTTTAAAAATTCTGCATCCATTCACCACCAGATGGCAATCGTTGGAGTCAATTGTCAAAAGAAATTTGGAACGGTTTGTGGAGCTCGTGTTGTTTTTCTCGTTCCAAGCCAACTGCGTCAACAATCAAACCACACAGCGCATTTTCTGTCAATCTAATGACAGGATGCCCATTATCAATAAAGCGAACCGTATCTTCCAGTCATAAGTTCCGGAATTCCCGAACATGTGCAAACAGGTAAAGTCTCACCAATGATTCTCCTTGTAAATATGTGTGAGGATGATTACCTAAGACAAATGATGGATTTCGGAGTTTTTTATTTAGAGAAACATCTTCGTAAGAAATCGGAAATATATATCAGGCTAACAGCAGGAGATGCTTAGTTCCGGAACTCTCGATGATACCAAAAAGGAGGCTTTTTCGATCTGCTGTGCTGCCTATACCGAGTTGGATAAACAGATCACTAAGCGCTTTGATCTGAACGAATCCAGTTCTGATTACTGCATCAAGCTTTGACCCCAAGATGCTACACACTTTGAAGGATTTCTGCTGGTTCAGATTTTCTTTGAAAGCGATGATAATAAGTTTCGAAGTTTCGTAGAAAATAAGTTTCGTGAGCAGAGGACGGCAATCATCGGCAAGGAAATTGAGATGGAAGAATCGGATGGCTTGAAAACTTGTTGGAGAAAACTGCTGTGTTTCAAACGAGCAAATGAGAAGAATGCTTTTCACTTGCTAAGAAAGTTCATTGTGAACTTTCTACTAATTCCTGTACTACTAGTTTCCTTTAGAAAGAATATCCATTTTGCTATGGTGTGATGTAAAGAAACCGATAAATACACTTAAGCTCTATTGAAAAGACCGTTTTGTATCGGCCAATCACAATAAATGTGTTCTGATGAGTATATATCTGTTTTATTTTGCATTCAACTCAATAGCAATTATAAAAAATAAGTACATAAGCAGGCACCTGAAAAGTTTCTATTCTACTTTAACAGCACAAAGTTTAAAGCTAAGATTTTTGCCAAGATTTTCTGCAGTAAAACACAGATAAACATGATTTTTTGGCAAAATTTAAAGATGGGAACGAAAAATAATGTGGCAAACCTGATTATCGCCGGTGTCTAATTTTTCAATTGTGGCCCGTTCCCTATTATTGAATTTGCTTCGTTCTGCATTTTCATGACTCCCTTCTTTCTTGGCTATGCTATTAACGCTAGTAGGTATATATCGCGCCATACCGACCAAATTGATTCAGTGTACGACAGCATCT
Organism: Aedes koreicus; assembly: GCA_024533555.2. Taxonomy (NCBI): domain Eukaryota; kingdom Metazoa; phylum Arthropoda; class Insecta; order Diptera; family Culicidae; genus Aedes; species Aedes koreicus. The sequence goes on along the minus strand of JAHHFK020004792.1, from coordinate 110,304 downwards.
CTAAGCTGCTGATTCGTACGAGGCTTTGTCGGCCTGCCACAGTCCGCCCGGTTGTGGTATGGAAGACAGAGCAATGTCAAATTACCACTGCAATGATGGTAATTTCGGGCCATGACGAACCGCAAGGGTAGGATGCTTCTGACAACAAGACATTCAGAGTCATCTCAAGTTTCTTGCCGTCGGAATCTCGATGCGACGACGAGTGTAAAAATTACTACCCGGAGTGAATATATCACTTTATGGCGTTCCAAGTAAACCGGAAATAGGAATTAATTTCTAATACGTGAGTCATGGCCACCGTCCTATTCAGGACTATCGATTACAATAAAAGAGTTGGAATTTAAGTGAAATTTCCATGATTTAGCCAAAACAACCTTATAATCAAAAACTGCAATAGTTTGAGGCATTTAATCGATAGTGGTATGTTCGATAAAGAGTTTTCATAAGAGCCTTGCTTAAAACGTAAACAATCGCTTTTTACGCAAATTTCTCGACATTGAAGACTTATTATTCCACCAGGATCATTTCGAAGAGGAAGAGTCCAGATAGGGGAAGAGTTGAATTACATATTACACTTCGTGTCACGAGATATTTACAAAGAAGAAGAAATGGGAGCATGAAGCAGTACAGACTGCGAAAGAAACTTAGGAAGGATACTAATGGCGCGGGTATTAGTTCATTACTATTACAAATTAAAAATAACATCACGCTGTTATTATTTTGACAGTTCGAAGAATTGGATTTTAAGAGTTATTCGATTATACATCCACATGTAAACTCACATACTGAAATTAAAACATTTCAATACTAACCAACCATATGTGTAAATTAGATGATTCCATTATGGCAAAGGGTAAATGCACCCTTCTTTTCGGGGAAATGCTCCTTAAACTTTGGAAAAATGCTCCTTAAATGCGTTTGCCCGGTATAATGCAATCGGAGCTATTAACCTTCTGGTTAGCGCTTGCCAGGTGTTTTGACGGGTCTTGAAATAACCTACCTCTAATTTTGTTCTACGGTGGTTCGTGATCTCTGGAGGAAGGGGGCTCTCATACAAATGACACAGAAATTTCAACCAAACATGAGAATTATCCAGGCAACTAAGACACAAAATGTGTATTTCTCGGGTAAGCAGCCTGTTCTGATAGAAGTGAACCCCTTCTATGAGGTCAACCCTAAACGAAACCATCACCACTCGATTCTCCGGACGTTTTTACATAAGTACAGTGCAAGTGAGAGTAATATTACTGGCGCCGATCTTCATAACCGCATTTGAGATTTTTCAAGTATGAGAAAATCTGGTAAAATGGACCATTTTCTGGCATCCGATCAAAGTAAAATTGGTTCCATTTAGTTCTTCAGCTAGTTTTGCAAATTTACAGTACATTTAGGTTCAATAAAGTAGCACCAAGTTAAGTTTTTGAGTAAAAGTTCTAGTTTGCATCCAAAATGAGGGGAGAAATGGGCAAAATGGGGCACTTACTGTGTTTAACCCTAAATTAAACTAACACCATTCGATTTCTCGCATATTTTCCCACAAGAAAAGCAATTTTTCAGGACTCCTACCCTGCGCCGTCTAAATTAATGGGATTTTGGATCCATTTTTGCCCACTGTGGATTGTTGGGTTCGATTGGACGTGTGACACGGCGCTCCATCCTGCTGTAGGACAACGTTTTGGTCCTTGAAAAAGTTGGCCTTCACCCAAGGAAGCACTTGGTCTTTTAAAATACCGATATACACTTCGATATTGATTTTTACTCCAGCATCAATGAAAACAGGCGGGATTTTCAAACCGTTGAACGCCACCAATCGATGCTGAAAAGCTTTTCGTTGGAGAACAGGATTATCATTAATTCCTTCTTCAACAAGGAAAGCAATCTCTTGGAACGAGTTACTCGTAGTTCCTTGACCCGGTCCGTAATCAAGTGGCGTTTCACTCTGGCTCTGGAAGATGCATGCAGGTCTTCTTTGATGATTCTCCGCATGGATTTCTCCGAAATATTGGCTTCCTTTGCAAGTTTTCTTATGGAACGCAGCGGGTTGAGAGCAATTTTTGCTCGGACCGATTTGATCAGGTTTGGCGTGCGTGCAAAGCGCGGACGTCCGCTTCCCGGCTTCCGCTGCTTAGGACCATCCTGCTTTGTTATGCGGTAAACTGTTGCCAAACGGCACCCTACCACCTTGGCAATCTCTTTCGGCTTCTTCTGGGCGAGCAACAAACTGGTGATCACTTCTTTCGCGAACATTTTGACGAATTTGCAATAAAACAAATAGAATGTTTGGATGCAGCACTTGAAAGTAAACATAAACAAATACACTTTCGACAGAAATTAGTCACTAGCTACACAAATTAACCCAATACATTTTCGCATTATTTTCTGCCGCACCCTGTAACTTATTGCTTGCTCTCAACTTAGTGTTCTAAATGCACTTCTACAGTTATAAATTGAGAGCTTTCGCTGCCAAGTACCATTTTTGCATTAGTATGATTGTGTGGCAAGTACAATCATACGCTATGCGGGAGTCGAGAAATTTTCCTTTACGAAAAATTCCTAGACCAGACCGGGAATCGAACCCAGCCACCTCCAGCATGGTTTTGCTTTGTAGCTGCACATTTACTGACTAAGCTAATCCAACAAACATCGGTGTTGAATTAGAGCTTGTTCAAACAAATTTGGAGAAGCTATTCAGCTATTCTAAAAGAAACAGCTGAATAGCTTCCCAAATTTGCTTGAGCAAGCTCTAATTCAACACCGATGTTTGTTGAGAAGGGAGGACCCAGGTTTTCGAGCTACAAATTATTAATTGAAGTGCTATTCAAAATGCTTACGCCCTTTTTAAAACTGATTCTTGAGTCCAAAAATGTTTTGCATCAGTGGAAAAAACTTACTTTCGTGGGTAAAACGTGTGTACAAATTTTCAATTAAATCGGAGACACTCGAAGTTGTTCGGTAGGTCATTTCGCCTGGAAACGCTCAAATGCAGACCATGGTTGTAGCATAATTGATGGCAATAACCCGAACATTTTCCAAATTTGACCATAACAGCAGCACCGTCTGTTGCAGCCCAAAGCACATTGTCAGCTCTGATACCAATGTCGCTCAGACCATCTTTCTTTTGCCTGTATCTGGAGGGCTGCCAGCAAAGAAAATTCCGATATTGATCATAACCCGCATAACGAAAAATAGTTTGCTATGTAGTCAAAACTATTTTTTAAATGTAAGATATACTATCACACTTTATGTTATTGTTATCAAATAGTTTAATCTCTTTTTCACCATATAACCTTTACATTAACACGTATAGTAAATGTATGCCATATTGTCATTGAAAGGTTGTCTGCATTCGGTCTGGATTATATACCAACTTTTTGGCATAGGTATAGTAAAAATTTTGTTCGTGAAAATTGCCATTTGTTTATGGTAACCTAACATAACCGCCTATTCAGCATATTGTTCATATTGTTCATATTGTTCATATTGTTCATATTGTTCAAACTTTATAGGAGATTGTTAGTTTATAGTTGTCAACTATAAGGGTAAGTGTCGTAACAATAACGGAAACGGTCGTCAACAATAAGGGAAATGGTCCAAAAATGGTTTGCGATTATGCGGGAACACCATCCATGAAATCAATGTTGATGTTCATGTACCGCTTGTTAGTCACACTGGTCCATTCGCCAAAGTAAAGCTTACCGATTATCCTCCTATTGATGTCTTCCACGGTTTTGGTTTTTGCTTCATCGTGAAACTCAAAAATCAACTGGTTGGCAATTTCATTCCTCAAGCGAAAAACGACTGACGTATGAATTCGCTGTTTCTGATACAGTTTACAGAAAAGCGGTCCCAAGCACATGACTAGACATGTCAAATGTACCGTTGATACCACGAAAATCTTAAATGTCCGGTATTGACGGATGTCCGGCGCTAGGGGATCTCCCCCTACTGTGTCAGATCATTAAATGCTTTGTGATGAAAAACCAACAAGACAGAGGTGGCGCACGGCATGTTTTGGCGTAAACATGTAATTGTCCTGCTACAGGTTACTCCGGGGATGTTACGGTGCTCCCATAAGTGGACAATGTGTCAAATTCTTTTCAATGTGGCTTTTCTAATATACCAAGACCTTATTTATGAAAAACCATGATGATAGAGCTGTCGCACGGCATGTTTTGGTGTAAAAATGTAATTGGTCTACTACTGGTTCCCCCGGGGTCGTACCGGTGGTCCCGGGAGCGGCCAATGTGGCCAATGGTCTTTTCAAGTATACCAAAACCTTATTTATGAAAAATCATGTAGATAGAGTTGTCGCACGGCATGTTTTGGCTTCAAAATGTAATTGGCCCCTGCAACAGGTTCCCCCAGGAACATTCCGGTGGCCCCGGGAGTGGCCAATGCGTCCAAATGTCCACTTTAAGCTTAAGGAAAGCTTTGTGATGGAAAAGGAAGAAGAAAAAGGTGTCGCTCAGCATGTTTTGGATGAAAGAAAGATCTGGCCGCATCCAGAACCTTTCAGAGGAACCTGTTCCAGAAAAATAGCCATATCTCGGCCATTTTAAGGCTGATTTTTGAGTTCAACGTATCATTCGCTTGGAAAATATTACCGCTTTTTGCCAATTTACTAGAGAAAAATATTTCTAAACGGCATCCTGTACAAAATTTAACCAGAAAATCGACATGTGAAACGTCCCCTCCGGAAACCCGGAATGTCTCCGATATCCGGGAACCATGGCCATTTCCATTACTGCATTATAAAAATAAATTAATTTTTCCGTCGAATGCTTTTAAGAGAATTAAAATCGGTCAATATTTCGTGAAGTTAGAGCACTCTATGGGAATTCGTTCTTTAGGGGGTTGGAAAACTTATTCTTCCTGCGAGAAATAATGACTGTAGTCTAGGTGCAAATCGAATGAGTTATTAGTTTAGTTTTAGTTTTAGCTCTATTACCCACCAATTATTGAACAAAGACAGTTCAAATTAATGATGCGGAGAGTTTAAACAAATTCACTTTGAGGCTCTTGTGGAAACAAAGCACATTAACTTCCCAGGGCTATTCTTCGTCTAATATAATTGCGTATCGTCGAATAAACAAGTCGACAAAGATTTTTTATTAGGGCCGACTGACAAACAGAAACAATGGCTTCGTCCGTAAATTTTTCGTAATACAAAATCTACCCATGTAAGCTTCCAATTCTATCGAATAGATGGACTCTTTTTCTTCGAAATTGTTGTGGTAGATTAATGAGGCAAGCTTCCAAGGTCGACAAATTCAAGGGATTTTGTCGAAGTAATAACAAACCCGACTGCTGTCGGTGTCGGTGTCTGCTGATCTGTTGGTGAATAGCTGTCAAACGAGGGGTAAAAGAATTGTTAGAATTACAACTGGCTGAGGGGCTATTTATGTGTAGCTTTATTTAGCGATGTCAATGAAACTTTGTTTTCATGATGTGTAATAGTCAAGAAGAATAAAACGCTGAAAACGAGTACATGTCCTCCAAAATAAGGACGTGTGGTAACCCTAGGCTTCTCTCTTGCTCAGGATAATAGATGCGCTGAATCAAACATTTTTGAGCCAATCGTGCAGCGGAGTGGTCTAACCTGAGCCAATCAAGCATTTTTTGCTCTGCGATAAGAATTATTTGTGATCAAAATAAACTCCAAATCTCCGGAGCGAATTCCTGCTTATCTCTTAAAATGAGGATTACAAGTTCAATATTGATCAAAATTGAAATTCTGTTATATTAATAAAGACATTGTTTTAAATAATCTTTCAATATTTTAAACTGAATCAGTCTCATTTTGCAAATAAGCTGTTTAACTATTCAATCTATCCTGACATCCTAGTCCTAGTTCTATCAAATTTAAAAATAATCCATCATAAATTATAACCTTCTCCATAACTCAATAGTATCTTGGTGGAAATAACACTTGCATCCACTTCACTATACCAAATAGATGCATAGTGCCATTATTGCAATGCGTAGCAGCAGTCCAACCAAGTCGACCAACCAAACCCTCCAACCACCCTCCCGGCACACACACACACACACACACACACACACTCGAATCGAGGATAGTGCATTTATAAATAGCCACAATCAACATAATGGAAATATCAATTTTCACTTGGCTGGAATATTGAATCGTCATCGAGTCTTCCCGGCCGGGCTGACCTCTTTCCCGTCGCCACGTTGAGCCACATCGTCATCATCATATCTTTGTTCCATAATGTAGACGATACCGGTAGTTCCTACTTGCTGGAGAAGGAAAAACAATGTTGTTTTCCATATTTCTCCACAGGATAATAGAAGTCGTATACGAGTGCTGCTATATAGATTGAGCTATCTGCGCTCTCTCACATATGCCCCGAGGGGAGTTGATGGTGGCGAAACTTGGCACACGTCCTCTTGGTCGTCGCTTGCTGCATTCATGGCGCATTTGCTTGAATTTTTTTCACGCGCTCAACTCCTCCGCAGTCAGCGTATGGAGCCTGCGGTCAGCGCTGGGGTGGCTGGCTGGACCGTCGTCCGTCGGATGAAGGAGGATTTGCACTTTCAATTTAATTTACGTTGAAATATGAGAGCATTAATCTGCTCCGGAGGATGCGAGGGATACAGAGCGAGTGTATTATGAAGGATTATGGTCTAATAATTCATTAGAGATAATAGATTGTGGCAGCAATGACGCAATGGGGGAGGAATGACAACAACAACAACAACAACAACAACAACAACGTCGTGGTACGGTTTGCAAGATGAGCTTATTCGAAGTCCCTAGATGCTGGTGGTCCTACATGTTGATATTTGCGTGCATATGCCATCACTGTCGTTGTCTGTCTTCATATTTGAGGCCGCAACTTGACGACAACAAAATGCATTCAGGAGATTGTTTGTTGTTCCGACTAATATGACATTGTATCGACTTAAGATTGTTCATATATACCATTATCAAAATGGGATTACATGTCCCAGCGTCATGCTGCAGTAGGGTACGTGAAACTGCGAAGCGCGTGATGATTCAAAATACTGACGAAATCCAATTAGCTTTCACAGCCCCATCGAAGAAGAAACTATGGATCGACGATGGCTGAGATTGCTATTAAATTAAATTCCTCAACATACATCGGAACGATAAATGCCAGCCGTACCTGAAATATGTGCATATGAATAAACTATAGCATCAATAAGCTATAAATTGCTATTTGCTGCTCTGCTGGCAGGTAGCGTGTGTTCTCTACAAACGAAGCCTAATTCAAACTTTCTCCATTACCTACGCCGCCGCACAGTATCGAAAGCGTTATTAATTTGTTCTCCTTGCAAGCCAACAATTGCCACTTCTCCATGATCAGTTAGAGGACCTTTATTAAAAGTTCCAAGTGCATCCATGTACAATAACGCAATCTTAAGAACTTTCGAGCATTGCAACTTCCTACGTGCTCGGTCGGTATCTTCGGTCGGTCGGTGTGTGGCTTCTTGGCTTTGGTAATGGAAAATCACACAAGAAACATTGGGTTGGCCAGCAGAGCAGAGGATTGGATGACGATGATGCTGGCGGTCGGTAGCGGTAGTAGAACATGTGTACAGTAATTATAAACCGGCTTGTTCACAAACTGCTACTTACTGGGATTGGAGTTATACGATGTACGAAATCATTTCTCTTCACATGCCAATGAATGAGCTGCAGCACGGGCAAGGTTGCCAAATCAATTTCTCCGCAGATTCGAAATATATTTTTTTAAATGTGGGAACTATCGAACAATTAAACCTATATACCTAAGAGTGTGTTCAAATTATGTTGTTAAGAACTCCCAATAGTGTCTGGTCCTGCTGTTGTTTCCACGGCATTGATGTATTTAAAACAATTTTTTCGTGGTTTTTAATGATCACAAACTTACAAAAATATTTAGGACTTTGGTGAAAAAAAACCTCAATCGATTTTTTTTTTTTCTAATTTCAAATCTGCCAGAAAAAAAAAAAGATTCATTACGATATTTAAAGCTCTCCAAAGTATTCTGGAAGTATTTTGGAAATTTATGATCTCAATGTGGTCTCAAATAATTTTCTAAAAGCCTTTATGAATCTATGAAGATAGACTTTGAGAAGATATTTTGTTATTTAGCTACAAACAAAGGGTGAGTCGATAATTATTGTGACACTTTTCACACTTACATGACTTTTCCATACTTCCCGATATTAACCAAATTTTGCCAAGTTCCTCTAAAGAATGCATTATTTACATCCGCTTAGTTGTGCAGTTGGCAGTGAGATTTCGTTCGAGATGGAAGAAAGCTAGCCACGGAAGGATTTTGTTCATCCACATTCAAAATCCTGAGTTGTTGCATCGCGCCATGGGTAAACTGATGAATATACATCATTTGGTCATCTGATGCACCCTCCAAAGGTTCCAGGAACGGATATCCCAGCTGACCCCAAGCCAGAATAAAAACCGAGAACAGGGCGCAAAAAGAAACGAGAGAGCGCTGATTGCTCATTTCGTTTGTCAGAAACGATCCGGATTGCAAACGTACAAGGTGCAGAGCTTCCCAAATCGGGACAAACACCAGCAGATTGCTACTAAAACGCGTGCCCGGAAACTCACCATGAAGCTGCTAACGAAATACCGGAGCTGTGCCATTGATGATGAGATCAACACGGATTTTAAGCAGTTGTCGGTATGGGAATATTTCACGGGTAAGGACAAGTTTACTGTGAATAACTGTTTCAAACGGAAGAAGCTGTCGAAATTCCCTTCGAAGTAGGTACCTGATATGCACTTGCAAATGAATAAGAAGTGGAAAAAACTGAAAAAAAAACGTGCCGGAAACGACTGTACAGGCTCTGATGGAGGGTGTCAATCGCAAATGTCGAGCATTTTACTCAACCTCGTCCTAAAATTTAACCGAGGATATTGTATGTTAATAAAGTTTGCCATAAATACTGTCTATTGAGCTGTGTACCGAATTTTCAGTGCTTTTTTCCAACGGCTGCTCAAAGCTAAGCTCAACACATTACAAGTCATTCTTGGCATTCCAAATTTTTCGCTACTTTTAGCGTTGTTCAGATAATTTCGAGTGATCCCAAACGCCACCTCAATTCCTCAAATGAAGTAGTTAAACGGACTGCTTTACTAAGCAATTTTGATGTCACTTTCTACCAGCGATAACAGATAACCGGTTCAACAAATAACTGTTAATTTTAATAAATTCATCAATTGGGTTCTTTTTATTAGAAAAATATCTATATTGCTATCACCTATAAGAGAAGAGCTTCATTTTCTGAACAAAAGATATTTATTTCGATGAAAAAGACTCTTTTTTTTAGAACGCCAACCAATCAAACCCCGCAAAGGATTTTCAGACAATTGAGAGGTGGTAAGTGCTCTCAAAAACACGGAGCGAAACAAGTAATTGTTATGCTTTTTGTCCCCTGAATTTCCTGAACTATATTCAAAGAGCACATCACTTATCAATGTGAATCCTAATCCATTGAGCCCTACCCTACTGACATAGAAAAACCTCCTTCCAGGGACCTTTGTGGGGATACAGAGGTAAACACGGTCCCTAAACAGCGAAGGTCACACTAACTTTCCTTCCCTTTTCCCTCCTGATTGTAAGGACGTGGCCGGCGCCGTTATTGATTATTAAAGAAATTGAGTCGCTGAAGCTGATTCAGTTGATTCATTATGCAATTTCACTGATTTTGATCAATCACGGGGTAGCAACCATTCATACGTGCAGACAGTCAAGCTAAGCTAAGCTTAGCTATTTACCCAATCTTTCGTATATCTTCAAACAAAATTACACAGCAAAAAATAATGAAAATGATTAGGTGTGCAACTAAGTTCCCGCTGTTTAGCAATAGATGGCGCCAGTAGTAAGTGCTGGTCGAATGTTGTACATCTCAAGCGTCATAAACCAAGCTCAGACATATGGTAAACAAACCGCCACGCCAAATCAGTGATTTTGGTTTAGTGTTATATATTTTGGTTGTTTGAAGATGTCTAATTTCGTGCCAAATAATCGTCATTTGCGGGAAGTGTTGATTTTCTTCTTTCATTCGAAGAAAACGGCGGCTGAAGCACATCGAGAGCTCCAAAAAGTTTACGGTGATGCTGCTCTGAGTGAAACAACGTGTCGTGATTGGTTTCGTCGCTTCAAAAACGGTGATTTCAGTGTTGATGATCGTTCGCGTGAAGGAAGGCCAAAAAACTTCGAAGACTCTGAATTGGAGGCATTGCTCGATTAGGATCCGTGTCAAACGCAAGAAGAGCTTGGTTCAGGATTAGGAGTTTCCCGCTAAGCCGTTTCTAAGCGATTGCATGCGTTGGGAATGATTCAAAAGCAAGGAACTTGGGTTCCTTACGATTTGAAGCCAAGAGATGTTGAGCGTCGTTTTTTCGTCTGTGAACAACTGCTCCAGCGGCAAAAAAGGAAGAGTTTTCTACATCGCATTGTGACGGGTGACGAAAATTTGATTTTTTACAGTAACCCAAAACGGAAACATTCATGGGGACTGCCCGGGCATGCTTCAACATCGTCGCCTAGGCCGAATATTCACGCTGCGAAGGTTATTCTGTGTATTTGGTGGGACCAAGTTGGTGTTATTGATTATGAGCTGTTGAAACCAAACGAAACCATTACCGGGGAACGGTATTGAACTCAATTGATGCGATTGAGCCGAGCACTGCACGAAACACGGCCACAATACGAGCACAGACACGAAAAAGTGATTCTTCAGCATGACAACGCTCGACCTCACGTTGCGAAACCCGTGAAAACCTAATTGGAAACGCTCAAATGGGAAGTCCTACCCCACCCGCCATATTCTCCTGATGTTGCACCGTCCGATTATTACTTGTTCCGTTCGATGGCACATGGTCTCACTGGTCAGTAATTCCACTCATATGATGACATCTCAAAATGGCTTGATTCTTGGATAGCATCAAAAGACGAACAGTTCTATCGAAATGGTATTCACGTTCTACCAGAAAGATGGGAAAAAGTCGTAGCTAGTGATGGGCAATACTTTGAATAATTAGTTTGTAACCTTTGTTTTCAAAATAAAGTTCCTTTTTCACCAAAAAACAGCGAGAACTTAGTTGCGCACCTAATACATGTGACGTAAAACGTTCAAATGGTAAAAATATATCAATGTAATCCAGCGCTTGATTGAATTTTAAATTAAAAATTATGCACATCTTTGGAGCATTAATAAACATTGAAAAATACGTGTATTTCCGTCGGATCATACATGAGTACACGTTGCAAGGATAATAAATCTCACTGAACACATTTTCCAGTGCATATTCATTTTAATTTACATGATCGTGTAAATATAAACCTTCTTACATTGATTTTTTTTTTCGAATGAGCTTCCGTGCTGCTATTCTTTTTTACTTGTCATTCGGCGTTCAAGATCGGAGGACAAAAGAGGACATTTTTGACACGTCAAGCAGTTTACTCTCATTACTAATAGTAAACAATATATGAAGTAACAATCGTTGAATCGTGTGAAGCAAATTTAATTGCTGAATCCATTGTATTTTGAGCTGTTCACTGATGCTTATCCGGATTCGCCCTTCGAATATTGTCATTATATGAAGATAAATTGAATGAAACTTACCAGGTTTTTGGAAAGCATTTGATTAATCTTCTGCCATGTTGGAAACATGAACCGCACCCACCGCCTAAATGATTTTGTTTTTCAAAGAAATGAATGTCGAATAACTTTGAAATTGATATTTTTCATTATTAACGATTCCTCTTGACGCCACTTGACGCCCATGGCTTACATATTTCTATAATCAAGTTATTGGTTGGTAAATCAATAAGCCAATTATATCTCTCGATCATTATCTCTTGGCAGCCCTACGTTTGCACCTTTAAACTGAAGAAATGATCCTTGAAAAATTGAAATTTGTTCCATAAAAAACGTATTTATGACCCATAAAACTCTGATGAAAATCCATAAAAAAATGAAAATGATCCATAAGTTACAGCAATGTGATCCATACTTTATATAAATTTTAGCAATAAAATGTCAAAAATGTACCGTTATATATCTAGGGGATGATCGATAAAAGTGTACGGATTACCCATAAACACATTGCAAATGTTCCATAAAAGGTTCAATATCATTCCCTAAACTTGTAAAATTGATCCTTAGAATGTAACGTTTGTGAACTAAAATATATGCGCATGATCAATAAATTATTGAAAATATTCCATAAATAAATCGCCCATGATCCATAAAAGGTTTGAAAAATGAACCATAAACTTCTAAATATGATCCATAGCAAATCAATTTTGTATGTATATATGTAAGGTAGCCACCCCCCCCCTACCCTCTCTTTTTTACACCCCCCCCCACCACAACCACAAAAAAAAATTACCGCCCCCCCCCCCCCACCACCCCCGCATAAAGGGCCAAAAACCGCGGGGGGGGCCCCCAACCCAGAAACCCTCCCCCCAAACCCCCGGAAAAAAAAAATTCCCCCCCCCCCAAAAAAACCCACAAAAAAAAAAAAACCCCCCCCCAAAACTTTTAAAATTTCCCCCGGAGGGCTTGTTAAAAAAGGGGGGGCCCCCCCCCCAAAACTGTTGGAGTAGAATTCACAGCATCACAATCGAATCGGTAGGAAAAAGAAAATGATAGGGGAGAACAGTACAAAATGCACTGGTGAGGTAGAATAACCCACTCAATAAATGTGCTCAATTCTTCAAAACTATAGCATTAATTGAATGATACTTTATCAATGTTTACATAAAACATCATAACTCATAATTGTGTAGTACAATAAGATACTAAATGCACCCAAACATGATCAAAATTTAATAAATCTTCATGACTGTACTTCACATGTAAATAATAGTGTTCTTAAAATAAGCTTTTACCATGCGTTAACATCCATGGTTAGTAATAAATTCACTTCACATGTATCGTTGACAACAAAAACTTCAAGATAGTATCAAAACTTCACTATAATAATACATATTTTCAGAATATTTAGACAAAACTATGCAAGACTAAAACTGGGGCAGAACGCACCGTGGCGTTCTATACGTCTACACGCTTAGAAAAAAGTACCCAGTGTAGCGGTTGAGTGTAGGAAACCAACTTTGGGTATAATCATGTTAATCTACCGCTGAGTATAAATAATTTACTTCTGGTAAAGTTCTACCCAAACGTATGTAATTTGAACCCAATGGTAGGTAAACATAATTATACCCAAATTTGGCTTCCCACACTTAAATGCTCCGTTGGGTACTTTTTTCTAAGCGTGTATATAATGAGGAGTTGGCAACATATCGCAACGTTTTGCTATCATTATTCCATACCCATTGGTTGCTTGCGCTAAAAAGATGTGGCGAGATGTTGCAACCTCCTCACTGTACAACTCTGAGTAACTTATTATAGCCGTGTTTTTACCCTTTACAAGCGGTGCATGCTATCCCAATATTGTGGTGCATCATATACCAGTGCTGTGGTGCGTCTTACCCCAATTTTGGGGTGCATATTGAGCATTGAAACAGGCGTTTTACCCCGGTGTCGTCTTGGTATCAAATTGGTTAAGGTTAAAAAAATCACGAAAAATCATCGTTTTGAATTTAAATTACATTTGATCTACAACGAAAACATAGTAATGCACCATATCCAATAAATTGTTCCTGAATTTCAGCTTCCATTCACTAGTAATTCACGATGTTGCTTAAACGGTGCGTTTTGTACCATTCTCCCCTACTGTTTGTTCCCTCCTAGACGCCGGTTGTCATACCACTCCATTGTCCAATTCCAGCTTGAGGGATACCCTGATGCTCCCTCCTTTCCCAATATATATTCAGTGTCATATAGTAATATTTAAAATCTTGTGAATTAATAAAAATATAGTGAATGAATATTATAATGACAAATAATATAAAGAATGAATATAAGAATGATAATAGCACTTCCATTTGTTGACCTGAAAGTTAGACAATGTAGCTGCGATTAAAAAAAATTGATATTAAATTATCTCATAAAACTTGGGATACCTATGAATGATCTGAAATAATATAGCAATAGAAAAGTAAACCTAAAATTTCGATGTGCTGTTGCGTTTCCTTGCAATAATTTATGTAGTGAGTCTCATCGGAAATAGTGATTTTAATGAAATGAATTTAAATGCAATTATGTCACATCATTTAATAGCATAACGTAAAATAATAAACTGACGTTATAATATAAAATAATAATACCAGCAGGCCAGTAAACTATAGTAGAATACATATATCCGTAACTAAGCTGAACATCCACTCATCGAAAGACTTCCACTGTTGCAGTTTCTATTGAAATAAGATCTACTAAGATTAGAATTTGATTTCACAATAATAGTCAGAGAACATAATAAGCGTAGGTACAAGATATATATGACATCTACTGCTATGTTACTGAAAATAAAAATTAGATGTTTATTAATATCATAATCATATTGGAAAAACTGATGACAGCTAATAATAAGGCGAAATAAATTTCAGATGAGTATGAATCTAAAAACTGAATCTTAATAAAACAAACATACAAACAGATAAAAAATTGAATTTTTCGATAGCTCTTGTTCATCTGGACCCATAAATGATACTTTATGTCTGTGAAATAGGAAATGAATGATTGTAAACTGCAAGGTTTTAAATTAATATATATTTTTGATGAAGAAGGAAAGAGCTTTTTTTAAGTAGAATTTTTCAAATATGATTTTTTCTAAAAAATAATAAAAACATCAAAAACCTTTCTATCTTTTCAAATACATAACGTAGGTTAGATGAGCTATAACTGACAAGGATGCATATATGCGAAGCTGAAAATGACTTATAAAAAAGCATACAAAATGTAATGCATGGATGTTATAATATAAAATGATAATAATTTCATTTTTATTTAAATGTCTGCAGATTGTGGTCCTGCTGCAATTGTACCATGAACCTGAGAGCTAAGACAATGTATCATAGCCACGAGAAAAAAAAATGATTTAAAATTATTTTACAAAACTTGGGATATCCATGGATCATCTGAAATTGTATAGTATATAAGGAATCATGGGATATAAAGCATATAATGAACCTAAAATTTCGATGTGCTGCTCTGCTAATGAATGTGATATAACCACAAAGGAACTGACTCTTAGCTTCGGGTCTTGATCCCTACTGAGCCCTTGCGGCACGTCAAGCCGGCCAGTTCAGCGCAAGGGTCCATAGCAAATCAAATCATAGCAAATCAATTTTGTGTACATAAAATAATATGTATGATCCATAAATTATGCCGGAATAATTCCATTTTTTTTTTTAATTTAAACTACAGGGAAATCGATGTTTGGCTGCGCTACTACTCAGATTTATTAACATGTTTGTTCCTTTAGCTATGCGGCTTAAATATTGCTGTAAAAGAATGATGACCTTGGAGAAGACTTACTTTTGCGCTCTTACGGGCTTTAACGACCGCAACTGCGACATATGTTTCCCAATAAATTTGGTAAAGAGCACTCGTACACGTAAAGAACTACGGCAGCCCTAAGTTTGCACCTTTAAAACTGAAGAAATGATCCATGAAAAATTGAAAATCGTTCTATAAAAACGCATTCTTGACCCATAAGACACTGGTGAAAATCCACAAAAAAATGATTCTGGTGAAAATCCACAAAAAAAAATAGAAATGATCCCTAAAATTCATCAATTTGAGCCATACTTTTAGCAAAATTTAGCAATACAATGTGAAAAATCAACCGTTATATATCAAGGGAATGATAAATTTATCTTTCTTCTTGGTTTTTCATGACAAACCTTATTATAAACTTAAAGTGGATCCTTGACCATATTGCCCACTGCCAGAACCACCGGAACGTCCGTAAAATCGTAATTGTTTCTTACTACAGGTTCCCCCAAAAATGTTCCGTGAGTGGCCAATGTAGCCAATGGCTTTCTCAAGTCTATCAAAATCATAATTATGAAAAATCATGAAGATAGAGCTGCCGCACGGCATGTTTTGGAGTAAATGGCCTCTAATACAGGTTTCTCCGGGGACGTTCTGGTAATTCTGGGAGTGGCCAATATGGTCAAGGACCCATTTTAAGTTTGTAATAAGGATTTGATGAAAAACCAAAAAGAAAGAGGTGTCACATGACATGGTGCAAAATAAAGAGTTAACCGCATCCAGGACCCTTCATCCGAACCTGTTTCACGGAAATGTCCATATCTCGGTCAATTTAAGGGCGATTCCTGTAATCAACATTTCATTCGCTAGGAAAATATTTTGTCTTTACGTTTGTTTACTGAAAAAAAATTGTTTGACAACGGTATCTTGTACACAATCTCATCACAAATTCAACATGTGAGATAGTCTCTCCGGAAACCCGGAACAACTCCGGTGTCCGGGGTCCATGGCCAATTATGTTACCGAGATAAAAAATTACATTAATTTTCCAGTCGAATGCTTCTTGACGAAATTAAATCGTATAATGTTTCATGAAGTTCATGAAGAGCACTACAAAGTTGATCAAAAATTTGCCTGTCCCGATCATTTTGTCCATCCCCTGTATATAATTGTTTGGATTTCCCATTAACATATTGCAAAAGGTTCAATAACTTTCTTTAAACTTGCAAAATTGATCCACAGAATGTAACATTTCTGCACTAACATATGTGCATATCATCCAGAAATTATTGTAAATGTTCCATAAATAAATTGCCAATGATCTCTAATAGTTTGTATAACAAATCCTAATCTTCAAAAAATGATTCATAACAAACCAACTTTGTGCACTTAACATTATTTGATCTCCCCGCAACTGCGACACATGTTTGTCAAGAAATTTGGTAAAGAGCTCTCCTGCACATAAAGAACTACAGGCCAAATTTATGACTTGATTAAACTGTTGTTTCAGAAAATTTGGTTCAAATTATGCCGGGCAGACGCTTGCTGTCCAACTCGCTATCTCTACCGCTAACTAAAAAAAACTTCCTCCGTTTGCCTTATACCGGGCAAATGCGTGAATCAGTCGTTTGCCTGGAATCTAATCTGCTCTATGTTAACACTTCGGATTTCGGAAACATCGACCGCTTTCTGCCGCCTTAGTTCTTCAATCCTCGAAACGACTACGCAAAAACTCCGCAATCCTTCCTTAGCATCAATATTTTATCCGGGTACCTGAAAGAACGGACATGTAACTAAATCTGAGTAGTAACGCAGTTAGGTATCAATTTTACAATCTTTATGGATCAAAATTAACAAAAAATAGTGCTCCAACCTGCAAAAATGCAGGCATAATTTATGGATCATACCATATAGTTCAGCGAACAAAACTGATTTACTATGTATCATTTTTATAAGCTTATGGTTTATTATTCATCATTTTATGCATCATTGGCAATTTATTTATGGAAACTATAAAATAATTTATGGGACATGCAAATATAGTTGATTGCACAAAGGTTACATTCTATGGATCAATTTTACAAGTTTAAGGAAAGTTATTGAACCTTTTATGGATCATTTGCAATATGTTTATGGGTAATCCGTACACTTTTAACGATCATGCCCTAGATTTAAAAGGGTACATTTTTGACATTTTGTTGCTAAATTTTATATAAAGTATGGATGATGAATTATATGGATCATTTCAATTTTTTAATGGATATTCACCAGAGTCTTATGGGTCAAGAATGCGTTTTTCATGACACTATTTTCAATTTTGTATGGATCGTTTATTACTTTTTATATGCAAAAGTACGTTTGCCTTATCTCCTCCGCTCTCATGTGAAAACATACATTTGGATGTAATAATCAACGATTTGAGTATCTAATGTAGGTCATGTAAAATTCAATCCAGCAAATATTACAACATGTGATTTTCAAGTCGTGTAAATTTTAAGCTTTATGCGATTTTGAAGTTATTTGCATGCTCTTTTTATGTGCATGAAAATAGATTGAAAATTACAAAAAAATTGTAACTGTGTAGGCAGCAATATCAGCTCTGCTGTGTACAAGCTTGCCAATTTCGCATTTTACGCCAGATTTAGCTTACAAATAAACAAGGGAACAGTTAACACACATATTAAAAATCATTATTTTGATCCGTCAACAGAATATCAAAATAATCTTTTAATCATAATTTAAAATGGTAATAAAAACTGCGTATCACAGTGGTCCTTTTTGGTAAAATTTCGTCTAGCAACTTCCGGATAAAATGATTATCTTATTCTCATAAGAAGCTAAACACATTGAACGGTGAACGTGGCAACCCTTCTGCAACGGGTGGCCGATCCTCACATCTGTATCCTGCCAGCGACGTCCGCTCGGAAGGAGATGATGATGTTGTTTGAAACACCCACCTGTGTATGTCTTCCTGTGCAGCATCGTACGACCAGTCAAAGAGAAACTTTAATGAAACTTTACTGCATAATGTTGAAAATTTCTCTGCTTCATCTCGTTTCGTTATAATTTAATTAATTACGCTCTCGTTCTCATGTGCTGCTGCTGCATCCTGTTCCCACCTTCTCCGGTCTTCTTCCTCGCCCAGGACTAGGTGTCGTATAACCGAACCGGCTGACTAATGCACATCGTTTCTCTCTTCCCTTCTCAGATCCGAGGCAACAAGCACAGCCTCATAATCCGGAATGTGACTCGCACCGATCTCGGAAACTACACCTGCCAAGCATCCAACACCCTGGGCAAGGACCGTGGCACCCTGAACCTGAGCGGTCTGCCAACGGTTTGCTACTTTGATTCGGTATGTGGTTTTAATTAAAATTTAATACGCTCCCGTGTCGTCGTATCAATCATGTATCCAGGCTTTTTTTTTTGTTTAATGTCATACTAATTTATCAACATCCCACAGCCTACGATGAGCAGCTACCGGGACCAGTACAACATCTCGTGGACGGTGCAGAGCTACTCGCCAATCGAGGAGTACCGTCTGTTCTATCGGCTACAGTCATCCTCCAAGAACCACCTGCTTCACTCGAACATCCACGACAAACCGCTGGATAACCACATCTACTCGCATTCTGGCTTCGGGTTGCACAGTGGTGCTGCCGGTGTGTACAACCCCGGTGGCCACATTGGCAGTGAACAGTGGGAAAACGTCGTCATTCCGGAGATGATGGCCACCTATAATGGCATGCGCGGAGGAATGTATTACAACACGCAGTACAACTACCAGCCGGGCATTCGGCACCGGATGAGCTTTCAGCTGAAGAACCTGCAATCGGGCAGCAACTACGAGGCGCGCGTTCAGGCCCGGAACGAACACGGCTGGAATCGGCTGTCGAGTATATTCCACTTCTCCACCCGGTCGGAAGGTGAGTTTTGGGGAGGTTTAAGGATTCTTAACTGCATGGGGCGTGCGTTGACACTAGTGACTTAAATGATTAATTACGCTGACCCTTACGTGTAATCGAACAACTGCAATAAAATAATTGTCTAGAAAATTCCTAATCAATTTTGCTAAACATTTTCAAATTGATTGATATCTCGTCAAATTATTCAAAACGACTTATCTGGTTTTGTAAACAAAGAGGAGAAGAAAGAATCAAACGTAAAATTCTTGAAAACCTGACACCTTAACATGATGGTGATGCTAGTTTCCGTAAGGGTGCTGAAGTTTTGAGAAATTTACGTTTGAATCTTTGTTCCCCGTTTTTTTTGTTTACAAAATCCGATACGTCGTTTTGAATAAGTTGTCGACATATGGTGAATTGCTACTTACTTTACTTTAACTTTAAATTGCATTACGTCCGGGTGGACATAGACGGCTCCGCTAGTATCCTCCACGTTACTCGGTCCATAGCTGCTGATCTCCAGTTCTCTCGCCCACCCACGCTTGCAAGGTCCTGCTCAATTTGGTCCTGCCACCTCGAACGTTGACCCCCTCTGCCGGAGTTGAGGCGAACACCATTTTGGCCGGGTTGATTTCCGGCATCCTGACGGCATATCGAGCCCATCGCATTCTGCCAGTCTTTGCCACTCTTTGGATGCTGGGTTCACCGTATAGGTGCACTAGCTCATGGTTCCTTCTTTTCCGCCATACACCGTCTTCGTATACGCCTCCATATAACACACGTAACACGCCTAGCGCACCCTGGTCCTCTTCGAGTATCATCCACGCCTCAGGCTCTAGGAAACAACTGGTCTAATTTGTTTATTGTGCATTGTGTATATTGTGCGGGGTTGCAGAACACAATTTGTGACGTAGGATTACTTCTGTGTTTGCAATACTCGGCGGTTACACGTTGCGAGTGCGAAAAGTTGAATTACACACTACCAAAACGTCATGTAGATATCGGTTCTCTGAGACCGACACATGCAAGCGTCGTTTAGCTCATAAGAATGAGTTGAAAGATATGAGAAAATAAATTCAATCAAACACATCTTTTGTCGACTTGCTTATGTGTCAGTTTCAGGAGACATAATTTTACACGAAATCGTTGTTTGCGTTTTAAAAAACCATGAATTACGCCTCGTGTAAAATTCATAATTTCCAAAGACTGTATTCGATGAAATTTGGACACACAAAATAGGTCACCAAAAATTTTCTTTGAACTCGATTCTTTTAAAACTTTCTGGAAATAAAGTACTACCAAAAGGTTAAGTTTTGACATCATTGGTTTATTGAAGTTCTTCTCCCAACCCAAAAGCCCGCATCTTTGCCTTGACCCCTTTCATCAAATTTTGGGCGACTTGCTTACTTACTTTTAACCACACTTTCTTTAGTTCAAGTTCATTTTCTATCAGTTTTGGAGTTTTAACGAGCTTTGCCTTCATGATTGCCCAAAATTTTTCAATTGGGCGAAGTTCCGGAGTGTTTGGAGGGCTGGCGTCTTTTGGTACAAAAACTACATTATTATCGTTGTACCAGTCTAAGACGGGCCGGGCATAGTGGCAATATGCCAAATCCGGCCAAAACAGTGTCGGGCCATCGTGAGATCTTAAAAAGGGCAGAAGTCGTTTTTGGAGGCATTTGTCCTTGTAGATTTGTCCGTTGACGGTCTCAGAGGTGATGAAGGGCTGACTCATTTTGCCACATCCGCAGATCGCTTGCCAGACAAGGAATTTTTTGGCGAATTTCGACAGTTTCTTCTTCCGTACACTCTCCGGAACGGCCAACTTAGAGGTGGCGACGTAGTGTTCCTGTCCTGGCATTTGTTTGGTGTCGGCTTTAATGTAGGTCTCATCGTCCATCACAATGCAGAACGGTTTTGTGAGCCACTCCCTATACAGTTTTCTTGCACGAGTTTTGGCCACCGAGTTTTGTTTATCGCTCCAGTTCGGTGCCTTCTGGACCTTGTAGACATGTAATCCAGAACGTTTCATTGTTTTCTGCACAAAACAAACTGAAACTTTTGCCTTTTTCGCAACATCCCTGATCGAAATGTTGGGACTACGCCAATTTCGGCCTCTTTTTGAACATCTAAGCGATCTTGGTTTGTGCAAACATGTTCTGATCACCATTTTTATTGTGAAAAATATCAAAACTACATGTCTTCATTTTCTCTCTTGACAATAGTTTGAGGTCACTTCACATACCAAATTTTCAAACGGGTCCTTCTTTTCTATTTTCTTCTTTGTTGGTCGTCCTGAAAAGGACGGTTGATTTGGGTTGGGTCTCCTTCGAGATTCTCTTCTTATTGCTGCTGCTGCTCTTTCGACTTCTTCTGGGTATTCTTCGGTGGGCGCACTGCGTGACGATCTTTGTCGCAAGTAGCGCGGAATGACACAGATTCGTTTGTAGTCACAGGCTTCATTGCACGCAATGTCCAAACCATCCGCCCCCAGGTACTCCAACACAGCTGCCAGATAAACCGATGTAAATCCTCCAACTCGATTGGCATAGTTGCTTTTCTGCAGAAACCGATTTGGGTATTTTTGCTCTATTTCAACGATGCCGATTTTGTCCTTGAAGGCGCTGACGATGCTGACAACCTGAAAATCTACTTCCGGATTCGTACTACCGCTGATTCTAACTTTCTCCAAAGCCAATTCAACGCCTTTGCCGACTGGTGCAATCTGAATGTTCAGTACATAACATTCTCACGGAAGAAAACACCGATCGCTGTTAGCTACAACCTACAAGGAGTTGAGGTACAACGAATGAGTCATAGTTATCAAAGAGTTATTATGGATTGTCAACTGACATACAAACAGCATGTCTTTAAAGTGATTGACAAGGCATCCAGAATGCTTGGGTTCATCTTCACGATAGCGAAAAATTGCTCGGACATCTTCTGTTTGAAATCGCGCTACTGCGCCCTCTACTGCTGCCATGTTTGGAGCCCAATTACCATAACAGCATGCAGAGTGTAGAGTCCATTCAACGAAGATTTATTCGGTTTGCTCTACACGGTGTTCAATAAGTTCGAATACAAGTTTTCATCATTGCGTAGGTATGCGCCATGTACATATTCTGCATTGGTATTGGTGTCAGCTTTAGCTTCATTCATACGCTACCGAATGTGCGCGGTGTTGACATTCTGTTAGTTGTTGTTTGTTTGTTACGCGCGATGAAAGAGTATCGGGACTTCGTAATTAAGCGTTTTTTGAACGGTGAGCGACCCGGCGATATATTCCGGCTGCTGAAATCGCATGGGGTCAAGCGGAACTTTGTCTACACGACCATCAGGCGATACCGGGAGACGTCCTCGACCAATGACCGTGCGAGATCCGGTCGGCCGCGTTCAGCGAGGACGCCACGGGTCATCAAGATCGTGAGGGAGCGAATTCGGCGCAAAAAGAACCGCTCAATCCGGAAAACGGCTGCAGATCTCAACGTTTCCATTGGAACCGCTCACACCATACTCACCAAGGACCTTGGTTTCAGGCCTTACAAAAAACGTAAGGTCCATGGCGTTTCGGAGGCTACCAGCAAAAAGCGGTTGGATCGAGCTAAGAGGATCCTCTCTCGGCACGCTGGTCAGGAGTTTGTTTTTTCGGACGAGAAACTGTTCGTGCTGCAGCAGCCGCACAATGTGCAAAATGACCGGGTGTGGGCGCCATCGAGGGACAGCATTCCTGAATCCAATATAAACATCCCTCGGTTCCAAAGTGCCGCGTCGGTGATGGTTTGGGGGGCAGTATGCAAACGTGGTAAGCTACCCTTGGTGTTTATTGAAAAAAAACGTCAAAATCAACGCGGCGTACTACAAAACTGAGGTTTTGGAAAAGGTTGTTGCCTCCAGTCTCCGAAGCCTCTACGGCGATGAGCACTACGTGTTCCAGCAGGACGGTGCACCAGCCCATACGGCAAATGTGGTTCAAGCCTGGTGTCGGGACAATTTAACCGACTTTCTGGACAAAACTTTGTGGCCTCCCAGCTCCCCAGACTTGAATCCTCTCGACTTTTTTGTTTGGTCCTATATGATGGAGAAGCTGAACGAATACAAGGTCAGCACTTTGGATCATTTCAAGACGGTAATTCTCAAAATCTGGGACGAAATGCCCATGCAGTCCGTGCGTGCCGCCTGCGACGCGTTCGAGAAACGTTTGAAGCTCGTTAAGGAGTACAAAGGGGGGGTCATTCCAAGAGAAATGTTGTAAACGTTCCTTGTAAACATAGCTTTCAATAACATAAATCCAAAAAATAAAAAAACATGTTTTCATTTTTTTAACAAATTTTGAAAGTGTATCCGAACTTATTGAACACCGTGTACAAAAATCTCCCTGAACTGATCCTTATCGTCTTCTAAGCTATGAGAATCCGTGTCAGCTAATCCACCTTGAGCCCTTGTGGGTTCGTAGAGATACGACAAGGGCCCTATTTTTAGATGACCTTCTACAGGGAAAACCCAATTATCCAACTCTTCTACATCAAATCGACAATGCTATACTGAGGCTCCGCTCGATCTACCGTATCATAAGCGGAAGTCAATAGATAGATGATGGGTTCGGACCTGATACTCACCAAATTTCTGGAGAATTTGTTGCAACGTAAAAACTTGGTTGGTTCTTGACCGGCCTTCCGTGAATCTGAACTGGTAGTTACCGACAAATCTGTTTGCTAACGCGATAGTCGACGAAACAGTGTTTAAGAAAGGATTTTGAAAGCGGCATTTGTGATCGCTCTGTAGTTTACACAGTCCAACTTGTCGCCCTTCTTATGGATCGGTCAAATCACTCCATCTTTTCATTCCTCTGGTAGTTCATCAGCCCTATTCAGATGTTCAGCAAAAGGCTACCATCGCTATTTATGCACATCTCGGCACAAATCCTTTGTTCGAAGCCTTTAGCTTTTTCTAGAACTTGCTAGTTTCTCGTAAGCGGTACAGTAGCTCCATTTCTTCTCTATCTCTCTTTCTGCTTCCAGGCTGCGCTTCTTTGCCCGAAATAGACGTATCTACTGTTTACGCTTCTCCTTGTATCGTTCCACGTTCTGTCGGGTACTGCGTGTTCTTTGGCTGCGTTCTTCTCGATCAACATCTCTTGACACTCACCGTCAAACCAATCGCTAAGTCTTCTGCGTTTCACGTATCCTAGGACACCTTCAGCTACGTTTTGTGAGGCTGTTTTTGCATGGCTCCAATAGTCCTCAAAAGGCATATTGTCAACTAGCTCCCAGGTTTTGCACGCATTCTTTGGTGACGTCTAGTTGTTTCAGTCATTCAATATTTCACCGTGGTACGCGCAGGTATCAAACGATGTTAACAACGGATAGTTTTGGGCGCATTTTTACCATGAGTCGACGTTAGCGCCTTGAAGGTTCTCACATCAAGGATGTTCGAAAAGTGTCATCCATCAATAAGAATGTGATCGATTTGCGATTCAGTTCGTTGTGGTGATCTCCAGGTGTACCGATGTCGGAGGCTGTGCTGGAAGTGCGCGCTACATATAGCCATGTTCTTTGAGGTGGCGAGATCTATAGGTCTTATGCCATTCTCGTTCGTTCGTTCATGGGCTCTGAACATGCCAATTACCGGTCTATATTCCTCCTCATGATCTACCTGTACGTTCAAGTCCCCGATGATGATGTTGATGTCGTAGTTAGAGCAGCAATCGTGTTCTCGTTCCAGCGGCTCGTAGATAGCATCCGTGTCATCTTCAGTTTTTCCAAGATGGGAGGAGTGAACATGAATTATGCTTATGTTGTAGAATAAGCCCTTAATCCTCAACACGCACATTCTGTCATTAACCGGCCGCCAATCAAGCACACGATTCTTCTTTGTCCCCATCACGATAAAAGTTGTACCGAGCTCGTGATTTTCCGCAGCTGGTAGCTGGTGTAACCACCAAACACACTCACCATTCTTTTTTTTTTTTCAACAAACCTCCCACAGCGCTAGGATGTCGAATTTGCGCAACAGACGCTGTTTTGAGCCGCCCCTAACATGGGATACACACACTCGGATAGGCTGTCCCGATGGAGACAGCTCCTCTTCCCTGTCAGCATACGACCAAGGTCCCACCGAGGTTGCTTACCCGAACTTTCCCATGGTTACTCGTACTTCAGCGGGTGCCACAGGGAGGAAGGTATAGGAATTACTGAAGAACCACAGCGGGATCTATTTTATATATACACATTTACGTATTGTCCAGTCATTTTCCAGCAAATTGTGCCATGGTGATAGAGCTACTAAAACACACAATTTCACATTGATAGAGCTATTAAAAAAACACTCTATCCAATAATAATTCGCGTACCTTACCTTACCAATCAGACCAAGGCCGGTGTGGCCCCTGCTGTATAAAGATGTTGTCTCCATTGAAATCGGTCCATGGTTGCACCTCGCCAGCCTCGTTGTCTGCGGAGAGTCCGCAAGTCGCTTTCAACTTGATCAATCCACCTTGCTCGTTGCGTGCATCTTCTTCTTGTACCCGTCGGTTCATTTTTGAGAACCATTTTAACAGGGCACATTCTTACGACATACCCAGCCCATCGTAGTCAACCGATTTTAGCGAAGTGTATGATGGGAGGTTCTCCCAGCAACTGATGCAATTCGTGGTTCATTTGCCTCCTCCACGTTCCGTCATCCATCCTCACTCTACCGTAAATCGTACGCAGCACCTTCCGTTCAAAGACATCAAGGACGCGTTGGTCCTTCACTAGCAATGTCCATGTTTCGTGGCCGTAAAGAAATACCGGTCTTATTAATGTCTTGTAGATGGTCAACTTTGTAGTTCGGCGGACTTTGTTCGATCTTAGCGTCCTTCGGAGTCCAAAGAAGGCACGATTGTCAGCCATAAAGCGCCTTTGTATCTCTCTGCTGGTGTCGTTAGCGGCGGTCATCAATGAGCCCAGATATACGAACTTGTCTTACAACTTGTCTTGTCATACAAACTTCAAATTGTTTCTCCGAAGTCCTTTACCTTGTGATCAAAAAGTTCCGGTAATTTTCAATTTAAAAAGGCCGCCTTTATTTTTTCGGTAAAATCTTTTTAGTGTAAGATGGCAACACTAGTTCTGATATTCTGTCAAAGTGTGAGAGCAAATTATCCATTAGTTTTGTTTTGACAATTGCTTTTGTTAGTCGAAAAATAGACGCTCGGCGATTTTTACCATGGATAAAAAATTGGAACAACGCGTTTGTGTGAAATTTTGTGTTGCAAACGGATTTTCTGCAGCGGAAACGCTCAGAATGTTGCAAAAAGCCTTTGGTGAGGACTCTATGTCACAAAATCGTACATTTGTTTGGCACAAAGACTTTAAAGAAGGCCGTGAAAGCGTGAGTGACATGCCGCGTTCTGGACGACCATCGACCTCAACTACCGATGAAAACATCGCTTCCGTGAAGAATTTAGTTATGGAAAACCGCTCAATTAGCATTCGGGAGATAGCTGCACTCCTTGATATCTCATTTGGATCGACCGAACACATTTTGACGGAAATTCTGGGCATGAAACGCATTGAAGCACGACTTGTTCCAAAAGAGCTGAATTTTTTGCAAAAACAGCATCGAGTTGAGGTCGCTAAACAGATGATTGCGAACGCAGATAGCGATCCCACATTCATGGAACGCATCATAACTGGTGATGAAACGTGGGTATATGAATTTGATATGCTCACAAGTCAACAATCGTCCGAATGGCGCGCCGAAGATGAGCCGAAACCAAAAAAATCACGACAAAGTCGCTCCAAAATTAAAGTTTTACTGACCGTTTTCTTTGATTTTCGCGGTGTCGTCCATTCTGAATTCCTTCCAGAAGGTCGAACGGTTAACAAAGAGTATTATTTACAAGTTATGAGACGTTTGCGTGAGGCAATTCGAAAGAAGAGGCCAGAATTGTGGCGCAATAATTCGTGGATTTTACACCACGATAACGCTCCATCACACACCGCGCTCACTATTTGTGAATTTTTGGCCAAGAACTCCACCAATACCATCAAACAAGCACCATATTCACCAGACCTTGCCCCGTGCGACTTCTTTCTCTTCCCAAAACTGAAAATTCCGCTCAGAGGTAGGCGTTTTGAATCGATTGATGCGATAAAAAAGAATTCGCTGGAAGAACTGAAAGCCATACATTCATCGGCCTATAAAAAATGTATGGATGATTGGATAAAGCGCTGGCATATGTGTGTTGCCTCTAATGGCGAGTACTTTGAAGGCGATAATAAAGATATCAATTAAAAATTGAAATAAATGCGTTTTTTTTCAAATTACCGGAACTTTTTGATCACAAGGTACATATCCATTTCAAGATTAACTAAATATTCTGAAGTTTTGAGCGATCTAAATGGCGACGAATAAAAAAAACGTACGCGAAAGAATCTAGTCCACCGTGTATTGCAAACATTTTCTGAACGTTTGACAATCGAAAGGAAACCAAGAATTGGTAAACAAAAATATTGGGCGTGCGGATCGCGCTATGGACAGGAAACCGAAGAAGACGCTAGGGAGGAACTAGAACCCATCTGTTTGAAGTGTGGCTCGGAAAATAGGAATTTCACCCGGATTAGTTTATCTTAGCTAGGCTTTGGCTTAGCTTGATTTACTGCACGTATTAATGGTTGCTTCTCCGTGATTAATCAGAATTAGTGAAATTTCGCAATGAATCAACTGAATGGGGCTGGGAATAACCGACCATTATCACTGTACTCGTTTCAGTGATTCAATTTCTATAATAATCGATAACGGCTCTGGCCACGTCCTTGCAATCAGGTGGGAATAGTGTGTGACTTTTGCTGTTTAGGGACCGTGTTTACCTCTTCATCCCCACAAAAATCACAGGAAGGAGGTTTCTTATGTTAGTTAGGTAGTGCTCGATTGAGCAGAATTCACCTTGCTAAGTGATATGATCATATTCATGATTCATAATCATTAGTAAACTCGCGCCGACGAGTAATAGATTACCGAAACAATACCAAACCCGCCATACCCTATAACAAAATAGTGCGCAATAAAGCATCGACATAACCGGTCACACCCGATGCTCGAAGCAAACTTTTTTTTTCGTAAACTTTCAATTTTTACAACCGCTCTCCAAAAACCACTTCACTGCTGCAACTAATATCAGCAATCCACTACTGTATCTGACGCACAATCTACGTGTTGTGTTGTTTCTGTTGATGTCAATGCTCATCGTTGATGCTAAACCAACCGGGGGAGACTTGATCCTATACCCAATGATTTCATTATCTCAAATCCGCTCAACCAATCGCAATGTTTTGTGATTTAGTGGACGGATTATTACAATTTGAGATAACTCAATGCATAAGTCTTCCAAATTTGGCCGAACGACAGGCAATCGGTGGAGACCCACCTGGTGCTAGATGCTTAGAGGCGGACCGGAAGATTTGATGAGCTACCTCCCCCAGCTGTGGCTTGGAAAATAAGAATGTCACCCGGATTCACCCAAAAGTCAAAAATGCCCCCAACCGCAATGAATATTTCAGGACAAAAAAGTTGTCAAAATTTCCTAAAAAATATCCAGCAATTTGATCATGTGGCACAAAAACTTAATCGTTCATCACCAGGAAATTGACCAGAACGATGACTTTTAACCTCGATGATAGCCCTTTATTTCTGCCGATTTGGCATCGTTTCCCTTTGATAAAACCACGATAGAGTGATAGCTGTAGGTTAAAAATGCCAAACATTTTCAACAAATGTGGACCAGTAAATTGTGTGAATTTGTAATCCTTAGCCCAAACATATGAAATCAATAGTTACATCAGATATATAATCCTTCATACGTTTTATAGGGAATATTTTTTATGTTCAGATTATTGCGCATACAGACCTTATAAAAATTAGAATTTTCTGTTTTCTCAATAGGTCGTATGTAGTCTACGCTGCCTGTGTTAGCAGCATTGAATTTTACAAACGTAACAAAAATATGAAATGCTACAAGTATCGCAAACATAGAATGTTTACAGTTTTTGTGAAATGTTATAACATTCCATCAAAACATCGATTGTATAATATAGACACAAAAATAAAACGTAACAAGTATTAAAATGTTTGTTAAAGTTATTTGAATGACGAGCTCTGGACAAAAAGAGTTGAAATAATAAAACAATTTTCACGTTAAGAGATAAATCAAAGTTGATAAACTTGTGAAGATTACTAACATCTACGTACGGTCTGTATCCACATTAATCCGGACACCTTCAACTCACTGTAACTATTGAAATAATGCACGTTCGGAGAGTTTCGATGAGGTATAGCGGGGAAGCTTTGGTGAAAAACACTTTGATTGGTGTTCACAAAATGTGTGTTCAAGATGGCGATGAATGAAAGGACATAAGGCAAATCCTGACATGTCAATACGACAGCTTGCAAAAAAAATTGGATTTACCTGCATCCACTGTTCACGGTGTGCTCCAATCATTTTCGGAACGTTTGACGGTCGAGATGAAACCGAGTAGTGATAAAAACAACGAACGCGCTGATTCTATCATGGACCGAAAGGTGAAGAGGATATTGAAAGAAAACCCCGAATCTCTCTGTTCGAACGGTGGTTCGTAAAATAGGAATGTCACCAGGTTTTTTTTAAAGTAAAAACAGTTCCAAATCGCAACCACAAACAGAACTTAACAGCAAAATCACTGTAATCACTGCATGATGTTCGGATTTGTCCATTGTTTAAATATACACTGACACGTCAACTTCGAATGGCATATAAACAAAGAATTAATTGATGGATCGAAATAAAAATTCTAGTACGTTCTTATGAAAGATGAAATATTAATATAGCGTAGAAATTTTGGGTTTTCTACTGGTCCATTTCGCTTTTAAAACTTTTTGACAAACCAGAGCTCCTTTAAATAGACAATACGTCAATATCAATTTTCAGTGATAAACTTAGTGGCTTTGAAACATATGAACAAACTTTCAAAATACTGGATTTGAGACCATAATGCCTGTATTGTCCTTCTGCCCTGCTATGGATTGATACATTCTGTGGAGTTTTCACAAGAGTACTAGGATCTCGAGGCAGCACATTAGAAAGATGAATGTTAAGGTGAATTGCTGCTCCATGTATTTTTTTTTCCTAACTTTGATCTCTCTTTCTCGCAAACTTACCTAGCTAAGGTCTGTATCCATATTAATCCGGACACCTTCAAATCATTGTAACTTTTGAAATATTGCACGTATTAATAAAAAATTTCACTGTGGTATAGCTGAGAGTCTATGATGAAAAAAACTATGATTCATGTTTACATTTCATGTTTAGTATTCAAGATGGCGACGAAAGAAAAACAGCAGATTTGGCATCATGCTATTATGCTTGAACTGTGATGGAGTGGTACGAAGCAAATCAAGTGAACATTGTACCAAAAACCTCAAACCCGCCAAATTGTCCAGAGTTACGTCCAATCGAGAAATATTGGGCTCAAATGACGCGAAAGCTTTCTGAAAAGAAACTAGGAATAAAAGATATCAAACACATCCAACAACTTGGACAAAGGCGGCCACCACGGTATCTGAAAAGTCTGTACAAGCCCTAATGAATGGAGTTAAGCGCAAAGTTCGAAAGTTTGTGCAAACATCGAATAACTATATTCTGGCTGCGTGAATTGTTAAATCATATCCCATGAATTTTAAATAATCAACTGCAATTCAAATACAATGCAAAATGTGTGTACTACTCAAGTTTTGAGGAGTCTGGATTATTGTGAATACAGACCTTACTAGGTATTTTAAGTTCACCATCCTATGTAATGAAATGTGGAAAAAGAGTATTCAATTGCATCAAAGTTTTAAATTTACTCACCAATCTCCTACCGATTCTAGATGGCCTACTTTTCTATGAAAACATTGAAAGCACCTGATGGAATCGAGCGAATTTGCATCATTCGGGAAAATTTCCACCCGCATAAACTACACGATATCCCGAAAATAACCTACCTAGCTAAACGTTTGTTTCCCTTTTTCTCCCTCCTCCACAGACATGGAACTGGAGCCGTCTGCCCAACCGGCCGTACACGGTGCTGGCCTCCTGGACAAGGGTCTACTGGGACTCGGCAGCAGCGACGCGGCAGCGCCTTATTTTCATAAATCATCGACTCGCGGTGGCCTGCTACTGGTCCTGTTAGCAATGGCCGTTGCGATGGTGGCATCGCAGCAACTGCCGCTCGCAGCCGGCGGCGGCTTATCGGCATGATTTGCATTGTTTCCGTTTTCCATTCCAATAAATCACTAGGCGATCTACGCACCTAATTAAGGTTAAGAATAACAGCAAACATACCATTCAAACCCGATATTCCGAAATAAGAAATGAACCACCACCATCACACGATTCGCCAGTTTGGACCGCCATCAGCCACCTCGTCGCCGCCATCGACATTCTCACAATCAAATATACACGAATCTCTTCAGCTGGAATTATAATGCAAACGCACGATAGGATAAAGAAAACAACAACAAACGGTCGCACATTCTCTACTTGCCCTTAATTTTCGTGTACAATTTTAATCGCTCACAATTATCCAAATCTCTGTCCCACACCAAAGATATTCCACGATTTTAAGGTTAGAATCCCAACAGCTGACAGCTGACTTGATTTCCCGTACGTAGTTGCCATATTTTGTACCAAAGATGTAGAGAAATTGAGAGAAGTGAAAGGTGAAACAAGAGACTTTAAGGTAAACAAAAACAAACACAACAAATTAGACAGTTGAGAATGACAAAATTGTGTTAAAATGATCGTAAAAACATATTTATAGCGTGAACAAAAAAATAGATTGTATCCTTATTTTCAAAATTGTGAATACAAACACCTAACGTAGAATGTAAACATCAACTCATCAAGAGACAGCGTGTTAGCATGTAAAACGAGCCGAAGGGTAAGATAGTTTCAAATTAGTCAGATGTCGGAAAATGTTTCTGCACTCGGAGAATGTCAACACATTTGCTGGGAGTGGAAATTAGAACGACACGACTTAAGTGCGGATACAAGTGTATTAAGCATTAAGATCAATTCAGTTAAGTCTGCACATCTTTTAATTCCTCATACATAAGGTTCCATGCGAACATTATCATTTCAGAACAGAAAGTAACCCTTGCTTTTTTCCCGTGACACTAAACGATTGAATGAATTCTATTACTTATAAGTCTCAAAAGACACACTTAAGCATAAGTTAAGTAATTAAAATTTTATAGTTGAGTAAGGTTAAAAAAAGGAAACAACATCAAAATAAGCGAAACTTAACCATAGGCCTTTCTAATCACACGGAAAAATATTACACAGAATGCCATGACAAGCAGCTCGCACTCACCGCATGTCAGTCCTGACAGCTTGATCGAAGAAATATATCTGTATGTGTGAGCAGTAAATTTTAAACTCAACAACAAAATCTACCATTTTACCGCCGATTAGTCACGAATTGATATTTTCTGTAAATAGCAAATTTCACCTGAAAAGAGAAAAACAAATATCATCAAACCGTCGAAAAACATTGTTGGATGCATTGCCAAAAACCTCAGAATAAAGATGTAATTAACTTAATCCAAACTGAATCAATGCTTGAGTGACAAACAAAAACAACAACATCGCAGCAAACACACACAAACAGACGTAAATCTGATTGATTTCCATTAGTTTGTTTTTTTGTGGGACCATATTAAATGAAAATATAATAAACTGATGTGAAAACATACAAACCAGAATCAGAACGATAGCGGCCTCCTCTATCGCCATTGGTTGTTCTGACATCCAGTGACTCCCCCACCTCCCTCCTCCCAATGATGTGTTTGTGTGTTTGGAACCACGCATGCAAAATAAATTGATAATTGATGGATAATTACAGCCTGCACATCGCTGCATGAACATGCAACTACATCATCAAGAAAAACCAACAACAAAAACAACCCAGCAAGTTTTTGTTTGCTCTCTTGTTCTCATAAATAAAGTGAAAAAAAACCTTCACAAACTCTTCATTGTATTGAATTATCAGCTCGCCGTGCCGTTACAATTTCTCTGATTTCCCACTGCACTGAAATAATGTCATACACCAGCCTCCTGCAGCGCTTCCTGTTTTCTCTCCGACAAAACTGACGCCATGCCACTATTTCTGTACTTCATATCAAGGCACTCTCGAAAGAGAATGAAAGTAAATACGCACACTTCACAATCCGAGAAGTCCAACGGCATAATGAACTAATAAAGATGAAAAATATCAAATTTAAAAATCAAACAAAAAACCATTACTGAGGACATGAATATTTGCGTGCTGATCCGAGGGCAGGCATGGCCCACGTGTTCCTACTCCTACATTCTCGGATGCAACGAGGCATTCTCATTTGGCAAGATAACAAACGAACAAATTGATTGTATTGCGAATGTTTCCCCTCCATTTCGCCATTATTCCCATCGATGGGGCTGAAAAACGATACCACGGTCCTGACAACAAATAAAAACATTGTGTCGGGCCTTTCTCCTGACAGTGTCACTTATTCCCGATTTTTTAATTTTCGTTTTTTTTTTTCAACTCAAGCAGTAATCCTCGCTTTCTGGTATCGAGATTTTACAATTATTTGCTCGAAACATTTTTCAGCTCGCAGCATGTGTAGATTAAAAATTACAAGGGAAAAAGAGAGTAAAACGTGTATGTAAATATTGAAACAATTATCCAGTAATGTTTTGTCCTTGTCAAAAAGAATGAAAAAATAGCTGAGATTAAAAATATAAAAATAAAAGAGATCAACAGATAATGCGTCGAGCATAACGACGCCTATGACAAGATTACCATTGATGGCTTTAGGAGAAAATTTAAACAGATGACACTTGTACTGGTGTAATGAACCGACCGTGGGGAGAAGTGAAAACAAAACAAAGCAGAGAAGAGAAAAAAACGATAGCTTAAGAAGGAAGAAAACAGAAAGTATTGTAAAATATATATTAATGAAAGTGATTAATAAAAAAAAGGGAAATATAATCTTAACTGTTCGCTTTTTTATTTATCTGAAATTTCACATTCTTAGAGCGTCCCCAATCCTGATACGAAACTGGTATAGATTGAAATATTTAGATCTGCAATATTCTAAATTTTCAGTTTTATACAATATTCTGATTAAAATTTTTGCATCTTCCAATAAAACTGACCCATTAGATACATGTATTGGATCACTTTTTTGTCTGGAACTAGGTGGATTTTTTTTTTCAACAGTATAGAGAAAAGCAGGCGGATTTATCTATCAGTCGAATATCTGCTTACTTATCCAATGAAATTGGCATCTGAATGAATTTCCCGCTACTCGACATCGAAATGTGAGCAAACGTTCCAAGTGTAACAGAATCTGTTCAGTTTGTAACGGGTGTTCAATAAAAAATGAGAATTTTTTTCAGTCATATAGTAAAAAAAAATTTTCTTTGCAACGAATTCAGTATTTTTTATTAAAAACAGAGAAGGTGCCCTGGTCAGCCGTACGACACAACTAAGTCGTGATGCTCTCACAAAAGCGCTGGATGGCACTGACGTCCATCTTACGGATCCTCGTGGTCAACTGCTTCGTATCCTTGGCCCGCCAATTATTTTTGTACACTAGGGCACTGAGGGAGCCGAAAAAATTCTCAATGGGACGGCACTGGGGCAAGTTGGTCGGGTTCCTTTCATTCGGCACGTACGGTATCTTTTTCTGCTCAAGATACTCCAGTGTCTTCTTGGCGTAATGGGAAGACCCGAAGACGTATTTCCATCCGCATGATGCTCCTTTAAGAACGACAGAAGAATTTCTCAAGACACTCCTCCTGGTACACTTGTTGATTGATGGCCAGACCGCTCGGCTTGAACCACGGCTTTGAAATCCCTCTGTCCGATATGGCGATGTACAGCATAACTTTTTTTTTCAAATTTATGCTTAAACTTATATTTTACTTCGGAGGGTGTGGCCGACTTGTCGCTGGAATAGTAGCTATCATTTCCTGGAATGTGGGTCTTCGAGAGCGGAAAGTAACTTTCGTCGTCCAGCACGAACGACGTCTCGCGGTAGTTCAGTCCACCGGCACTGCGATTTCACGGTCGCTATCTGCTCGTCCGTGTACTCGGGGGACCGAGTCTTCTTCCGACAGATGACGTCCTCCATCTTGAAGGTTCGGTGAATCAAGGTATGGGAGCAGTGATATTTTCGGCCGGCGTCACGCAAACTCGTACCGTCTTTGTTTTTATTAATTAGTTCGTTTATTTGTTAGGCTCAGGCGCGTGTAACACTTTACGGAGCCGATATTCAATATTGATAATAACAATGTATAATTTTCCAATTTTAGTAGAATAGGGTGCCAATTACTCGGGGCTAGCTTGAGGTTAATGGGTCACATTATCGTTTGGAAGGGGCTAGACTGGAGGGGAGGGGGTGATGACATTACACATTAAGGTCAGACAAACAAAGGAATTCGTAAATCGCTTGCATGTAGGGAAGATCACGTATTCCCAAAACATCTCTTACCTCGCGGAAGGGTTGTCTATCTCGGGCCACTAGGGTATTCAATGTTCGTGCTCTGGAGGCATCATTATCCGTGCAATGCCAAACTGCGTGATCGATGTCATCATAACCGGTTCCGCACCTACATATGTTGCTATCGACGAGGTCAATTCTGTAGAGATGTGCGTCTAGCGAGTAGTGGTTGGACATAAGTCTTGACATCACACAAATGAAACCGCGACTTACATCCAGACCTTTGAACCACGATCTCGACGAAACATGTGGAATAATGGTATGTAACCACCGCCCAAGAGATTATTACTTGTCCAATCGTTTTTCCAACTTTGAAGAGAGCTCTGATGTACTAATGGGAAAAATTTATCATGTGAAATTCTTCTTTCAAAAATCTGAGAGGACGTGACGGGACCCACGCAAAGGTAATTCTAAATGATCTGCCTCGCTGTTTTCATCCACCGGAGAGCCTCAATAGAACTGAGACTATCCGAGAAGATGAAATAATGGTCTATGGGCATGTCGGAAATTATCCCCAATGCGAAATTGATTGCTCTTTTTAGCTCAGCAACATATACGGAACAAGGTTCCTGAAGTTTTCGGAAGACAGAATTCATAGTAGACACCGAAACCAGTGGATCCATCAATGCGCGACCCATCAGTGAAAATTCTTCTTTTGCAATTGACATGTTGGTACTTTTTAATAAATATATGGGGAATTAAAATAAGTCGAAGTTGATCTGGATTTCCTTGAATAACCCGTTTCATGAAGAGATCATAGTCAATGGAGGAACTGTGATAAGGAAAGCGAACGCTAGGAGAATTATAGCATGGAAAACTAATATCAGATGACATATAGTTAATATAGATTCGTAAGAATCTAGACTGCCCAAGTAGCAATTCAAATGCAAATTGGTTTTATTCATGTTTTATGGTAGTTTTATCAAAGCATTATGGAGTTCATCGGGTTTTATCAGGGCATTTTCCAAGTTAAGGTGGTGATCATCTAGCACGACGACTGCGGCAGTAGCACCTCGTCGCGCGTCGCGTTGTTCTGCGTCGCGGATTACTAGTGTGCGTATGCAATTGATTCGGTGAGCTGAAGTTAGGAGAGTGTTGCGTGTAGCGGGATCGCGCCGTGCTCGCGATTCTTTCAAAAAACTGCATACAATCAATTGCGCTGTGGTGTGTTGGTGATTTTTCCTCAAGCGAGCTCAGGTCCAAAGTGTCGTCGTTCGCGGGTATTGTGGGGGAAGATAGTGTGTATTGTTTAGCAACCGGTTAAAGTTAGAGGTCATAAGGGGCTATGCATAAACCACGTACTTTAGGGGGGGGGGGGGGGTTGACCAAAGTCTACGCTCTATACAAAATTTCAAAAAAATGTATGGAGAAAAGTCTACGAGGGGGGAGGGGGGTCTGAGATTTTCAAAAATGAGTACGTGGTTTATGAACCGGCCCTAAGCGAGTTTATTATTCTTATTGATTCTGTTTCCTGCAACCAAGTGCAAATATCTAGAACTAGATTTTAAAGAAAAATACCACAACCGTGCCAAAGTGAATTTTGATTCGGTGTGCAGGCCTAGTTTGTAAATTAATCGGTGCAAGAAGAGTGTATTAGACACAGATATCATGTTACTAACGGAAGGTTTCCGACACGTCGACGATGGCCGGGTTGATGTGGTCGAGTGCCGACGGCAGCAGCTGCGGGTCCAGCAGGACGTGGCCATCTAGGACATCGAGGAGAGCTGGTTTGCAAAGCAACAAATAATTTATTTCTACCATATTTTGAAGACAATATCTAATATCCTGTTTTATTTCATTTTGTCTATTTTGTTTTGTTTTGTTTTTTGTTATGTTTGTCTATTTTCAGTCACATTTGAGCGGTCTATTGCTTTTGGCGGATGGTGTAGGTATGTACTTTCGGCGTATCGTTAACCAAAACGAACCCTGCTGCTAACCTTTCCCCAACTATCCAACATCCCAGTGATTTCTCGTGGAAGTGCAGAAGATTTCTCGGCTTCCTCCAAAACGAGTATCATGTCAACACGTTCCTTCCCATTCCTTACTTGACCAGCATTCGGGCACGGTATTGCTTTATAATGGGTCACCAGTTTTTACACATTGAAGATGTATGTTAGTCCCAAACATCATCTGTTGGTTCTTTGTGCAAATACAGCTGATCTGGCAATAACGGAATTGCATCCGTGGGCGGTCAATCATGCTCATGCTCATGCTCATGCATTTTCCAAGTTAAGGTGGTTTTAATTCATTTACAGTTCTTAAGCGTGATTAAAGAACACTTGAAGAAACCTCCATAAAACTACATCATTTATAAGTGTAATTCACCTTATCAGTAGTTTTATAAGATACTTGATCCCCCCTCTCAAGACATCGTTTCGCAACTTGCATAAAACCTGATAAAAGTTTTGTAAAAGTTTTTATGACATTCTTCTTTAAGATGAATGTATCTTGGAAATGCTGCCATAAAACTCTCTTGAGAACCATTTGATTTTTAAATAAGACGCATATTGTTGAGGAAGAACATTATGTAAAAAATAAACAAACTGTCACAATGGACGCCCACAGGTGGAAGGTATTAAAAACTAGCAGATCATTCAAGCGGAAATTCAATAAAAACCTATCCAATATATTGCACACTCCTTCATCTCAGCCACCAACGACAATTTTTTTTTTGACCTTTCCATTGGATTCCCAGCCTACTGAGACTAACTTATCAAAAGGGTCTATGCGTTGGTGCGTAAAACGAATAAAATAAAATGGTGCAATGTGTCGCCAGTTGAAAACCGAAATGCATAACTCATGATATTTGATTTTATGCCAGTTGTGCAAGTTAAACCTAACGTCTCAGGTAGTGCGTTATGTGGCGCACCAGCGTGGAAATACAGCGGAGTACATTTGACGTAAGGTTTAATGTGCACCACGATTGTGAAATGTTATGTTAATGTTGAATTCTCCCGAGTCGTACATTTCAGTTCCCAATAGGCTACACAATAATTTACTCGTTGCAGGTAAAAATTAGTACATCATCTGTGCGAAAATCGATGTTTCCCATGATCCGCACGTTTAATCCAAAGTCGGAAGTAGTGCGCTGGAATCGCTCAGTGATCCACTACACCGTGCACTTCTTCCAACCGCTAGGTTCAACGTACAGATCAAGAGAAAAATCATCTTTCGCTCGACTGATGTTTCAGCAATCGAGGCAATATTATTATCTGTTCTTCTTCCCAAATCCATTATTAGCATATTCAAGTTAGAGTTTTTTTTATAATTGAATCGACTTACGCTGGTGATTAAAAACAATAAATTATAAGCTGTAATGATGAACAATAATTATGCATAGGCACCTTTTGATTTGAACGTTCACATTTTCTGTGTTTATGATGTGCCTTCTCCACACTAGTTTTATGGCTATCTTACGAAAGACTTGTTTACCTTGAGCAATTCAAACAAGTTTTATTCAAACGTTACTCCTCTTTTTCAAGAATAGAACAAGTAAAGATGAACTTATCGCGCTCCTAAAAAAACTTGTTAGTCTAATACACAGAAATATTAGTTTTATACAAGCGTTTTATGGTAGTTTTAGATCACAAAACCATTGAAAAAATGGTGAGCGTGGCTATTCTGGATTCCCTCGGAATGGTAGCCATTTTCCTATGTATGAAAGAAAAAACTCTCGTTTTTCCAATGCTACGAACAATTTCTGCTGTTAAAAATACATTTTGAAACTTAAAATGGATTGTAGACACAATTTCATCCAAGATCTAACAATTTATTAGCCTTGTCACCTAATTGTTGAATTTTCAAGTATATTTTTGTTTTTCAAATAAATCAATGTTCTAGCAATTATACCGCTGGCGCATTAAAATTTTCGAACTTTTATGTTATAAAACACCAATAAACTGAACGTCGCATGAAAAATTTATCAATTGCAGGCAAAAAACTCAAGCGTTTATGGTCAATATTTCAATTAATTTACATACGTATCCACATTGGAAAAGAAACATCATATGTATATCGATGTTTTTTTTTCTCTTCGAAACATATTTGTGACGGACTGGAAGTGATTTCTTAAAGAGGAAAATCATAAAACTACCAAAACTTGTGGTAGTTTTATCATAGTTTTAAGCATGTCCTGCATTGACGGGCGAATTTCGATCGAATATCAATGTTCGGAAAACCTCTTTTTAGCAACGTACAATGTTGTAACGCAGCTTTAAGCTGAAATTTATTGTTGGTTTTTTAATTCATTTTGGGTAAGTAAGTAGGTATGAGACTTACATTTGGTATTCTTAGCAAATTTGTTACTTTTGAATAATTCTCCGAGAATTCTCCCGGTCGCGAACTCTGTTTAATAAAGGTAATAAATATAAATTTCACATTTTGTTTTACTCTGCTAAATTACTACCTTATTTCTCAACTAATTCACTTCAATCAGTAATATAAATTAACTTTTTCGCACTTTATAAACTACTTTCTCCTCTGTTTTGTTCTTCTAACTCTCATTTATTTCAACTGCCTATTGTTTAATCATCGATCCTTCTTTCCGTTTACCGATCTTTCAAACTGACGTTTCTCTACGAACTATCAACCGTGAATTAAAAGGGCGTCACCGGGACTCACTTGGTAGCCGGCGGCAACTGCCCAGTGGGCTTGCCAACATCCACCCGCCCGTGTAGTTCCGGTACGCCAAAAACTTCCGCTTCCGGTCTTTCCGACTCATCTCGAATGTCCAGCAGTGCCAACTTGGTGGCGGGCCTGCTGAGCGTTCCTCTCGACGTGTACACCTCGGCCCGCCGAACTTGCCCGTCCTTCGCTTTCACAACATCGATGATCCGGCCTCGAAGCCATCCGTTACGCTTACCGTCGTCGACCACCACCACCAGGTCACCGGGTTTCAATGGTTTCACTGGTTTGAACCATTTGGTGCGACGAGTTAGAGTTGGTAGATATTCACGAATCCAGCGACTCCAGAATGTGTCGATAAGGTGCTGCGCCAGTTTCCAGCTGTCCCTCAGAGTTGAAGCATTTTCCGTCAAATCCCGAGAAGGTTGATTAATGCCTTTTGTTCCGTAGAGAAGGAAGTGGTTTGGTGTGAGTGCTTCTTGTTCAGCGTGATCTAAAGGGATGTACGTAAGCGGTCTCGAGTTTACTACTGACTCAGCTTCGAGTAGTACGGTTTCCAGGACCTCGTCGTTAGGATGGTGTGGATGGTCTGCGATCGCTACCATTGCCGCTTTCACCGATCTGACCATGCGCTCCCATGATCCTCCCATGTGGGGCGCCAGTGGTGGATTAAACAGCCATGTTGTGTTGGAATTCGTAAAAGTTACTGCGCAGTGTTCATTGACTGCTCGGAGTTGCTCTTTTAGCAAGTTATTTGCCCCAACAAAGTTGGTTCCGTTGTCGGAGCAAAACGTTCCAGGCGAGCCTCTGCGCGCAACGAATCTTCTTATGGCCATTACGCACGACTGGTTGACAGGCTGTGTACGACTTCCAGGTGCACTGCTCTGACTGACAGGCACGTGAACAATGCGATCCATCGCTTGACCAGACTACGACCCTGCTTCACGAAAACAGGCCCGAAATAATCTACTCCAGTGTGTGTAAACGGCCGTATGTAGGCGGTCAACCGAAACTCAGGCAATGGTGCCATAATCGGAGTTTGTGGTGCTGTTTTTCTAATTCGACAGACCTGGCATTGCTTGGAGATTTTCGTGACAAGCACGCGTAGCTGTGGAATCCAGAACCGCTGTCTGATCTCGTTTACGACTGTTTCGTGGTTTCCATGCAGAAAGCGTATGTGGTAACTTTCCACGAGCAACTTAGTTACCCAATGATCCTTGGGAAGAAAGATAGGGTACTTCGCAAGCATCGTCAACATGGGTGCTGCTGTTATACGGCTATTCATCCTAAGGACACCATCATCATCAAGCATCGGGGACATTCTGTATAGTGCACACGTTTTGTCGATTTGCTTCGGCTCTACTTCGGGATGTTCTTTGTTGAAAACAAGCGTTGCATACTCGTCCGCGTACTCCTGCATCTGCGTCTGCCGCCAAATCAAGGCTTCTGCCTTCTGCAGCTCTTCTTGTGTCAACGGACCCTTCGTCTTATGTCCCTGGAATCTTGTGACTGCTCTGAAAATATATCCTACTGAACGGTGAAGCTTTGACCATCTGGAGAACCTTTCCACGTTTATTACCGGTTGCGGTATGGTCCGGTGATGAAGGAAAACTGCTCGGAGATCTTCTTCCGTAGTGAATTCCTTTCTTGTCCCTGTCTGCCAGGTTTCATCTGATTCCCTAAGAAAGCTCGGCCCGGTGTACCAACAGGCGTCTGGATTGAAGCTAGGGCCATCTCCCCATTTTGTTGCTTGGTCTGCTATATTGACCTTGGATGGGACCTTTCGCCACTCGTCCACGGTAGTTGTGGACAGTATCTCTCCCACTCGAAAGCCAACGAACTGATGGTATCGTCGAGTTTCGGATCTCAGCCATG
Source organism: Aedes koreicus (assembly GCA_024533555.2). Lineage (NCBI taxonomy): Eukaryota > Metazoa > Arthropoda > Insecta > Diptera > Culicidae > Aedes > Aedes koreicus. The sequence goes on along the minus strand of JAHHFK020004792.1, from coordinate 67,954 downwards.
CGAGGACAGTCGAAGAGTCGGACCAGAGGTACCGAGCAGCCACTGGAATTGTCAACGCTTTGCAGATACTGTCCAAAAGTCTGGAACCGATAAGGGCCGCCTGTAACTCCAGCCGCGGAATTGAAAGGGGCTTTAGCGGCGCTACCTTAGTTTTTGCTGCTATCAGTGTACACCGAGGTACATCATTGCAACGACTGCGGAGGTACGCAACGCAAGCGTACGCGTTTTCACTCGCATCTACAAAGACGTGTATCTCCGAGTCATTCTGTGTGACTTCAGTGCAGGAAAAGTAGCATCTTGGGACGCGAACTTCGTTAATTTTTGATAGTTGTCCGCTCCACTTGTGCCAGTCTTCCAGTATTTCACAACTGATTGGATCGTCCCAATCCAATCCAGTCCTCCAAATTCGCTGCATGATTATCTTCCCATGCACTGAGAAGTGCGCCACTAAACCTAAAGGATCGAATAATGACATGACCGTTCTTAGAACTTGACGTTTAGTGGGTGGTTCCTGGTTTTCCACGATTTGTTGTACTTCCTCCTTCAGGCTATTATCGAAAGTGAAGACGTCCTCCAACGGTTTCCACACCATGCCAAGCACTCTTTCGATTTTTGCTTCTAAATTCATCGACTTTTCTTGGATTTTACTGCTTTCTCCAATGCGGTCAAGCACCTCGGTGGAATTCGACACGAAGTTTCGGATTTCCATGCCAGCCAGGGAGTGTACATGTCTAACGTCTTCTATTAGCCTCACTGCTTCTTCTACTGTATCCACGCTATCGAGGTAGTCGTCCACGTAGTGGTTTTCGATTATAGCTCTTGCCGCCTTAGGAAATTGTTCCGCGTATTCCTCTGCATTCTTGTTTTTTAAAAACTGCGCGATACACGGGGAGCAGGCTGCTCCGAACGTAGCCACGTCCATCACGAAAATTTGCGGTGGCTGTCCCGGTCGTTCTCTAAAAACGAACCTTTGCGCTTGTCTGTCCCTTTTCCGGATCAGGAACTGGTGGAACATTTCTCTGATGTCTCCACTGAAAGATACACGCTTCTGTCGGAATCGTATTAATACGATAGGTAAAGCAGTCAACATATCCGGTCCGGCCAGCATCATGTCGTTGAATGATACGCCACCGACCCGAGCAGCTGCATCCCAGATCAGCCTGATCTTTCCGGGTTTTCGTGGGTTACTCACTACCCCAAGTGGTAGGTACCACACACGACCAGGCTCCGCATTCCCAAGCTCCTCCGCTGTTATTCGGTGGGCGTACCCTTTCTCGACATATTCCGCAATCAGTTGTCTCACCTTTTCGTCAAGATAGGAATCCTTCGACAACCTCCGCTCTAAAGCGTCCATTCTGCGAATGGCCATAGGATAACTGTTTGGTAGATAAGGCTCATCATATCGCCACAACAGCCCAGTCTCCATTCTTCCATCTACTCTTCGGGTGGTCTCTTGAAGGATCCTCAGCGCTCGCTTATCTTCCTCCGATTGAGGACTATGCTTGATGCTCGCCTCCTCGATCGCCAAAAACTGTCGGAATAGGTCGTGAAGCTCCTTTTCATTTTTACTTTGCTCAACATGAACGTTCACATACTCCACGGATCTACAGCTAGTCTCGTACCGTCCGTATATGCACCACCCTAGTCGTGTTTTAGCGGCAATCAACTCTCCAGTACCGCTTTCTCGACTCTTGAGTGCACTGATCAGTCTAGCGTTGTCTACTCCAATGATCAGCCTAGGAGTCACTTGGGCGTAACTGCTCAGTGGTATCTTCCTCAAGTACGGATGATTTTCCAATAGTTCCTCGCAGTCTACGGTTTGGCTAGGCAGTTTCAGTTGTCCCACCGTTCGCGCCTTCAATGGGAACTGTTTCTTTCCGCTCCTTCCGGCGATCATGACATCAATCCGCCGTGATTCGTTTTCGATCCTTGTCACTTCTCCCGTCCAACAGAGACACAAAGGCTCCCTAGGTCCTTCTACTTCAAGCAGGCTCGCGACTTCAGCTTCCAACATAGTCACTGAAGCACCATCGTCAAGGAAAGCGTGAACTTCTATACTTTTCCCGTTCCCATAGAGCGTTACAGGAAGATATCGAAGTAAGGCCGAAGACGTCATATAGTGATGGTGCTGGTGCACAAGTTTATTATTGGTAGATGTTGACGGTGAAGATGATCTCGTCTCAATTTTTCTCGAGTGCAACAAGGGATGATGGCGCATACGGCAGTCCCCAATTCCACATTCTTGCTTGGAGCGACACGGCCACGATCGATGAGGAATTAGGCAGATTCGGCATAACCCTTTTTGCCTCATTAGTTTCCACCGCTCGTCCATGTTCAGTTTCTTGAAGTCTAGACAATCAGCAATACGGTGGTCTGTCCGGTTGCAGTTTGAGCAGGGTTTGACAGTTTTACTAAAGGGTTCCTTTTGCTGAAGCCTACTTGCTTCCGAACTGGATGTTGACAGATTTTGTTGATGAACAAACAACTTCTCCTTTGCAGGTTTTTCTTTTTTGTATTGCTCCGATCTAGCTGAAGTCTGCTGCCCTTGATCTACATGCAGCGTAACTTCGCTTGCCATCGTTACCAGCTCCGCCATAAAGTTATTAAATGTCTCTAAGTCAACTGGCTGGTAGCTACGTTTGAAGGACGCCCACTGCAACTTTAGATTTGGTGGAAGCCTATCCACCATTTCCTGCAAAAGCATTGGGTTATTGATGTGTTGACGCTGATTCGCCAGTACCATGTGCTCAACTAAGTTTTCTACTCCCATTCCAAATTTGATGAGGGTTTTAAGATCATCGCCTCTGGGAGAAGGAATTTCACGCATCCGCTTTAAAAGCGAATAGATGATAACTTCGGGTCTTCCGTAGAGTCTTTCCAGTGTAGCCATCACATGGGCAACCGACTCTGGAATCAGCAGACGGCTACGTACACTTTCCAAGGCGTGCCCTCGAAGGCACCGTTGAAGCCTCGCCAGGTTCTCTGCATCATTATAACCGCACGTTTCAGTAGAGTTGCGGAAGGAGCTGAAGAAGAGTCGCCAGTCCTGCGGTTCACCGGAGAAGACAGGTAACTCCCTTGTTATCACCTGTCGAGCGGCTAATTGTTCGGCTGTAGGCCCCACTGCACGACTTTGACGAATTCGATTGTAATCATTTTGCTGCACTGGCACTGGTCGTACGTTGGGATTCTCGAACAAAAAAGGCTGCTCAGGCCCCGACGGTGGCACTGGAGCAAACGAATATGGCGCGGAAAACTGCTGATACCCCGACGGTGGTACAAGCACGGAAGAACTCGGTACACGGAGCTGTTGTTGCCCCGACGATGGCAAAAGCATCGACGTATGCGGTCCACGATATTGCTGTTGCGTAAACTGCTGTACATGTCCCGATGAGTGATGGTTATGTGGATTAGCACCAGGAATCGATTGACCAGGATCAGCCTGTAGCTGAGTCTGAATAGCTTCTTGCTGCAGACTCGGATGCCACGAGTTTGATGTGGGGAACTGATATTGTCCCAACGGTAACTGCTGCATCGACGATGACGCGTCATTTCCGATGTTTGCCGGAAGCATTGTTGGTTTCGACAGAAAGCTCTCGTATCCATTCGGCTGGCCCACTGATTGATTCTGTTGTCCAGCAGTACCCAATTGCTGCAATGATGATGGATGATTGGGGGGCGTTGGTGCTCTTTGTGCACGCGAAGCTAACCCCTGTATCTGCCCTGGTGGTGGCAGCAGCATCGATGGATTCGATACACTGTTCTGCTTGTACTCCGGCGGTGGTAAAAGTGTAGATGAATTTCCTTGCTTATACCCCAACGGTGGTAGAAGTTCAGGCGAATTCGGTTCGCGTACCTGCTTGTGCCCCGACGGTGGCAGAAACACCGACGAGTTTGATTCGCATACCTGCTTGTGCCCCGACGGCGGCATAAGCACCGACGAGTTTGATTGGAGATGCCTATTGGTTTTCGGTAAGGTGACAGAGGATAATATGTTTGGCGGAGGTTCACTTTCATGACGTATCATATAAAGAGGAGCATGTTGAGAAACGTGACCCTGAATAACTGTTGGTATTGCATCTGAATTTGTACTACTATCTTGCTTACACCTATCTTCTACCTGACTATCTCGATTATTTGATATTTGTGCTAAGGCTGATGGTCTTACTGGTGTACTGGTCTGAACAACCTCAACAATGGGTTGTAATCCTATATTCGAATTACTACGAATAGTCCTCACATGACTTGCTGCAGACTGACCTGATCGAGTGGATGAACCGCAGAGTGTCGAGTTGTCACCCTTATACGTTACCCTATATACAACGTCCATCGATGAGGCAGCTGCCGGTAGTAGACCATCTCTCGGCGCCGGAGTGACGACTGGCGCTGAAACTACTTTTTCCTGCTGACCTGTGACGTTGTTTGTCGACCCTTGTAGCGGCACTTGAATTCCATTCGCTTCGTTGTTGGTTTCCTTTCTCTGCAGCATAATCCCGCTGGTCGACGTAAATGTGACATCTTTCGGTTGAGTTGAACCATCCGTGATGGTGGTAGTGGTAACAACATTTGCCGACGTGGTAGCTAATTCTCCCTCTGTCTGACTTGTACCAATCCACTTATCGGTATTCTCACGGATGATCCTGGAGCTTACTCTGCTCCTCACGCTTCGATTCTCCTCCTCTTCGAGCAATTGAGCTTCGAGCGCCTCATATCGCTGCTGTTTGAAATCAACATCTACCTGACGTCGTAATCGCTGAAATTTTTCAGCGTCTTCCAGCTCTTTTAACTTAATCTGCCGATTCATTTCTAACTGTTGTAGTCGCAACCTCAATCGCGCTGCACTGAGATTGCTTCCGGACGTCATGTGGGAACGTCTGCTACTACGGTGTGATGACACGGTAATTGCCTCTTCGCATTCGGCGCACTTCCTGCAGGTGAAACTTCGCTCTGGGTCGGCAATCGAATCACCTACCTCCGCACACGAAAAGTGAACATAATCGTCGCACTTGTCGCACTGGACTAAGTTGTCGACGTTGTCTGGCCGATTACACATCGTGCAGTGGCTTAATGGCTCCATCTGTCCGGGTTCTGACCACGCAGCGAATCTAACCACAAACACTTCACTGTTCACAATCAAATCCTTGAAGAGCAAATCTTAAAGTTTGTTGACGGGCGAATTTCGATCGAATATCAATGTTCGGAAAACCTCTTTTTAGCAACGTACAATGTTGTAACGCAGCTTTAAGCTGAAATTTATTGTTGGTTTTTTAATTCATTTTGGGTAAGTAAGTAGGTATGAGACTTACATTTGGTATTCTTAGCAAATTTGTTACTTTTGAATAATTCTCCGAGAATTCTCCCGGTCGCGAACTCTGTTTAATAAAGGTAATAAATATAAATTTCACATTTTGTTTTACTCTGCTAAATTACTACCTTATTTCTCAACTAATTCACTTCAATCAGTAATATAAATTAACTTTTTCGCACTTTATAAACTACTTTCTCCTCTGTTTTGTTCTTCTAACTCTCATTTATTTCAACTGCCTATTGTTTAATCATCGATCCTTCTTTCCGTTTACCGATCTTTCAAACTGACGTTTCTCTACGAACTATCAACCGTGAATTAAAAGGGCGTCACCGGGACTCACTTGGTAGCCGGCGGCAACTGCCCAGTGGGCTTGCCAACATAGGTTTGTTGAATTATTTGTAAATTTTGTTGTTATTATTTTGATGTCCTAAATTTAACGTAGACAGGCTATAGGCTGAGTTATGGGACACATTCCCAAGGTCGTATTTTTCGACAACCATTTAATACAATAACCGCCAAGTCAGAAGATTTATAGTCCCAAAATTCCCATAAGAACTGTTTTCGAATAAGTTCACTTTTCCGGATGGAGACTTGTTCGGAACATTCCTCAGAAAGCAGACTTGAGAGGAAGTTGAGAGGTTTCATAGAGTGTGATTTTAATACATTGATTAAATTAATGCAGTTGAACCAGCCAGGGTTAAAGTGACAATAATATTAATGTTTGCGTTACTAAGCTTAAAATCACAATGAAGGTAAAGTGCAGCTCGTTAAGTCCAATTTCATAGAGTAAATTAGACATTTATACGAATATGTATAATTTTACTGATGACTTAGTCATTTTTAAATGGGTGAATTAGGGGAACATTTTCCTAAACCGGAGATCAAAGTGAACGAGTTTATATCAGTTGCGTACCACAAAAAAGGTATCTACCATCATTTCTGAGTTGTTTTCGAATGGAAGTCGGTTTCTGATTAAAAATTGATGGCATTTTTGCCGCCATCAAGAATGAAAGCATTCTCGAAAAAAGCCTTGGAAAATGTGTTTCCCATTTTATTCAGTGCTATATTTTCGTTTTGCCATACACCACAATCTTGGTGTCGGTGGTGTCGGAAAAAGCACTTCCCTCTTCTGTTTGGTTCTGTTTACGTAATTTACAGTAACCGATTTTTTTCCTACAGTAACGTCGAGGACAAAGAGTTACACAACAGAGTGTCAATTCAATATCGCAGAACGTTTAAGATCATTTTTCTTCCTACTGAAAAGGAGGTTTTTCAGTCACTTGAATCGAATCGAAAAAGTTGCCGACGTTGGACACCGCACCGTCTGGATGTTCCACTTTGAACTGCCAGACAAAAGTGGTGGCACTCACTCTCCGTCTCGCAACCCCGGCTGGATGTGATTTATCTCCATCATTCTGGGCCGGATGCCGGACTTTTTTCTTCTCCTGTTTAACTCTGATGGCAGTCTGGTCGTCTCGGCAAATGGAAATGGTTCATTTAGATTTTTGTATTGAGAAGGAGGGATCCAATTTCATCAACCTAGATGGGCATGATTTTTGGTTTTTGCACGGCAAGAAATTGGAATTCACAACGTAAGGCTCTTCTTTCATTTCTGTTTGATGAATTTATCTCGAACAAAGTTTGTATTCCCCCTCATATTTACACATAGGTCAACATTTATGCGACTTTTAGATGTCCATTATAAAGAACTTACTTGAAATCGTCAAACGTGTTGATAAAGGATAACAAAAGGTTCACCCTCTCTCTGGTATCCGAAAACTGTAGTCGTCATCACCGCCACCGACATTTGCTTGTCCGTGCTCGGAATGACCAACCATTCCTTCACCACCATTATCGTCATCAATACCGGATTGGTGGTCATCCGAAGTGAAAGTCCACCGAGACTGCACCGATATTGAGACAACAGAATGCGAAGGACATGATCTGGCTCCTTTATTTTTAGGAACACACAAAAATCACCGGGGAGTGATTTTACGCTGGCCAGGTCAACCATAACCTAATTGCCAGTGGTGTGACCGGTATCAAGGATAGTATTTTTCCTGAGCCGATACCGAAGCACAAAATCTTCAGCTGGAATCGGATTCAAGCGGGATTACCTGTGTTCGTGTCAGACATCGTCTTGGGGATTTGTGTGCCGCCTTCAGTTGTGAAATATTTTAGGATGGCGTGTATGTGTCTGTGGGAAATTGGGACAGGTTTATGATGTGCTTCGGAAAAAACGATCGAAAAAGTTTCCCTGCGCTGAGAGGCAGGGTAAAAGTTACTCGTTGTGATGCGAAGTGCAAAGTTGGAGATGAGCGAAACCCTATGTAGGATCACTTACAACAGTTTTATTGAACAGTGCTTCAACTTTTGCCTACTTTCATCACCGGTATCATGCTGACACAAGAACCCGGGATTAAAATATCGAAACCACTAGATTCATAATGAAAATCTCGTAGTCAACCCAACCCCGGATGTTCAAGAAAGGTTCAAGGAGAGATTATCATCATAATTCCCAGCACAGGATTACTCCATCAAGAGTACATTTTACAACGAGCTAAGTGAAAAAGCTGCCAGATTTACCGGCTCTCGCTAACAAGGTGCAACAGATCCGAATTTTCACGACTTTTTCCTCAGAACTCAGAGCTCACACAAACTGGTCCGAAAAAGCGCTCCGTGAGTAACGGGTGAAACTTTTTAATCCTGTGAAAACGCCATCGCTACTTTTTCATCATTATTTCCAGCGCCTTTGAGCAGCATCCGTGCATGGCTAAAGTTGCCCCTCCCCGCTGTTGCTGGAAACAGGGTACCGTTTAAGGATTCAACGACTTCATGTATAGTTGTGGTTAAACCGACGTTTCCTCGTTAAGATGCCTCTTTGTTCCGTTCCGTGCCGGTCATAAACCGACACTTAAATGTTAGCTCTTTTTTCGACTTTCGGCTTACTGGCACTGTTGACAACGAGTGTTTCTTTTTACGACAAGCAACTCTTTTGTTAAACACGGCGAATGATTTCATTCCGCAACTTTTACTATGGTTTGTAACATACTTGTGTTCGAAGATTATGGTTCCGTTGGTGGAAATTATGAATGTAAGACTAAAATTGCGATTGTTGTCATTTTGGTTACCGTGGCCTACTGAATCAGTCGTGAGAAAAATTAGGATCAATAGGTTTACTTCGATGTAGCGAACATTTCGATTTCAAATGTGTACGTTTTATCGAAGCATGAATTCTATGCTGTATTTTAATAACTCTTAGTTATGTAGAAGGGAATGTTTTGCTCATCGCCATGAGGCACCAAGAGTAGACAGTCATGTTTGCTAGAATGAAAGATATGAAGAGAAAGTGTTGAAAGTTCCGTTAGTGTACGGTAGGTTGGAAATGGAATAGAAGTATTGAAAATTGAGCGAAAGGGCATGGGTAAAGTAGTATTCGAACCAAAGACGTTATCATTGCTTTGGTTCGAGTACTACTTTACCCATGCCCTTTCGCTCAATTTTCAATACTTCTATTCTATTTCCAACCTACCGTACAGAGACGGAACTTTCAACACTTTCTCTTCATATCTTTCATTCTAGCAAACTTGACTGTCTACTCTTGGTGCCTCATGGCGATGAGCGAAACATCTCCTTCTACATCATAATCGTTACTCCACGTTCGGAGAATACAAATATAACAATTAGAGTATGTAACTCTTAGTTAGTTTTGAAAATAGTGTACTCTTGAAGATAATGATATTACATAAACTGCATGTATGTATGTATGTATGTATGTAATCCAGGTAAAACCAGAAACATCTTTTTTGACAAGAACTTTGTTGTATAGAAGCCGTGAGGAAGAAATATCTGCACGGGTAAAAATTCACACATATTTATTGTTACAAATCTATGTAAAATTCCACACAATATTCATTTGCTCACAAATAAACAGAACCCTCTGAGAAACACAAATGAAGTTTATGTGGCAAATGAATAGCATGTGTGGCCACACATAGTAATTATTTGTACACATAGGAAGTATGTGTGTTAACAAGAAGATATCATTTGTTGATCAAATTGCAAAAAGTCATGTGTGGGACTAAAAGATATTATCATTGCTTTTTGATCAGTGTAACATATCTGGTCTTGAAAAAGTTTTGAGGATGTTTTTTCCAAACATAAGGAGTGTATCGAAAAGTAGTTATAAACATTCGATGCGTTATTACGCATAAACTACTGTATATATTTTTAGCGTGTAAGCGCCATTTGCTTTGTTTACATGTCAAAAATGATTATTCGGTTCATTCATTTCCGTTGATAAAGTTGTATTCAAAATGTCGCGAATTGAATTTGAGACTAAAAAGAAAATTCTGCACACTTGGTGCACCGAAAAGGGTGTTACTTACAACCAGATTGCGAAAAGAGTAAATGTTCACCCGGCAAGTGTAAAACGCATCATCGAAAAGTTTGGTAAGGAGTGCTCCCTCAAGGATTCACCAAGAAGTGGCCGGAAACCCGGCTCCAGCAACCCCGATTTGGACCAAAAAGTTGTGGATTATATTCAACGGAACAAATCTGCCTCTACTCGCGATCTAGCCAAGAAGTTCAGGACCAGCATCGGAATGATTCAACGAATCAAGCGCAGGAATGACTTGAAGACGTACAAAAAGCAGAAAGTGCCCAAACTAACTCCGGAACAAAAGTCTCGTGCCAAAACCAGGGCTCGAAAGCTGTACAGCTGCATTTTGGACAATGTCGACCAGTGCATTTTGATGGATGACGAAACATACGTTAAAGAAGATTCAAGAACGCTACCGGGCCAGTTTTATACTAAATCTGTTGGGGAACGTGTGCCAACCGCAGATACGACTGTTGCGATGGAGAAATTCGGTCAGAAGGTGCTCATTTGGCAAGCTATTTGCACATGTGGCTTGCGTTCTTCAATTTTCTATACAAAAGGAACTATAAATGCTGAGATTTATCAAAAGGAATGTTTGAAGAACAGGTTGCTACCATTGTATAGAAAGCACCAGTCCCCTCCTCTCTTCTGGCCAGATTTGGCATCGGCACATTACGCCAAATCCACTCTACAGTGGCTGACGGAGAATAACATCAAGTTCGTAGAAAAAGACATCAACCCACCAAACTGTCCCCAGTTGCGACCGATCGAACGCTATTGGGCAATAGTCAAGCGTATATTTAAGAAGGATGGTACAGTGTCCCAAAACATGACCGATTTTAAGAAAAATTGGGCAGCGGCATCCAGGAAGTGCACAAAGGTCACTGTGCAGAATTTGATGGCAGGTGTCAAATCAAAGGTACGGGCATTCTACAGAAATGAACATGATGACTAGTTTTTCCGTTTGGATCTTTTGTAAACATGTTAAGCTATAATAAACTGAAATAGTATGTTAATTTTAACCATGTTTTCATGCCTATTTTATTATTTGGAAGTTTATAACTACTTTTCGATACACTACTTATTCGATTAAAATTGCGGGCGGTCGCAGGCGTGTACTGGTAGTTGGTGATTACAATCTTCCCCACTTATGTTGGATGCAAGAGGATGAAATGAACTCTTGTTTGCCCGTTAATGCTTCATCTGAGCAAAAGTTAGCCCTGATAGAGTCTGTTGTAGGCTGCGGTCTTCACCAAATAAACAATTTGACGAACGTGAATGGGTGACTTCTAGATTTGGCCTTCGTGAATGAGGAGCGGTTCCATATCATTTCAGCAACGAGTAATTTTCATATTTTTTGATTTGCATGAAACCTTGCATACAAGTTTTTGGGGAAGAAAAACGCCGTTTTGCATACTTGGTTCGCCATTTTGAATCTAGCCTTACTTATGAGAAGGGCCTATGCAAAATGCACATGATATCTTCAAAAAATTATATCTCGGAAACGGTTTGTCCGATTGGTTTGGTGTCTTCGGCGAAGTCTTAGACAATTGTTGGTGCTATATGGACAAAATATGCACGGTAAAAAAAAAGTTTGGTTTTTGTGTTTTGAACTAAAATATAGATTTTCCCTTGAAAGTTACATGTCAATATTTTTTTAATTATCCTTATGTTATAGCTGATTGAAAATTCTATCTAGTGCACAGTGGGTTGTTCTGGAGAAAAATAGGTTTCAAAGAAAAAAAAATTTTTAAAAAAAATTACAATTTTCAAAAATGCTATTAAGAAAAGTCAAAAAAGTTTTTCACCCTAATTTTATGAAAGAACATCAAATTTGCAAGCAAAAAGTACTCCGATAACATTTTTCTAAGATGCACCGTTTAGAAGATATTACTGATTTAATATTGATTTTTTTGATAACCTAATAAGTTTTAGCCCTTTTCAGATGTACTCCGTGTTTTTACAGTTTCAAAACTATTTTTTTCGGAAAGATTGGAAAATTTTGAATTCAAATGACACTGACAGCTTAAAGATTAGAGTGAAATTCTCTGCCTTAAAAGTGTTTTGAAAAACAAGTTACAAAATCCCACTATCAGGAACAATGATTTCTTCCAGTTATTTTTGGTGTATTGTGTTGAAAATGTGCATTCAACTCTTGAATATCGCCTAACAGTTTAATCCATTTAAACTGGATGTGTTTATTATTATTATTATATTGATTATTTAGCTGCAAAGACATATTTTCGTATTCTTTTGTAGTAGAATAACAAAATGACAACTTTGTAAGTTCTTCTTCTTTTCGTTTGTTTGCCCAATTAAACAACTCTCTTGCAGTCTTTATCGGGTGTTCGCGTTCTTTGGCTAAACTTGCTCTGGTAGCCATGCGTTTTATCGTACCTCCAATAGCATCGCATGGACCTTTTCCGTGCGATGTTGCGAAGAAATGCCATTCAGCGTCAATACCATACTTTGACTTAAATTTACAAAGGCTAGAAAAGTTTTTTCGGTTGTTATACTGTGAAGCAGCACCATCTGACATAAAATAATTTGTTTTTATGTTTTTATTTTGATCAATTTGTAAAAAGTTTATCATTTTATCAATAAACAAATTAACAGCGACTGAATCATGTCTTAGTTCTTCAGAAATTATAATGAAGCTAAAATGTTTAATTTGCATATTTTCAGTATAATATATTACGAAAGGATGGATTGTGGCCTGTTGCACGTTCCAATGGTGTGATTGAACTTCATCATGCAAAATGAAGCTGTAATTTTCAGAAAAGTCACAAATAGCTAAAAATTCACCATCTTGCAAGTTTTGTTTTGTAGTTTTCAAAAAATTGGATTGTTCGGTTTTTACAAAATCATGCGGAATCAAACTTTCTAATTTTGAGCTGAAAAATGAAACAAACTCATCGGTTTGCTTTACAATAGTTTCTAAATCACATCTGTCAGTGGTAACCCATTGTTCGAATGAAAGCTTTTCAACAAAGTTTTCTTCCCGTTGTTTCAATAAACTGTCTTCTAAAACTGAGGTATCTGGGCAGTTTTTACATCTTCGTAGATGGCAATGAGTTGTCTTATTTTCGCAAAGTAATCTATTCGTTAATGTTTTTAGATCATTCAAGACATTGTATTTTTTTAAGCTATGTAGAATTAAATTGACATTTTCATGCGTAGTGCAAACGCAAACATTATGTGTTCCTGTGATAGTCAATAGTTTACATTGCCTTGGCCGGAGGCTTGCAAATGATGAAAACCCTATTTTTACATTGACGTACATTTCATTAAAGCGATTAAAAGCTTCTCTCAATGTCATCATTAACAATCTTTTCTGAACAGCTAATCTCTTATTTCCTGTCTTTACGCTAACAAAATCTCTTTGGCCTGGCATTGCACGGCTTATATCATCGTCCTCAAAAAAAATCAAAACCAGTTCTTTTGTTTCATTACTCAAAGCTTTTCCAGAGCTTGAACCTTGAGATGAATCAAATACATTATCTCTTTCCTTTCTTGCATCTGATGCCATATTTCTACTGGTTTTAAATTCGTCTACAATTTTTTGTACTGACCATGATTTTGGTAACAATGATAAAATTGATAGTTTTTCTTGCCTTGTGGCTGAATTTAAAAATTTAATTTTCATATTTTCTATGACTTCATCAAACTCGTTTGCTTTTTCTGTTTTAGCGTCTAATTTAAAAAGATTTCTTCGTACACCTTCGACGATTTCAGCGCACTTTTTTTCAGGATAGTGAACATTTTTAACCTTACCTTAATCTATAGGCGAAACACGAATAGCTGCTATTCCTCGGTTGAATATATCGACTTCTACAGTCCTTGAGCCGCCGGCTACGCTTTGTTCTTCGTTTTGGGTGAGGTGAGCTCTTGAATCAATATGTAGACGGCAAGACGAACAAATACGAAAATCCTTGGTGTTCAGTATGGATACCTTGGAAAATCCAATTGATTTTAGTTTTTGGATGACACCATCCGTGAGATATCGCAGCTCTTTCGAACACTGAATGTCTTTGAATGGGCGAATACATCTTATTTTACTCATTTTGTAATCTGTAACATAGAAAATATTTTCCAATTGTTAGTTTTGTACGAAAATATCACAAAACATATAATTAAAATGTGTATTTAAAACTTACCTTTGCACCAAAACGTGTTACACTTTCCTTTACAATTATTATGTTATCAAACAACACTGGATCTCGTTCAAAAACACAGGATTATGAGCTGAAATTACTATAATCACTATGCTACTAGCAACCTTTCTGCATTTACTGTTTGGTAGATACTGGATGAATTCAGAACCGAGTCAGACATTATTATACAGCTCACGGGTAGAAATCATAGAATGCTGGGTAAAGACTGTTGGAAGATAGGTAGAGTTGAACGCTCAGGTATCGTCGAACCTTCAGGTACGAGTTTGGAGAGTTGGAGCGAGGTAGATTTGCTGGCGTAGGTATATTGTTATTGAAGAAGATTGTAAATTGTATATACTTGGAATGAATGAAGAGTGCGGCGGTTGTTGATTTAAGGTATCAGTCGGCAGCCGTCTAGTTTGATGGAAAGTGACTAAGACTGCGTTCTTTTTATTTATTATTAAGAAACGGTCATCGACGGAGCTAGCCTCGTTATGGCCAGCGTGGCCATGGTGGACTAGTTCCAACAAAGACCATGTTAACAATCACCAACTGTACGTAGTACAGCTAACTGGTATCTAATTACCTGTATCTAATACTTGTTAGCACGTTTTCAGCACAACGCACCAAAAATCACTTGAAGAAATCATTGTTCCTGATAGTGGGATTTTGTAACTTGTTTTTCAAAATACTTTTAAGGCCGAGAATTTCACTCGAATCTTTAAGCTGTCAGTGTCATTTGAATTCAAAATTTTCCAATCTTTCCGAAAAAAATACTTTTGAAACTGAAAACCACGTAGTACATCCGAAAAGGGCCAAAACTTATTAAGTTATCAAAAAAATCAATATCAAATCAGTAATATCTTCAAAACGGTGCATCTTAGAAAAATTTTACCGAAATACTTTTTGCTTGCAAATTTGATGTTCTTTCATAAAATTAGGGTGAAAAACTTTTTTGACTTTTCTTAATAGCTTTTTTGAAAATTGTAATTTTTTTAAAAAAATTTTTTTTTCATTGTAACCTATTTTTCTCCAGAACAATCCACTGTGCACTAGATAGCATTTTCAATCAGCTATAACATAAAGATAATTAAAAAATTATTGACATGTAACTTTTAAGGGAAAATCTATATTTTAGTTCAAAACACAAAAACCAAACTTTTTTTTTACCGTGCATATTTTTTCCATATAGCACCAACAATTGTCTAAAACTTCACCCAAGACACCAAACCAATCGGACAAACCGTTTCCGAGATACAATTTTTTGAAGATATCATGTGCATTTTTCATAGGCCCTTCTCATAAGAAAGGCTAGATTCAAAATGGCGAGCCAAGTATGCAAAACGGCGTTTTTCTTCCCCAAAAACTTGTATGCAAGGTTTCATGCAAATCAAAAAATACAAAAAATAAAAACTGGAAAAATTTCCCACTTGTTCGTGGAATCGCTCTGAGGATAAATGGGTTGAGTTACTTGAGCCGCCGCACAGTGATTCCAAGGCGGAAAAAAGTCGAAAAATCAACTTCCTCCTTTTACAATAAATATATTTTTAATTTTGTACACTATTTGAAATTTCTTTTTCCGAAATTTTATAAAGATTGGATGAAAAGTGTGCTCTCTACAATATTTCAAAGTAGGGGTCCTACATGGTCGTGGTTTTTTACTCCCATATAAAATGTATGGAGAATTGGAAAAAAAACATCAACTAAGTTTTCAAATGTGAGTACACATGCGCACATATACCACAATAGGCTTCTTTCAAAGATTTTTTTGTCAACTTTCCGAAAATATGAGTTTCATCTTGCGCAAACTTGCGCAAGTACGGTTCCGGGAGGCCAGAGTCCTGGAATGTCTGGAAAACCCGTAAGATTGGTAAATACATAAATCTCGCACTAGATTCCCCGCACCAAGGTTTTTCCCTTCGTTGAACGAAGTGTAAATACATATATCTTAGAAAACCGACTTTTGATCCAAAGCCTGAAGGGCCGAGTGTTATATACAACGAACCCAGCTCAATGAACTGAACATGCCTGTGTGTGTGTCTATGTGTGTGTATAGTGTATGTGTGGAACGAAATTTCTAACTCAGTTTCCCAAGCAACTACTGAACCGTACTGTGGTTCCATACGAAATATTATTAAAATTGGTTGACTGGTTTCGGAGATACCCCCAGGAAGTGGCCAATTTCTGACTTAGATCAAAACCCATCATGTGACACCTGAAATTACATGAGAATACGAAAATTAGTGCAATGGTGATGATATCAAAAGTCCAGATCCACATTGATACATCCGGGTTAATGTTCCGGCTACTCCCGGGAAAGTGGCCAGATTCGGATTTGGATCAAAAACCTATCATGCAATACATCAAATAACATGAGAACTCAAAAATAAATGCAATGGTAATGTTATCAAGTTTCCAGGACTTCAATGCCCTCATCCGGGTTCGTATTCCTATTACTTCCTGGGAAAAAGTGTAAGATCACACGATACGTGTTTTATAGGTTTATATTTTGAAGTAAATTTACATGTAATGTGGGAACGAATTCACTGCCGTTACTCCTTTTGCGATTTCGACTAGTCACTGCATGGTCCTCCAGATCATCCAGAAAATCTGAAGTGTTGTGTTTCACTTTCGTTTTAGAGTGACGCGATTTTTAGCATATATTTTGACAAAGAAAAAATATAGATTGCTTAGGAAACCGACTGCTGATTCAAGGCCCGAGATGCCTAAGGCGAATCGATCCAACGTTCTGGCTCCTTGGAAACATTCACTGGCATTTTTTTTTTTGAAATGATAAATCTCAGTTATTGTTGTCATTTCAAATTCATTCTAAATTCATTTCACCATGTTTTTTGCTGATGAAGATTTGATACTGTTTATCTGTTAGCTATTATTTCAAACCAAAAAAATGCGATCTTGATAAGCTGAGTTGAATGGCATATAACACTCGGTCCTTCGAGCCTCGAATCAAAAGTCGATTTTCCAAGTGATTTGTATACACAAATTTTGTATAAATCATTTTAATCATTATAATGACTTAACGTAAAATCGTCTGAATTTTCTTAAATGAAATTTACATGAAAATTGTAATCGCCACCAAAATAATAAAAACTGGAGATTCCCACACTCTAAAAAAATATGAAAACTACAAGAATTGCAATTTTAAAAAATCTCACAATTTAGCTCAACGTAATGGTTTCCTTCTGTATCTTTATGTGCTTTTTAGGGTATTTCAAATATCCGTTATAAATAATAATAGGAGTCAATCTAAATAACATAATATTACATGACCTTCAGGAATTATATTGGTTGCTCGCCATTGTCCTTTAAAATTACAAGAATTTTCATGTGAACTGAAAGACCTCTCTTCTTCGCATAATATGCGCTTCAGTTATATCTTGGCACTAGGCAGTCATAGACGGATGAATTTTCTTCCTGCGGCAGTAAACTGAACAACACATTTTTTAAATCTGCACTCTAGCAAGCCACTGGTGGTTGCCAAATCTAACCCAATTACTTAGCTGTAATAAAGCCATTACGCTTGATGCAGAAATTATGACCTATATTAAAAATATTGCAGAGAAAAAGAGGTAAATTAATCGTTTTCACAAAAGAGTCTACCTCATACATGCGTTAGCGCCCCCTGAAATTAAAATAATGGAAATTAATTTTTCAATGAAGCATTCATTTCAAGTAAGATAATACATCTATTGAACATTTACATCGTCTCAAAATATAACATCAACTTGATAAGTGGCACAATAAGGTTACAGTCCAAATTTAATTTGGTTGATGTAATTTTCCCCGCAACAAATTAATAAATCATAAAGGCCGCTCCATTTATGTGCATTCCTTTAGTCATAAATTTACACGATTTTTTCTAAGTGTGCATGCTCGATTCTTATAATAAGATTTAATTTTTTATATTCATACATTTTCTTAGTACTATAACTGATTATTTTTCATTTTCTTTCGCCATTTAAAAAATTAAATCGCTTCAGTGGTTCAAAAGTTATAATTATTCGAAAAATATATATTTTCTAAGATTTCGTTTTTTGGACCACTCTATCTCAAAATGGGTAACGCTAATGACAAAATGAAAAATTGACATCATATATGTTTTGCAAAGGAACAAACTTACCAAATATTGCGAAATTTTTTGGTTGGTTTGGAATTGCTAAGTTATCAAATTTTACGGATGTTCCGGAACTTCCGGAAGACCACTCAATGGCCACTCAGAGCCATAAACTGTTCTCCACATGGCTTTATTTCTTACATTTTATGTGCAAATGGTTATGAAAAACATCTTATTACTCTAAAGGGTGATACGGTCAAAATTTGGTCAAGGGAAAACGCGTGTAAATCGGTGAAATCGTTTATTTAAAAAATCAAATTAAATTTCTTTTTCAAGTTCAATTAGTATAAAATTCAGGAAAAATATTCAGTTAGGCTTCCGCTTTTCCAAATCCGAATTGCCGGGCCTTACCCCTGCCATCAGATTTTGTACAGCCACCTTGTCCACCTTCTTCGCCGCAGAAAGCCAGTTTGCCTTGAACTGCTGCTCGTCCTTAGCAGTTTTTTTGGTCTTCTTTAGGTTCCGCTTGACAATAGCCCAGTATTTCTCAATTGGGCGGAGCTCTGGCGTGTTGGGAGGGTTCTTGTCCTTGGGAACCACCTGCACGTTGTTGGCGGCGTATCACTCCATGGCCTTTTTACCGTAATGGCAAGATGCCAAATCCGGCCAAAACAGTACGGAACAACCGTGTTTCTTCAGGAAAGGCAGCAGACGTTTATTCAAACACTCTTTCACGTAAATTTCTTGGTTGACAGTCCCGGAAGCTATGAAAATGCTGCTTTTCAAGCCACAGGTACAGATGGCTTGCCAAACCAGATATTTCTTTGCGAACTTTGACAGTTTCGTGTGCTTGAAAATATCTGCTACCTTTCCCCTTCCTTTTGCCGTATAAAACTCCTGTCCCGGAAGCTGCTTGTAGTCGGCTTTGACGTAGGTTTCGTCGTCCATTACCACGCAGTCAAACTTCGTCAGCATCGTCGTGTACAGCCTCCGGGATCGCGCTTTGGCCGTCGTATTTTGTTTATCATCGCGATTTGGAGTCACTACCTTCTTGTAAGTCGATAGTCCGGCTCGTTTTTTGGCTCGATGCACGGTTGTAGACGATACACCCAGCTTATTTGCGGCATCTCGGAGAGATAGGTTAGGGTTTCGCTTGAAACTACCGGCAACTCTCTTTGTCGTCTCAGCGGCTTCCGGTTTTCGATTTCCCCCCGATCCAGACTTCCTGGCTGTCGAAAAACGTTCCCCAAACACTTTAATTACATTTGTAACGGTTGATTTGGCAACTTTTAGCGATTTTGCCAACTTTGCGTGCGAGTAGCTCGGATTTTCGCGATGCGCGAGCAAAATTTTGATACGCTGCTCTTCTTGCTTGGACGGCATTTTGACAACTGAAGAGTGAATTCCAAAATCAAAATAGGAGCAACATTCTACACACACACACCTTCAAAATGAGGGGTGTTCAGGTTTTTTAAATGCAAAATTGAAAGAAATACGTCAAGTTGATATTGACCAAATTTTGACCGTATCGCCCTTTAGGACGAAACTAATGAATTTACCATTTTATCGGATGTTTCAGATTTTCCAGGGGACCATAATGTGGCCATATCTTGAAAGCGTGGCTTAATATGAAATTTTTGATAGCATATTTGAAATCAGCGGCCCAAAATTACTTGTAAACACATAACTTAGCTATGTAAAATCAATTTTTATACTTTTTTCAGCCTTTTGTATGGAATGGAATCACTGTGCGCCGGTGCCGTGGCTGAAAATCGATCAGCACCATAATCCTTTTGTCCTGAAGTTTGAAATTGCTGACATGTGCAATGTTTCGAGTACTTTTGATCTTCTCAACTTCGATTTCAATCAATGTGATTTCGCATCGCTCAATGCATTAATTTCTGCCGTTCACTGGGAAAAGTGCCTAATTGGATGTAACATGGACGAGGCAGTTTCCAACTTTTATCAACGTGTGTTTTCAATAGTTCGAGATGTTGTCCCGATTAAGCAACAACACCGTTCTGGTGGAAAAAGACAACCATGGTGGAACAACGAGCTACGGCATTTGCGAAATCGTGTACGGAAAGCTCGGAGACGTTATTTTCGGTCGAAGGATGAACAGCATAAAGTTGTGCTGCGTGATTTAGAGAGCAATTAAAATTCGTTGAATGCACGTTGCTTCAGCTGCTACATTCACCGTACGGAGGAAAGCCTCAGGCAAGATCCAAAATCGTTTTGGTCGTTCGTGAGAAGTCGGAAGCAGACTAATGGAATTCCTCATCGTGTTTTTTACAACGATACTACAGCCGATACCCCGCTCGAATCAGCAAACTTGTTCTCGTCATTCTTTCGAAGTGTGCTAAGTAATAACCGATCGCCTTCGTCTGAAGCGTACTTTGACAGTTTGCCTCGGTATGATCTGAATTTGGCGTTACTCAATTTCCCTCCGGGGGATGTGCTTAGCAAACTAAAAGGAATAGATGCTTCCAAAGGAGTAGGTCCAGATCACCTCTCTCCGCTTCTTATAAAAAACTGTGCCTACTCGCTCACCGTACCTGCAACAATACTTTTTAATCGTTCCTTGACGGAAGGTATTTTTCCTGGTGCTTGGAAAATAGCTGCGATTTCTCCCATACATAAAGCGGGCAGTATACACAACATAGAGAATAACCGGGGCATCTCAATGTTGAGTTGCTTGCCGAAAGTTTTTGAAAGCCTTATTCACGATTCGATTTATCCACACGTTCTGTGTGTGTGTGTGTGTGTGTGTGTGTGCTTGTGTGTGTGTGTGTGTGTGCTTGTGTGTGTGTGTGTGTGTGTGTGTGTGTGTGTGTGTGTGTGTGTGTGTGTGTGTGTGTGTGTGTGTGTGTGTGTGTGTGTGTGTGTGTGTGTGTGTGTGTGTGTGTGTGTGTGTGTGTGTGTGTGTGTGTGTGTGTGTGTGTGTGTGTGTGTGTGAGTGTGTGTGTGTGTGTTTACAATGAATCTCCCACTGACCGGCTGTGCTTTTATGGAAGAAACTTGTCTGCATTTCTCCAGTAATTTATATGTGATCACTACACTCTTATAAAATATCGTGTAACTTTAAATCTCCTTGGATGCACATAAAAGGAGCGGCCCGTAAGACAGAAATTTGTATCTGTTCTTAAAGTAACAAGCCCATAAGAACTCAAAATGATAGCTTACATGACATAACGTAAAAGTAAGTTGAGAAACACAAAATGATATTTTCCAAATGTCGTCACTAATAATGCAAAAACGATGCCCGTTTTGATCTCAAGGATCTAGTTCTAGTTACCATCAGGAAAATTACCCTACTTTAATTCATTACTGCAGTGGTGAAAATTAGCACAATCTTATCTTGTAAGGTTAATTTTGTTCCTCCATCTTGAGAACATTTAAATTAAACTAGTCGTTGGCCATGGTCAAAACATATTTTAAGGATGCTAGAAGTTGCCATTATGCTCAGATTGATGAATGTTATAACCAAATGAACTCCTTGAGTTAAGCTGCGTTTTTAATTTGTAAGTCTGCAACTTTACTTTGCCAGAATTTCAACATTTTATTTCACATGGGGACTCGTTTGAAAGTCTATCATGGAAAAGAACAAACTTTAACTTGTACCTTGTCGTGTAGCGTTAAACCGACTGCGTTCAAAATAGATCTGATGTTGTTATAAAAACCAAAGACAACGATCATATCAATTTCAGGATTTTAAGCCTCAGTATTAAGTCTAATGGCTATTTTTAGTTTATCAAATATATCCTTCAAGCTGTTGTATATGTAGCATGCGGAACGTGATTTTGAGTGTGACTGTATTTATTATTTTGGAATTCAAGGATGGATACACCAAATAGATCATACAATTGAGTCATATTTGTCTTTCAGTCTTTAAGTATTTACGTGCAACAAGGATTACATCACTCGTAATATTCATTATTTTTAAGAGTGTATGTGCAAACATTTTAAGCCCTGGAGATTGAAGGTGAGAGCGCTATTGAAAATCCAACGACCCATTTCAAGAATGCCTGTTCATACAGGTACAGGTCATCTTCATATACAATAAGCCCCGCATGAAAATCTTCACACATCAAATGGATATGTGAAGAGTTTTCAGACTTCCAGAATCAAAAATGGAAATTCTTGATCCTGGCGTGTATATAGTTAAGGTATATTTTTGATAATATAAAACGACCTCACCAATGTTCCTTATCTGATGCTGGAAAGCTCGCCCGGATGCAGGAGCGGGTCACTAAAAACACAAAAAATGGGAAAAAAAACAATCCATTTCAAGAAACACGACCTTAACACACTATGAGAGGGATTCCATTCACAACGTCCTACGCAAAGCAGTCGGAAAAACTATAATTTCACCATTTATTTAAGTTGAATGAAGGAATATTTTTTAATTTTATTTCCGCGAAAACGACGCAGCAAAAGCAAAACACGTCATTTTCAAAGCACGGCTTGCTGCGATCTCGACTCGATTTATCCACATGTTCATCCAAATTCCAGCATGGATTTGTGAAAAAGCGCTCGATTACAAGCAATTTAATGTCATATGTTGGTTGATAAATTGAATAAAATGGGCCTGCCCACCTGGTTGACTCGCTGGATACTTTCCTACCTAACCGAGCGGAGGGCCTACGTGTGCATTACTGGAACAAACTCGGTACCATTTGATATTACTTCTGGCGGCAGTCATTTGGGCCCACTTCTATTTGTGCTCTTTGTAAACGATCTTTGTGGATCGATTAAATCCCCGAAGGTTATGTTCGCTGACGACCTGAAGTTCTACCGTGTTATTTCCTCGCCAGTTGATTGCTGTGCCATCCAAGCTGACATCGATACGTTGCTGAACTGGTGCTTGCTAAACGGAATGGAAGTTAACGTTCGAAAGTTTAATGTCATCACTTTCCATCGGACAAGGAATGCTACTATTTTCAACTATACAATGGCATCGACCAGCATTTCCAGAGTCAGCACCGTCAAAGACCTTGGCGTGCTACTGGACAGTAAGCTAAATTTTTCTTAACACATCGCAGTGACGACGGCCAAGGCTTTCGCCATGCTTGGTTTTATCAAACGTAACACACAGCGGTTCGAAGATGTATACTGTTTGAAGACACTCTATTGCGCGCTGCACAGTGGTCGAAAAAGCCTTTTTTCACGGCGAAATTAATAACTTCTAAAGGTTACGTTTCCGAGTCATTGTGTATTCTACAAAGTTGTATTTAAAAAACATGTCCATCTTGTGGTGATCTTTTCGTAGTTCCAAACTTTACCGCTAGGGCGGCGCTGTTACCAACTTTTTAACAAAGCACAATTGAACGGTGATGTCAAACACAAGTTTGTAGGACATACAATTTCAAGCAACTTTGCTGAAGACATCATTTTTCTTGCTCTTTATTTGACCATGATAGAACTAATTTTCTGCTTTAACTCAGGGTGTCTCTAAAAAATGAGTTCTTTTATTCCAACTTTTTTTTCTCATTTTAAGAAAAGGTAATGTCCAAACAATATAGAGAATATTACAGCGCACATTTTTGCTGAACAAAGTTTTTAAATACAACTTATCACTCAAAAGTGAGGGGTAATTTTAATTCAAATATGCGTTTTTTTTCGACCTTATGATTGTTTAGGTGAGAATTGGCCAGAAAACCATCAAATTTTTTTTTTAATGCATATTAAGGAACATAATGCTATATAAATGAGCCCGGATACTCCTGGGGCACACGAGCGGGGGCTGCTTAGAACCGGACATGTTTTTCGTTAAAATCACCCCTAACTTTTGAAAAATAAAATATACGCAATAACTTAGTTCAGCAAATATGTGCACCATAATTTGCTCAACAATTTTTCCTAAGATTATTTTTTACTAACATTTTAAACTAAAAAAGTAAGGATGAAAAACCTGATTTTTAAGGGACATCCTAAGGGCCGGTTCATAAACCACGTAGAAAAATCAGAAACACAGATAAAAAAAACTAATAGTATACATACACGTTAAACTAACTATAATCTAAGGCTAATGTTAGTCAAAAACACCTAAAGCTCGATTCAAAGTAAATCTGGACGCACGGTTTAATACACCACCGCGTCCCTGGTGGTTGGAACAAAACACGTTTGAGAATCATTTGTTGATGTTTCATTGACGAAGAAATTGATGTTAAGTTTTTCTCGATTGATCGACGCATCTCGAAATTACGGATCATGGAACTTGAGAAAAGGATATTAATTGTGCATAAACATCTAGAGAATCCTGAAAAATAGCAAAAGGGTTAAAATTCCCAAAGTCAACGGTGTGTCTTGAAATCAAACGTTACAAGGATACTCTGAGTGTGGATAGAGCACAGCGCATCTATCTTAAAAGTGGCACTAAGGACAAAGAGTTGAGGTACGTGAAAAGCAACCCAGCTGTCCCCATACGTGATTTGGCTACGAAATACGATTCAAACTTGTCCACCATGCGTAACATCCTTTCATGAGAAGGATATAAGTCTTTTTGCGCCAGTAAACATCCGAATCGCTCCCTGAAACAAAATTAAGTGGCCAAAAAGCGAGCACGATTACTATACGAACGAGTTTGGACGAAATTTGATGGCTGTATTTTAATGAATGACGAAACATATGTCAAAATGGATAATCCCCGGACGAAAATTTGACCTGGCAACAGGTCGTGGGGATGTCCCTTCTAGGTATACATTTGTTTTTGCTGATAAGTTTGCTCGGAAACTAATGATTTGGCAAGGAATCTGCAGTTATGGCCTTAAAACCCAGGTTTTCATCACATCTCACGCAATGACGTCGAAGGTTTACATTAAAGAGTGTCTGAAAAAGCGGATTTTACCCTTCATTCGGCAACACAAGACCAACGTTATGTTTTGACCGGATCTAGCCAGCTGTCACTACTCTAAGGAGGTACTAGAATGGTATGCTGCAAACAATGTCAATTTCGTCGCCAAATAGATTAATCCTCCAAATTGCCCTGAGTTCAGACCGATCGAAAAATATTGGGCAATTGTCAAGCGAAAACTTCGAGGATGCGGTAAAGAAGTGACAAATGCACAACAAATGCTTTTAAAGTGAAATAAAATCGTCGGTACAGTGTCACCAGCGACTGTGCAGATCATGATGGCATCGATCACAAGTAAAATGCGACAGTTCGTTCGAAACGGTGATATGTAGTAACTTGCTGTAGATCGTTTGAAAGCTGAATAAAATACCCTTTAGTTTGACGTTTTGATCAACCGTGTATGTTGTTTAATTCTTGAGTTATGATCACTTATATGCGTCCAAATTTACTTTGAATCGGGCTTTAAATTAGTTTCATAAACACCAGCTCACGTACAGCCAAGATATCTCAAACCGGTATATTGGGTTGTCTACCTCGAGCCCGAAGGGAATCATAAAGCTCAGATCTGACTCCACGATGCTCAGGACAAAACCAAATAACG
This sequence comes from Aedes koreicus, assembly GCA_024533555.2. NCBI lineage: Eukaryota > Metazoa > Arthropoda > Insecta > Diptera > Culicidae > Aedes > Aedes koreicus. The sequence goes on along the minus strand of JAHHFK020004792.1, from coordinate 42,582 downwards.
TGATCTGCGTCCTGGTAACCTTGTCCACATTCACAGAGATTGCTGTCTCCCAGCCCAACACGGAACAAATGAGCGTTTAATGAATAATGATTAGACATGCGGCGAGACATCACACAAATGAAGTCTCGACCCACATCCAATCCCTCAAACCAACATTTCTAGACAAAATCGTCAAAAGGTCGCAAAAAACAATTGTAAACAATGACTTAAAACGTAAATTTCCTGGCAATGCCAGGTTGCTAACATCTGTATCCACTACCAACGGGAAGGTAATAACTCCCTGTATCTGTATCTGGTGCTATTATGTTTGTGGGATTTTTCAGATCCCAGAAAAACACGCTAGAAGTCATTGTTTACAAATGTTACTTTCGACCTTTTGACTATTTTGTCTAGATTTCTTCGACGCCTTGGGAATGATAGAATGTAGCCATCTTCCAAAATCTCCTTCACTCTATTTATACTGCCAGCTGACGAGTGACTGTTGACGAAAAATAGGAAAAAAAAAAATCATTGAAGGCGATTTGTCGCAAATAATCGCCCTAACTATCGCCTTCCATAGCGCCCACCCTTGCAAGCGAAAAACGCATTTTAGTGTGTTATCTGCACAGAGGGACCAGCCTCATGTTTCTCCTCGCAAGTTGAGCAGCGTCCCTTATTGCCGCAATGGGAGGTCGTATGTCCCATCTGCTGGCATTTCTGGCAGATCATGACCCGAGGTACAAACAACCGCACAGGTAGCCGAAGTTTTCCCAGTTCTATGAAGTGAGGAAGGGCAGAGCCAGAAAAGGTCATCCGGAACGAGTCAAAGATAGCTTGGATGACCTAGAGCATGTCATATTGCTTTATAATGTTTTTCGACTTTAAGAATGTTTATTGAATATGTTTGAATATTTATTGTAACTTTGTATTGCCTAAAATTTACTGTTACAACTGTAAATCTTCAGTTTTGAACGCCAAGACAGTTTGGATGACCTAGACCATCCGAAGATCATCTTCTTGTGTATTTTTTCGTTTGAAAATATTCACTGAATATACTTGAATACGTGACGATACTATGTATAGTCCGAAAAACTACTATTAGGTGCGCAACTAAGTTCCCGCTGTTTAGCAATAGATGGCGCCAGTAGTAAGTGCTGGTCGAATGTTGTACATCTCAAGCGTCATAAACCAAGCTCAGACACATGGTAAACAAACCGCTTTGCCAAATCAGTGATTTTGGTTTAGTGTTATATATTTTGGTTGTTTGAAGATGTCTGATTTCGTGCCAAATAATCGTCATTTGCGGGAAGTGTTGATTTTCTTCTTTCATTCGAAGAAAACGGCGGCTGAAGCACATCGAGAGCTCCAAAAAGTTTACGGTGATGCTGCTCTGAGTGAAACAACGTGTCGTGATTGGTTTCGTCGCTTCAAAAACGGTGATTTCAGTGTTGATGATCGTCCGCGTGAAGGAAGGCCAAAAAACTTCGAAGACTCTGAATTGGAGGCATTGCTCGATGAGGATCCGTGTCAAACGCAAGAAGAGCTTGGTTCAGGATGAGGAGTTTCCCGCCAAGCCGTTTCTTAGCGATTGCATGCGTTGGAAATGATTCAAAAGCAAGGAACTTGGGTTCCTTGCGATTTGAAGCCAAGAGATGTTGAGCGTCGTTTTTTCGTCTGTGAACAACTGCTCCAGCGGCAAAAAAGGAAGAGTTTTCTACATCGCATTGTGACGGGTGACGGAAAATTGATTCATTACAGTAACCCAAAACGGAAACATTCATGGGGACTGCCCGACATGACATGCATGCTTCAACATCGTCGCCTAGGCCGAATATTCACGCTGCGAAGGTTATGCTGTGTATTTGGTGGGACCAAGTTGGTGTTATTTATTATGAGCTGTTGAAACCAAACGAAACCATTACCAGGGAACGGTATCGAACACAATTGATGCGATTGAGCCGAGCACTGCACGAAAAACGGCCACAATACGAGCACAGACACGAAAAAGTGATTCTTCAGCATGACAACGCTCGACCTCACGTTGCGAAACCCGTGAAAACCTACTTGGAAACGCTCAAATGGGAAGTCCTACCCCACCCGCCATATCCTCCTGATATTGCACCGTCCGATTATAACTTGTTCCGTTCGATGGCACATGGTCTCACTGGTCAGCAATTCCATTCATATGATGACATCTCAAAATGGCTTGATTCTTGGATAGCATCAAAAGACGAACAGTTCTATCGAAATGGTATTCACGTTCTACCAGAAAGATGGGAAAAAGTCGTAGCTAATGATGGGCAATACTTTGAATAATTCGTTTGTAACCTTTGTTTTCAGAATAAAGTTCCTTTTTCTCCAAAAAACAGCGAGAACTTAGTTGCGCACCTAATGTTATTACCGTAGATTCCAAGTTCTGTACTCCAGGATAGTTTTGATTACCTAGATGATCTCAAAGTTATAAAACAATGACTGTTGACCTACCAAAAGATTCATTGAATATGTTTGGATTCATAGGATTATCATATATAGCTCAAAAAACTTATGTTAAAACTGTAGATCTTATGTTTTGAACTTTAGGATAGTTTGGAGTACCTAGAATATCCCTAGATTGTGCATTATGTAAGTTGGACTTCCACACTATTCAATCAATATTGTTAAATACATATTATCCTTTGGCACACTCCAAACACCTACTGTTACAACTGAAGATCTTATGTTACGAACTCAAGGACAGTTTGGATGACCTAGATCATCCCCGTTTATCTCATGATGTTTTTATTACGTTCGAAAATATTCACTGAATATGGTTGAATACGTAGCGTTACTTAATATAGCCCAAAAAGCTATAATTACTACTGTTGATCTTAAGTTCTGAACTCAAGTACAGTCTGGATGACCTAGAACATCATAAAGTTAAAAAATAATGACTGTTGACATTCCAAAAGGTTCATTTAATATGATTGAACACATATCGTTACCCTATATAGCCCTAAAAGCTATTTTTATAACTGTAGATATGAAGTTTTGAATTCAAGTACATTTTGGATGACCTGAAACCTCTCAGAAAGATACAAAAATGTTTAACGTTTATCAACAAGAATTAAATTACACATATGCATATGTATTATATTCTGAAACAACGCTATACACTATTAATAAGGCATTTATATTTTCTTCCTGTACTTCTTCATATTCAGGATGTTCAAGGTCGTCAATTAGTCCTGAAACTCATATGCTTTTTAATATTATCCAGATAGAAAAAATGGATGGAAAACAAATTTATCGAAGCCAGTGCACACTTTTATTCAGTCTATGTGATTTTATACAGATATTATCCTTTTGGGGTCATATCCCAAGTAACAATTTTAGTTTTATTCCAGCCGTATAGCACTCCTTCCGGCTTTGTTGATAAAACTACATTCAAAACTGTTTTGTCTACCAATACCTCCTCTATGCTTCTTTAAAGTCAAAATTTGTACAAAATGTCCCACTCTATAGACCTCTATGTTATGACCACTTGAGAACCTTCATAAAACCTATTGGCTGCCATGAAAACCAGAATGTGGCCAAATGGCCACAGCTGTCAAACTTCACTGTGAAATCGAGATTTTTTTTTTGCTTTTCTACTTTGTTCGATTCTCTTCTCTTCTGATTCATTAGGCAGTTAAAAAAAGATCTAGTGTTGCGGTAAATTGTGTTTGATAGCAAAATAAACAAAACAAATTGTGTTTTCTACAGCGTATTATGCTCCAAATTATATGCGCATTTGTTTTTATGGTGAATATAGGCACGATAAGAGCCGAAAATTAATGCGCCTCGGAAATTATGCGAATTTACACCAAATGAAATTAAAATAAATACATTCGATGAATTAATCGTAAATTTCCTGAAAAATGCTTGAAAATGGATAAGATTATCTAAAAAAATGCTGAAATTAGTCTCCGATCTACAGTTTATTTGCATACCATTGAAAATTTGATGCATTTATTTTTCAACAATTCATTTTTTTCTTATATTTATACATCGTGATTGGAAAAAAATCACAGTTTGCCATACAGCCAATTTTTCTTCGCAATAACTATTATAAAACTATTTGGTCCTATGGTGACTTCCTTCAATGCCAATTTGCTGTTTAATGCATTTACTGTAGGCAAAATGGTTTTAAAATGCTTTTCCAACTGACCATAATAAGATGAGTCCTAAAACGGCATTTCAATACAGCATTTTACGAGTTCATAAGGTCGAAATAAAACCTTTGATAGGAGTTAAAATTTTTTGAGAAAACGAGGTTTTAAGATCGTTTTAAACAAGCTGTGTAGGTTCTCATACACCTGACTAAAATATGAAACCTATTGGCAGCTCTTGGTGCCATAATAAAACCAAATTGGTTTCAAGTGGCTTTCATAAAACCTTAAAAAAACTTAATAGAGCAGGATGGTTTTGGCAATGTTACTTGGGATATGATTTTTTAGGCCTGAAGGAGATAATATACTTTTTAGGGCAAGGCTTAACATTTATGAATTCTTCAATAGTATGTGACCCGAAATCAACAATGTTCTCAATTGAAATTGATGCGTAGAAAAACTTCCGATCGATTTATTTAGAAATTTCGAAAACCGTTTGAGAAATTACTGCGATATTAATGCTCAAAACCTGACCTCTTTTCGTGACGGTCGCAATACGATTTTTTTTTTAAATTGTACCCCAGAATAGAAAACAAAGACGTAGTCCTACGTCAAAAAGAGCGGCGAATCCTCGGAGTGAATGTTGACCGCAAATGGAAATTTTGAAGTCACTTCAGTCTCACCAAAAAGGAGGTGGAATGCAGAATCCGCCTATTAACGGGTGTTCAATAGAAAATGAGATTTTTTTCAGTCATATAGTAAAAATAAAATTTGTTTTCAACGTATTTTTCAGTATTTTTTATTAAAAACATAATGTTTAATCTTCAAAAAAAAAAGCGTCAATGAATATTGGAAAAGGGGCCCTGGTCAGCCGTACGACCCATGATCTTCGTGTTCAACTGCTTGGTATCGTTGGCCCGCCAATTATTTTTGTACAATAGGGCACTGAGGGAGCCGAAAAAATCCTCATTGGGACGGCACTGGGGCAAGTTGGTCGGGTTCCTTTCCTTCGGCACGTACGGTATCTTTTTCTGCCCAAGATACTCCAGCGTCTTCTTGGCGTAATGAGAAGACGCCTTGTCCGACCAGAAAACGTACTTCCCATCCACATGATGCTCCTTTAAGAACGGCAGGAGAATTTTCTCAAGACACTCCTCCTGGTACACTTGTTGATTGATGGCCAGACTGCTCGGCTTGAACCACGGCTTTGAAATCCCTCTGTCTTGTAACTTGTTTAAACTTATATTTTACTTCGGGGGGTGTGGCCGACTTGTCGCTGGAATAGTAGCTGCCATTTCCTGGAATGTGGGTCTTCGAGAGCGGATGGTAACTTTCGTCGTCCAGCACGAACGACGCCCCGTGGTAGTTCTTCGTCAAACACCGGCACTGCGATTTCACGGTCGCTATCTGCTCGTCCGTGTACTCGAGATGATATCGTCCATCTTGAGGGTTCGGTGAATCAAGGTATGGGAGCTGTGATATTTTCGGCCGACGTCACGCAAACTCGTTCCGTCCTTGTTGTCGAACAGCTTTTTCAACGCTTCTTTCTTCTTTTTCGTCATTATCTTCACCGGACGGCCACTACCGGCCTTCCGCCCCACGCCAGGATCTGGTGAACTGTACTCACTGTCACGTATTCGTCTCGAAAGTGTTCTACCGTAAACTTTTTTCCACGATAAAATCGTACAACATGCTCGCAGAGTGCTTGCTGTTTCGACGCCATCTTCGATTGAACTGACAGCTCCCGAGTGAAAAAAAAAACATACCACCCATTTCTAGGGAGTCCAGAGAGCACAGAGAGATCTGGGAGAGATAAAAAATTTACGCTCTTTACTTTAATTACAAAAACGTATAGAAATCATTCTCGTTTTTTATTGAGCACCCGTTAAAAGCAATAAGCGGAAGACATAAGACCAACAAACGTAGATCACTGTATACGGTTGGCTCTAATATCGTCACAGCTTTATGGGCTGGAAATCTTCATTCGAGCATATCGAGACATGATTCTAGCTTTAAAAAATATTTTCGTTAGCCATGTTTGTTTTGATCATTTTTTTCGAGCACAGTCTTTGTTCTTTTCTATAGTGGACAATTTTTGAATGATTATTTTTGAGAACCGAATTGATAGCCGCAAATATCCAGTTGATTAACGTTAACATTCTGAAAATCAATTGAGAAATAATTGAGTCATTAGCGTTTAAAGCGTTTAATTTTCTCGAGACGGCCGCAATTTTTCAAATTTTCATTCCAAACCTTGCCATTACCGTTCAACATAGTCTGTGTCAAAATAACGGTTCAGTTCAAACTTTCCCTCAGAGAAACCATAAAAGTCAGGGGGAACAACTTGCAAGACGTTATAAATAACTGCAAACTTTTCAACTTAGAGGGCCATGATTTCCCAAACATTTACCTTTTTCAAAGAATTCAAACGAGACACCTTTTATCTCGGGTGTGTATTTTGTGGATTGATATATGAACGTATTGCCACCCCAATGTTCGACGACGCCAATGACGGCGATGAATTGAACAACTTTCGGGTAAAACAAACATTGTCTTTTAGTCGAGTATTAGCTACTTCAGTGTGTTTGCGATTGTGTTTATCGAGGAAAAGGATGCCGAATCCTGCTCAAAAAGTGAACATTTCATCCGCTGTCGTTTTTCATCTCCAAAATCGAGGCATAATCCGATATAAAGCTATCGACAGTGACGTCATTGAACCTTCCGTGCTGTAGCTTACATCGAAACTTGTTTGCTGAGAGGATCGAAATCAAAAAGGCAGGGTTCTTCCGTTTTCCGGAGGCGGTGGGAGAGTCAAGAAGCAAAACGAAAACCGAGAACCAATCGTCGACAGCAGGTACAAATCCAGCTCTCAATCCATCGCCTGCTATGTGCATTCAACGATGTCCTTTATCTCGAGAATAACATCGAAACCTTTGATGTGCTCTTCTCATCTCCCGCCCTAAGATTTTACCCCTGTCTGAAATTGAGCCTGCAGGTTGTGCCAAACTGTAGGAAGAAAGCAGCTGCTTGCCTTTTCTCTGCTTTCTGGGGAATCCCCGCGAAGATAAATGCCATCGATACGATTTCTCAACTCCGCTACCTGACACACGTGGCCACGGCAGACGTGGGTGGTTTGAAGAAGCCCAATAGCGGCGGCAGACGTGCCTCGTGGGAAATTGGTATGAGAGGAAATGCAAATAAAATAAAGCGGAAAAATCGAATCCATACTGCCGTGTAGCCGAGTTGGGCCCACCAGTATTTTTTTTTTTATACAGTCGATGATTTGAGTATTAACTTACCTTGATGGGCTGGGAAATCGTTTGATGGAACGCTGTCTTACGCTATGGACAGGAACGTAGTCAGTTTCGGGGTATTTGAGTTTGTCGATTATGAAACCCGTGAAAGGCAGTACTGTTTCTCCTAAAATTAAGCCATCCTGGCAACAGCTCTGAACTCAGCTCATAAAATCTAGAAATGCCTATTTCCAGAAAGACATCGCTCCTGCCGCCGGTAGGACGAAGATGAAAAGTGACTTCCCGGCATGAGAACCTCTTCCCTGGAAGCACTCTCTTCTGATTTCGGTTCTACCGGCAAGCACCCGAAAACCCCGAATTCCAATTTGATGTTATCGCCTTGTTAGTTTGTCGCGCGGATTTTTTTGTGGCTTATAGCGTCTCATTCGTCATCTATGGTCCTTGTCGATGGTTAACGGTTCGACAGGATGGGATCTCGAGGTGGAATTCTCAGAAGGAACTTTGCTGCACATTTCGGCGGATATACATTCAGTATTTAGGTGGGACAAAACAGGGTTGTTTTCGCTTCGGGGATGTGTTGCCAAATTATACGTACGGGTGCTTGAACCATCGAAGTCCGCGACGAATTTGACTGAACGAAAATGGCAATCTGATGTTAGTATACAAATCATATTCGGTTGGAATTCAACCCCCCTGCAATTATGTTCACTCACCCGATGACGCATCCACTAAAAAGTAATACTTCACCGAAAAATTGAATTTCACAATCTCCTACCGCTGGTCCAAGCCAGTTCCCAACTCGGTGGCAATAACGAAAGCGCCTTTTAAGCACCCTCACCGAACAGCTGTCTCGTTGCTTTTTGCCCACTTTCCCATTTGGGCACCAGTACAGAGTGAAGTCCTCAACAACAACGGCAGAGGGGAAAAAAATGGACGAGCTGTCTCAGTAAAATATGCAGAACTACCAGACTCCGATGACGACAACCACAATTTTATCGTTATAGCTCTGCAAATGGCAGGGTGGCAGTCACTCCGTCCCACTCAGGATCTCGTTGATGATGGAATAGCAATATTTGCATTGGCGCCCAAAGTTGACTGAGCTGCTGCGGGTTGGCACCATCAACGAGGCGAAGGCGCACTCAGCGCGATGATGATGGGAATGTTCTCTTGAGCTTCAGCGGGGTTCAAAGGGATCAAACTGTGCCTGAGTCGACTACTACCTATGAGCATCTGCCGGAGTGTGGTTGCGTAATGTAGATAGGGCTTGGAATTTTTTTTTGCTGGTTTTGTTTCACTGGGTTACATGTTAGTACAGCACGATTTGCAGCTGAAAAGGAGGATTGCTATGCACTGTACTATCTAAATGTTGAGCAACATCCAGTTAAAATCCAAAATTGCTATCAAAACAGTTGACCATTTGCCAGTTGAGACTAGTAAGTACGTTTACACAACGAGCTTGATGCTGGCTCTCGACTTAGTATTCTGGATGCACTTCCACATCCATTAACCCCTTCAAGCCTAATCAGTCATATATGTATGACCCCAAAAGTAAAATGGCTGTATAAAATCACAGAATGAACAAAAGTGTACAATGCCTTCGGCAAGTTTGTTCTACATTAATTCTCTATCCGCAAATAAAAACATTGGAGTTTAAAGGCGTAATTGACAACCTAGAATATCCTCAATATGGAAAAGTTAAGAAAGAGAAAATAAAATGGTTTTAGAACTTGAAAAGATGTAACTTTTGACCTATAAATCTATAAAATATATTGGAATTTTACCGTTAGCGAGTTTTTAAAGATTTTCTAATAAAATTACGCCCTCTTCAAATGTGTTTTACTCAATTTAAAAAAATATCCTATCTCCAGTTTTCAAATATAATATGCAACAATATAAAACCTTCCAAATGCTGCTAAGAAATATTTTTTTCTGTTTGCTTCAATCAAAGAGATCAACATTTGAAAAAGTTCTATTTTTTCCAAAAAACCATAATACCTTTTGTTTGACATACGATAACGACGCTTTCAGTACATAAAATGTTGTATCATTTATTGTTCTGGAACCAATGGTTACACAGCTTTGCTAAAAATTTTAAATAAAAAAGTTAGAGCAAAATAACTGCTTTTCATAGGGACACCCACCCTAATCAACGTAGGAAAAGTTGCTCTTATTCGGTCATTTCAAATAAATATATGCCTCAATTTCTGCTAATAAAAAAGTTGGATTTTCGATTTCTCTGAAAACAAGGACCACCTGTTTTCATTCAAACCAAAAAAAGAAACATTATTATAAGAAACAACTTTGTAGAAGACAACTTTGCTCCAAAACTTCAAACTCAGGCTATAAACGTATCTTTCCAGCTAAGTTCGCATTCTGGACCACTGGCTTGGTCAACCAATAGCCTACTAAACCATCGGCTATCTGACGAACGCTTGAACTTTACAGGGTACTTGCCACCACCAGCTGCCAAGCCAATGCGGGCTCATTGCTGCTCAAAACATCTTCAAGATCGCCGAACGTATGAAGCTAAACGTGAAGGTGTACTCGGTATAAAGGGTGTTCCGATCAAAATTTGATCAAACTGTAATGTGTGTGAGTCGATCAAAGTTTTTAATAATAAGTCAAATTCTTTTTTTTTTCAAGTTCAGTTAATACAGAATGCAGGAAAAATATTCAGCTATGCTCCCTATTTACCCAATGCGAATTGCCGGGTCTTTCGTATAACATCTGCCATAAGATTTTGTACAGTCTCCTTGTCCACTTTAGCCGGAGAACGCCAGTTTGCCTTGAACTGTTTCGCGTTCACAACAGCTTTTTGAGTCTTCTTAAGACTCCGCTTGACGATGGCCCAATATTGTTCGATTGGGCGGAGCTCTGGCGTGTTGGGCACCACTTGAACGTTGTACGCAGCATACCACTCCATGGCCTTTTTTCCGTCATGGAAAGATGCCAAATCCGGCCAAAATAGAACTGAACGTTTGTGTCGCTTCAAGAAAGGCAGTAGACGTTTTTGTAGGCACTCACTCAGATAAATTTCCTGGTTGACGGTTCCGGTCGCAATGTAAACGTTGCTCTTCAAGCCACAGATTCAGATGGCCTGCCACACCAGATATTTCTTCGTGAACTTTGACAGTTTAATGTGCTTGAAAATATCTGCCACCTTTCCCCGTCCGGTTGCCGTATACAATTCCTGTCCAGGAAGCTGTTTAAAGTCTGCCTTGACGTAAGTTTCATCGTCCTGTACCACGCAATCAAACTTCGTCAGCATCGTCGTGTACAACTTTCGCGATCGTGCTTTGGCCGACGTGTTTTGTTTATCGTCGCGATTTGGAGTCACCACTTTCTTGTAAGTCGACAGTCCAGCTCGTTATTTAGCTCTATCCATGGTTGAAGGCGCCACTCCCAGCTTCTTTGCGACATTTCAGACGGAGAGGTTGGGGTTCCGCTCGAAACAGTGGGCAACTCTTTTTGTCGTCACTGTGGCCTCCGGCTTTAGATTTCCTCGCGATCCAGCTTTCCTGGCTGTCGGAAAACTTTCATCGAACACTTCTAATACGTTGGTAACAGTTTATTTAGCCACATTCAACAATTTCGCCAACTTGGCGTGAGAGTAGTTTGGATTTTCGCCATGCACGTGCAAAATTTTGATGCGTTGCTTCTCTTCCTTCGACGACATTTTAATAACTGAAGTGCTAATCTCAAAATCAAAAGATAGGCATAATGCTACACGCACACATCATCAAATGAGAGGTGTGCAAAATTTGTTAATGCACGATGAAAGGAAATGCGTCAAGTTTAAGTCGACCAAATTTTGATCGAAACACCTTTTATGTCGTTCACCTCCGTTACTCACATTTGAAATCTGTAATAGGACAATACGATGCATTTATTTAATCTTTCCTGCAACAGGAAGTTATAAGACATTAACTTTTGATTGCATTATTTTCAATAGTTTACAATTGTTGGAGGATAATTTTTAATACTTATTACTAATATTTTTAATTTTTAATTGATACGCGGGAAAATTTCCAACCGATTGATATCAACACCTTGAAAATCCATCAAAGGATCAATCGAGTTATTAGCGTTGAATTTGTAACAATATTTCGTGACGATCACTATTTTCAGATTTTAATTTGACACGTAAGACGTAGTCTACGTCAAAAGACTATGAACGGTTTTGACATTCCATTCGTTTAAAATGGCACCGAATGAAAAACAAAACTTGCGCGAATAGATCATGTGCAGCAATAATCCACAGTGCGTTGCAAACATTTTTCTGTTACCAATAAGTTACTTATCTATTTATTTATTATTATGATTGTTTTCATCTGACATCGTGGTCTTAATGAAATAAGTTAAAATTAATTAGTTAAAAACACGAGAACTATACAAGCGTTGTCTAAATGTCTCAGTCGTCAAATTAAAATCAAAAACGTTACATGCTTCTACAAATAGTCTACATATAGAATTGATGGGATCATTTGCTGCATAGTCCGTATTTCTTAGTGCTCTTTGTAACAATTGTCTTGACCGCAAAAGACGTTCCGGGGCGTAAAAACGAACACGCTCGAGCAGAGCAGGACAGTCAACTTCACCTTTGATTATTTCAGCTCCGTAAACCGCTCGGTTTATTTTGCGACGATCATTCAGTGGTTCAATTCCCAGCAATGCACAGTGTTGCTCGTATTGCGGCAAGTTTAACGGGTCACACCACGGTAAGTTCCTTAGAGCGTATCTGACAAACTTCCTTTGAGCAGCTTCGATTCTCGTGCTCCAAACTGCCTCATACGGTGACCAAGCTATCGATACAAAATCCAAAATGGACCTGACTAGTGAACAGTAGAGAGAGCGCAAACACAATGGATCATTGAAATCTTTGCTAATTTTTGAAATGAATCCCAGCTGACGATTAGCTTTGTCCACGATAACAGAGTAGTGGAGTTTGAATGTCAATTTGCAATTCCACAGCACTCCGAGATCTCTAAACTTTTCCACACGTTCAAGTTGCTGACCATCTATGTTGTAGTCGTACAGAATTGGGGATTTTCGCCAACAGTAGGAAATGATGCAGCACTTGGAGACGCTTATTCGGAGGTAGTTCTTGCAACACCACCGCGTAAAGCAGCTAAGAAGTTCCTGAAGTTCTCTGCAATCCACTTCGTTACGAATGACGAGGAAAACCTTCAGATCGTCGGCATGGATAAATAAACGTTCATTTGCAAGCAGAATAGTCACATCGTTAAAAAAAAATAACGAGAGCAGCAGTGGACCTAAATTGTTTCCCTGTGGCACACCGGATGAAGGAGTGAAAGGCAGAGATTCTACTGATCCTATCTTCACTCAGAGGCTTCTATTGCCAAGGTACAAACGTAGTCAATTACACATCATTTCCGAAACACCCAGTCGAAGTAGTTTGGCTAGAAGAACATCATGGTTCACAGTGTCGAAGGCAACCTTGATATCGGTATATACAGCATCTACTTGCGAGCCGTTGTCCATAGCACTGATGCAGGTCGATGCGAAATCGCATAAATTACTGTCCACCGATCGCTTTGTGAAGAAACCATGCTGTTTTTCACTAATGTAAGCGCTGCACGCACCGAACATCATTTTGTATACGATGGTTTCCAAGCATTTCGAACCCGCTGAAAGGGAAGTTATTCCACGGTAGTTGTTGCCCTTCTTAAAAACAGGCCGCATATGGGACCTCTTCCAAACAACTGGAAATTCCTGCTGTTGAAGTGATTGGTTGAAAACAGCTACGAGTGGTGCAATCAACGAAGCACCACATTTTTTGAAGATGCAGGCTGGGATTCCATCGGGACCAGGACAAAAGGATGCCTTAAGCCTCTGTAACGCAAACTCCACCATTTGCTCATCAACTTGGAAGACATCTTTGTACATCAACCACAACTCATGGTACAATTTGATTGGAAGCGTCAATTTCCTCGGTGGTTGGAACAAGGCTCACGAACACATTGGAAAACTGCTGGGCAAAAAGATCACATTTTTCACTGGCACTGCTTGCGTTGACGTCACAAAGGTGCATCGATGAGGGAAGTCCAGTCTCCGTTCGCTTCGAATTGACAAAACTCCAGAATCGCTTTGGGTTACGACGAAATCCTATTGCTTTCTTCTCACGTAGCGTTTGTACAGAAAACTGTTGTATCCACGGTAGATACGATTTGCCTCATCAAATTATCTTTTTGAAAACGGGCATCTAAGGCGACAGTGCTGTTGCAGCAACCTGAAACGTCGACGACGCAGAATACCGAGATGTGGGTTGGACCATGCCGGTTTCCTTGGCGGTCTGTTCAACGGGACTGTTTGGATGATAGAGTTAGGAAGAATGCCGTTTAATGAACTAATTGCAGCATCCACATTCACGCTCCCATAAACTGTGGACCAATCACTCTGCAAAAGTAGAACGTTCATCGTTTCAAAATCGCCACGACGGAAGTCACGGCCAGAGAGATCTATTTCTTCGTGATATAAAACTGGTGATATTAAAGGTTGTACGGAATCAAATTGCACCACTTTTAAATGGTTGTTACTTTTTACCCGTTGGGTATTTTCTATTGAAATTTTGGGTGGAATTAGTTTAATGTGTATTTGTTTACAGTGTGTAAGTTTCACTAGCAGATGTACAATCGTTGCAAAGTCGGAAGAACAGCAGCGGCGCAAAGAAATTTTGCGAACGTTCCTCGAAAATCCGGATCTTTCTCATCGTGCCATCAGCAGAAAGCTGGGAATGGTACATTCTACGGGGTTTCGTGTTTCAAATTGGTACCACGAACGTTTGACTATCGATTGGAAAGAAAAAAGTGGCAAAAATGGTATAGTGTTAAGGATCACAATTGAACAGTTTTCCAATATGCTCAACGCTTGGGCGCTCCAGTGGGGGAGCCGCCTTACCAACCCTAGGGGCCAAATTCTTCTGGAGGCCTTGGCTAGGCTCAATGTGGACCTAGCCAACGTGGTTACCAAGAGTACCTACCATAGGAACGGAGTGGAATCGATAATCGATAGAACCTTCAGCAGTCCTGAGCTGCTTAATAATTGGAGGGTGGATGATGGCCTCACCCACAGCGACCACTTGGCGGTTCGTTATTGTATCGTCCACAATACAAGGCAGAGTGCGGAAGGAGGAGCATCCACTCCATTCGCCCGCAGATGGAGGACGTCCTACTTTGATGTATAGACTTTTAATGAGCCGCTTGAGAGGGAACGAATCTTACGCGAAACCCAGGAACCTTGCGGGGAACGACTCGTGATGGCACTCACTAGTCAAACCGAGGAATAGAAGATCGCCGGTATTGGTGGACAGAGGCGATCGCCGACCTACGAAGAACATGCCTCCACGCAAGACGGAGGGTGCAAAGAGCGCGGTCAGACGCCGATAGAATCGAGCGTAGAGGGGCGCTAGACGCCGATAGAATCGAGCGTAGAGGGGCGCTAGTCGCCGCGAAGGCCACGCTCAAGAGGGAGATAAAGGCCAGCAAGCGAGCCTGCTTTGAGGGCCTGTGTTAGAAGGCCAATATGAACCCGTGGGTTGACGGCCTATCGGTTAGTAATGGTCAAAACCAGAGGAACGGCGGCTCCAACCGAGCAATCACCAGAGCTGCTGCAGTTGATCGTGGGGGACTCTTTCCGAACAATGACCACCCGCCGCCGTAGATTTGTCCCATGACCAGCGTTCCAGTGTCCCAGACCTTAACGCTGTCATAGCGACGGAAGGGTGGGCGGCTCTGCCGAAAGATTCGAGAGGAAGCCCAAGCCGATGGCAAGCGGAAAAATATTCGCCGGGAAGTCACCTGCTTGGCATTGATGGTAGGAGATGAACTACACGGTAGTTGTGCTCAACGCAAAGTGTTACAAAAACAATTGGCAAGTTTGCTGGCAGAAGCAAAGAAGGAGCCGGACTGGGAGAGGCAGTAAGCCGCCATCCGCAATAAGATGGATTCCCTTGAGCGAAACCATACGTGGACGTGCTAGTCAAGGTACCTGAAGGACGGGAACCCATTACGTGCAAGTGGCTGTTCAAGGTTCAAGAGGCATGACGAAGCTGAAGAAGGATATCGCTACAACGCTAGAATCGTGGCGCGTGGATTCACCCAGAAAGCCGGATTCGACTACACTGAAACATGTTCTCCGGTTGCGCGGTTGGGCACCGTGCGAGTCGTTCTGGCAATTCCGAATAGGCAGCGCTTGGCAGTACATCATATCGCTTTCCTGAACGATCATTTGGAGGATGAGATCTATGTATGACTCAACCGGAGGGCGGTAAGCATCTGGTGTGCCGCTTCAACCAGAAACCTGGTGTGCCACTTCAATGCAAGATTTCACAGATTTGGCGAGCGATTGGGATTCCGTCGATGCCTCAGCGACCCGTACCTCTACGTAAGATGAACCGAGAGCAACCAAACTATCCTGGTCCTGTACGTAGACGAGTTGCGCGTGATCTGTCGTTAACAAAAAGTGGTGGAAGCAGGGAAGCGGTGCCTTATAAGCGAGTTTAAACTGTCAGACTTGGGCGAAGTACGAACGTCTTTGCGAATTAAGATTGATCGATACATGGAAGGAAGATGCCTTCGAATTTGTCAGCGAAGATTTCCGGAGAATTCGATTCGTCATTTCAACATGTCTGCGCGCATGCAGCGTCAACGCCCATGGAGTGCCGTTTGCGAGTGCCGTTTTCCTGAAAAGGAGAGGCAGCTGAGCGCTGCCTCACGAAATTACGTGTCGTTAACGTCCATGCCGGACTTGTGTGTGACAGCCAGCTACCTAAGCCAGTTTCAGAGCTGCCCCAAGGTACACGAAGAGAATGCAGCACTACATTCAAGAAACGACAGACCTGGGTCTATGGGAGGTGTGAAGTTGTTCGCCTCCCCGCGGTCCGTTTGGAAATGTTAAACTCCCCTTAAAGGCTAAACGAACTACGGAGGGAGCGCCAAACTTAGACGGTACTGTCGACTTCGAGCTGGAACCAATTTTGTCTCCCTGAGTACTACCGGGTGACACCGAGAGGAAATGGTGAGGCTCCCACGGCATAGGCTGTCTCCGTCCTATTGAAACCTTGGCAGGCCATCATTACGCTCCAATCTCCACTGACGGGCTGTGTTAGCCGGGCAGGAGTAGGTACAGATGCCCATACCTGACTGGCGTTGAATCTGAACACGGTAACCCCATGAAGGACCGTGTCAACCCTCGCATGGCCTCCTTGCTTGCATAGATAACTATGGGATCATTATAGCGAATACTTCACGTGGGCTTGGATAGCGGCTGAAGGGGAACCCAACAGTAAGCAGGCCCAAGCTCCAATCATAACTAAACCCAAGGCGGAGGCGAACCCGTTTGCCAACAGTGGCCTGGCCAGATCCCCGCCTAGGAGTGCGAAAGCGCAACGGCATTTGAAGCTGGTCCTCCGCAAAAATGGTGACCATGGATGGGCCAGAACTAATCCGGGCCATGGAAAGGCTGCGAGGCACGCTTCCCAAAGCGGTGGTGGTCTCAGAGCAACTAAACGCTGTAATCGACTTCACGTCGACTCCTAATAATATTAGTAAGGACTTTACAAAGCTTATTGAAGCTTCGTACGTCCGTGCAGACGGCATGCCGCGAAAGGGATGTGCCGGAAACCAAGCTTCTAGCTGACCAAAGGGCTAGGGAAATGGCCGAGCTAGTCGCTGCAGAGAAGGCCAAAGAGCTTGCCTCTAAGCACACGTAAGCGGATGATTTCGTCTCCCTGGGAGGTCCCATCCTATCTACCAAGCGGGCGAGGCAATGTCCCGGGGAAGTGGCACCCGAACGTGATGTCGGGGTTGGAGGGGCGAGATGGTCCTCGAGAGGGATCAAGAGAGATACCAAGCTGAAGGGTTCGGCGTACAAAAAACGGTTAGAACAAGCCTTAGAATAAGGTGTGGAGGTACTTGT
This sequence comes from Aedes koreicus, assembly GCA_024533555.2. Taxonomy (NCBI): domain Eukaryota; kingdom Metazoa; phylum Arthropoda; class Insecta; order Diptera; family Culicidae; genus Aedes; species Aedes koreicus. The sequence continues at coordinate 25,286 of JAHHFK020004792.1, read as the reverse complement.
CCTAGCCACGCAAGTGACTCTCCAATGTTGAAAACCTGGACGAGATCACGGAGGCTAGCGAAATCTCCACGGCCATCAAGGCTCAATGCGGGGTCGTGGTGGCCACAACAGACATACGGCTGCGAAAGGGACCATTCGGGACCCAAGTGGCCAGGACACGACTGGCAGCAGCCGAAGCGGACTCGGCCCTAAAAGTGGCTAAGCTTAAAGTGGGATGGTCCGTATGCCCAATGAGCACCAGCCGCCGTTGGCATGCTTCAGATGCCTTGAGAGCGGGTTCGTCCTGGGAATGCAAAGGCCCGGACAGGAGCGCATTTTGTAAAAGGTGCGAAGGTAAAGACCAGAAGGCTCCGGACGGTAAAGATCAAGAGGAGCTTTCAAGAGGAATCCCAACAGTTCAGTTCGAGATGTGGCGAAGAAACTGAATCTAACCAAAACTTTCGTGCAAGATGCGAAAAAAACGTGAAGGACTACACACGTACAAAGTCCAAAAGGCGCGTAATCGCGATGAACGGCAGAATACGGTAGGTAAAACACGTGCACGGAAGCTCTACACACAGATGTTGACGAAACCACATTGCCTCGTTATGGATGATGAGACGTATGTAAAAGCAGACTTCCGGCAGCTTCCGGGGCTCCAGTTTTTCACTGCTCATCATAAATTCGATGTCCCTGAGGACGTTAGAAAGCAGAAGATGTCATAGTTTGCCAAAAAATATATGATTTGGCAAGCAATTTGCTCGTGGGGAAAGCGGAGCACCCCATTCGTGACAACTGGAACGGTCAATGGGCAGGTGTACTTAAAGGAATGCCTCCAAAAGCGTCTACTTCCTCTTCTGAGGTCCCACGATGGTCCTACGATTTTCTGGCCGGATTTAGCCTCGTGCCATTACTCGAAAGAGGTTTTGGAGTGGTACAAGGCTAAGGAGGTCAATTTCGTGCCGAAGCATCTCAACCCCCTCGAACGCACCGGAACTGCAGCTAATTGAAAAGTAATGGGCCATCATGAAGCAGGCACTTTGAAAGCATCCTAAGGAAGTGAAATCGGAGGAAGATATGAAGAAAAAATGGTTTCCACAAAAAAAAATTCCTAAAAGTTTAAAATTGTATTCCCTAAAAGTTTGAAGATGATTGGTTGAACGGGCGAATTTTGCCGAATATTTGTGTGTGTCGCAATTTGATTCCGTACACCCTTTAATGCCACAGAGAATTCTAGGGCTGGATGGTAGCGTTCAAGGGGGACCACATGTTTTGCCGCTAGCGTAGCAAATCCATTGATCATGTTTGAGTCGTTGCTGAAGATTAGGTCTAATATGCGATCATTGCTGTTGCGAGTTAAGTTGCGTTGCCGTAGTCCGTGAAATGCCATGTTGGTGAGAAGAGTGTGAGTAGCTGTAGAAATCTGTGACTAAAGTGGACATGCTACGGACAGGAATCCGAACTTTTCTATTCGAAATGTGGCTCGGAAATTAGGAATGTTCTCAAGATTTGTCCAGAAGTTAAAAATACGTTCCGGATTGAAGTCTTACAAAGACATAAAATCCCCCCACCGTAATGATGAACATAGTTTGACGACAAAATAACGCGCTCGAAGGCTATATTGCAATTATTTGTCGAAATTTTCATGTGTCATTACGGACGATGAAATTTATTTCTTAGATGGCTCTTAACACCTTCGAGGGCTGACTTTCGTTACTGCTATGCACTATGGTACGAATGGACAAATTTCGCGACAAAAAATCGATAACTTGAAAACCACTAACTTTAGACAGATAGTGTCTTGGGGAGATTTACTTTAAAAAACAAGATCTATATTTTGGTTGGGGTGGTGACTAGGGTGGTCATGTTATGTTCATAATAAAAATTTCAACTTTTTATACTTATGATCTAGAGGATTTTTTGTTTCTACAGAATTGTAGATATTTTAATTTAATGGAACTTTGCTGAAAAAATTCAACTTCTATCTCATCTACGTATCGTTTTATAACAGTTCTCTTGACTTTCCTTAGGTTGGGACTTAAAAAACAGTTATTTTTGCTGTAACTTTTTTATTTCAATTTTAATTTGACTTTTAGAGCATAAAATGACGCAAATTTTGAAGATACAAGATAGTTGCTAGATATTATAAAAAAAAAAATGTTGTATAGGTTGAAGTGTAAAAAAATACGCTCTTGCAAGATATCTTACTCCCTTATTTGCAAATATTTGCAAACACAGAGTACGTGAACTGAAAGTAAAAACTTCCATCTACAAGATCTATGCAAAATCGTTTGTCCCCTTTAGGAGAAAAACTCGTTTTAAAATTGGCAGTTTTGCATTTTTCCTGCATAATTTTCAATCAGCAGCATCAAAAATTATCATCAAAGAGCGTAACAACGCGAGTTTTTTTTTTATGAAAATGTTAATGTTTTTATACCTACCCATCTCCGTTTATTTATTAACATTTATATCACAGACAAACAGACATAACACATTGAAAATTTGGCATTACAAATCATATTCATTTAAAAAAGAAACTAACGCCATCTATTGAGCACACTGTAATGGATGATTAAGCTGGATTAAGATGGCAGTAGTGTGTTAACGTCACACGTAAGAAAATCGGTTATACGTGCTACCAGTGGCGATACTACCAACTAATAAACATTTGAGTGGTCGTTTGAAGCGTAATCGATGAAGAAACTGCAAGTTTTATGTCTGTTTGTCTGTGTTGACAAATTTAAAAGGACCACTCTAGTCACCACTCCAACCAAAAGATAGATCTTATTTTTTAAATTAAATCTTCCGAAGACACCATCTGTCTAAAGTTAATGGTTTTCGAGTTAACGATTTTTGTCGCGAAATTTGTCCATTTGTACCATAGTGCTATGGCCAGAAATCCAGCTCCTGAATATTTCAGAACAAATTGTGGTCTTATTGTTTTGTCGTAACCGGTTTCTGTAACTTTTAAAGTGGTGAATGAAAAAATATTAAATTAATACAGATGAAAATTCAGATACTTCTAGACTATAGCCGTAATTTCAGCTCAATTTTTTACGGGAAAATGAGAAACAAGCTCCCAAACATGATTGTATGAAAATCGAGCTTTTTTCTTATTGTATTGTTCGTCACTGTGTGCATCTGGAGAAAACTCTTCATTTTCGACCATAGCAATCATTAGAATTCCACTGAAAGTCCCACCAAAACCGCACAACAGATGAAACCTTATTTGAATTACTTTTTCAGACCAAGGCACGACCTCAGCTTAATTCAATCATCCATTGCCAACATTGTTGTTATGATTCGATTGCGTCCCATCGTCTTCGTCTGACGTTTCCTCATTACTTCTACGTTAATAAAGGCCCAAACTTCCAAGCCCATAAAGCACTCCCGCGTCAATGTCCTACCCAGCAGGATGCCGCTAATAAACATTCCACCTACCGGTTGCGATAGATAAAGTTTTTCCGGGGTTTTCCCTTTGCCGGCGGGATCGAACTTGTGGCAAGCATTTTCAATTTGAACCAAAACAGATGTTAGGCGCATGAATGTGCTCGGCTTGTCTGTGCAAAGACGGGAAAATGTCAAAGTTACACCAAAACTGCCATGAGCGATTATGCAACTTCCCCATTCCACGTCTGGCCGGGAAAGTGATAACGAAATACAATGCCAAGCGATATGGGCGTGGGAAAATGTGCTTCAGGGGTGACAAGGAGCGTTTGAAGGGTAACACTACCCCTAAGTGCCCGAGTATCTCCCAGAAAATAGCAAACAAGTTTTATTCATTAACCAACTGCCAGCAGCAGGGCACAGAAAAAGTATGCCGATGTCATGAATTTTACGATCAGCAATAAAGTTGCGATCCCTATGAATAGTAGACAATGTCTCTGTGGCTTGCCACCTACCGGAACGATATTTCGTCCTTCAGATTGGCAGATTGACACTATAAAAACCTATGAGTTCATCTCCCCGTGATGAGATCTAAGTCGTCTTAGAATTTGATATTATGTTTGATGATTGAAAGGAACTGAAAACTACCCGTTTGGATGTGTCCAATGCCGGCATGGGAATTTGTTTTTGCATTCTTATGTGGTGTAATGAAATCGTTTTGTGCTTTTTGGTTTAACTCAGAAACTGGTGGGTTCCGTTTGCTGACTCTTAGTTTTCTCGGTGGTCTTTTACAATTATGAATTACCAACGCACGAATCTATTGTATGATGAACATAGGGTTTCTGGCCCGGTTCTTAACCCATTAGCACAACTAACACTTTGCCCCCTTTTCTTAAACGGTCAAGATCCGAAACCGATTTATATCTGCTCCAGGTTTATTCGAGAATTAATAACCTTTCTATACACACAACTAGATTAATTCTGAAGTCTCAAACTTTTGAGATTGTGTTACAATTTCAACATCCCTTCTTAATTCAAAACTTGGGGTACCGGTATCGTTCGGGCGAAAACACATTGAAACGCCTGGTGGAGGACAGGCACACATCTTTTTTTTTTCGAACAAAGGAGGTTTATTTGTTTATTTGTTTATTCGAAGTAGACATCAACAGAACAAGTTTAGGTCCTAATGATGTTAAATAGAAAAAAATTACAATAAGAAACGATTACATAACCTCTTAAGTGGAGTCAAGACACAAAAATAAATAAGTAAAAATAAAATAATTAAAGCTATACACGATCTTAACTACGTGCGTCAATTGTTCTAAAAACGGTAGAAAATCTCCGACGAAGTGCGTTCCGCGTCAGATGGAAATCGAAAATGGACGCAACTCTATTGAAGGTTCGCTGCAACCCGTGAATAGCGCTATTCAACCCATGGTTGGTGCGGCGAAAAAGAAGCCTGAGCATGGAGTTGTGACGCATTGGCCTTGGTTGGACGTTGATGCTAATTTGTTGAAGGATCCTTCCGCAGTCGATTCTTCCTTGTAGCACATCTGCAACGGTTAAAGCTCTACAGACATCTTTACGGACCCACAGAGGCTCCATGTCGACCAACTGACACCGACTTTCGTAGCTAGGAAGACGAAAAGGGTCGCTCCAAGGAAGTCTACGAAGTGCGAACCGAAGAAAACGGCGTTGAATAGATTCGATTCGCTCGGCGCCATTATCATAGCATGGACTCCAGCCCGCTGAACAGTACCCCAGTGTCGAACGAACGACGGAATAATAGAGCGATTTTAGGCAGTGAATGTCGCTGAAGTTCTTCGCAACCTTGAATATAAAACCGAGTGTCCTTGAAGTGTTGCGTGTACGTCAGTTTCGAATCCAGCTGAACACCTAGGTCTGTAACGCACTGCGTTTGTTCAATGGTCATACCGAGAAGATGGTAGTTGAACAGAATTGGTTGTTTCTAACGTGAGCAGGTTATCACTGAGCACTTCGCCGGGTTGACCACCAACCGATTTGGAGTAAACCAATCAGCAAAGGCATCAGCCTGCGCTTGGAGGAAATTGCAATTGGAGGTTGAACAGATGCGTTTGGAGAAAACCAGTGCTCTCTATCAGCTGTGTCCAATCCTGGACGAAGAAGACATTCTTCGAGTGGATAGCAGAATTGGAGCGGCACCAAACATCGAGGAGGAAATGAAGTTTCCAGTGATACTTCCTAGGAAGGACACGTTCACTGCTCTGCTACTACCCGAGTAACACATCTTCATGATTTTATGTTAAGTAGGCTTCTATATAACCAAATCTGGTGATATAAAAGTATTTTCAACCGGTATAAAACTTATGTGTTGCTAGGGTAGACAGCTACTATCGTAGATATCTACACGGCAACTTGGAAGCTATTGTGAACGAGGTTCGCCAGCGATACTACATCCCAAGGCTAAGGACAGCGGTAACCAGTGCAGCAAAGGCATGTCAATGGTGCCGGATCTACAAGTGCTTGCCCAAGATTCCCCGCATGGCACCGTTACCACTAGCAAGGATGGCATCATTTGTACGTCCGTTTACATATACCGGCCTAGATTTCTTTGGGCCCCTAACAGTGAAAATTGGTAGAAGCAATGCGAAACACTGGATCGACCTGTTTACTTGTTTAACGATAAGGGCGGAGCACGTTGAAGTGGCTCACAATCTATCGACGGAATCCTGCGTGAAGTGCATCAGGCGATTCATCTGCCGACGAGGATCACTTGCGGAAATCTATTCCGATAATGATACCAATTTCCAAGGAGCAAGCAGACTTTTGAAAGAGCAAGTTAAGCAGATGGCCGTTACTGCCGTCAAAACTGCCGTCGAAACAGCCTACAACAACAACAACCGCAAGTTAGACGACGAGGCTTTGGAGAAATTTATGGTTGAGGCCGAAGCAGTTGTCAACAGCCGTCCATTGACATATCTACCACTGGCGTCGGGAGAATCTAAGGCGCTTGCACCGAACCATTTACTGTTGGGCAACTCAAGTGTAGTACGGCAACCAGCAGTCGAAGCAACAGATCCAGCAGAGGGTCTACGCTCATCGTGGAACCAAGTGCAGCATCAGCTCGACGTGTTTTGGAAGAGGTGGATTAGAGAGTATCTCCCAACGCTGACGAAGCGACCGAAGTGGTGTGGCGAGGTGAAGCCTATAACCGAGGGACAGTTAGTGGTCATAGTAGGCGAAGGCAAGAGGAACGAGTGGACGTGAGGCCGTATTGTCCAAGTAATCAAAGTGGTGGATGGGAGCATTCGGCAAGCTATCGTCCAAACTGCGAGGGGGCTTATGTGCAGGCCGGTGGCTAGGTTGGCTGTTCTAGAGGTTGATGGTAGAGGTTCCAAAATCCCGGGATCTTGAAAAATTCGGGACTTCCCGAATCCCGGGATAAGATTTTTCACCGTCCCGAAAATCCCAGGATTCCCGGACACACATTTCTTACATTTTTTTTCGCTTTGATACTTCCCAATAAATTTCAGTGTACCGTTTACGCGCATTCAATATATCCCATACAACGCCTACATTCATATTCACTGTACCTACATCGATGTTATACATCATTCATAAAAATGCATCATTCCTTTTGTGTTGGTTCAGTAGGCATTCGCATTTTTGCCTACACATTTAATACACACACATGCGCGTGCGCCAATACGACGCAAGCTGTCATTTCCATTCAAAACATTGTTTTCATTCTCTGATTACTGCTTCTGTGTTCATTGAATAATCTCGGATTGCCGTTACATCAAAGTAAGTAGTAATACAAAATTTGTGCTAATGTAGCCTTACATCCAATTATTTTAAAATTGGCCGAAATTTGGAAACACTTCGATAGATTTGCGGATGACAAAGAAAAAGCACGATGTGGGAAGTGCGAGCAAATTTTGTCGTGCGAGGGCTCTTCGACCAGTGGCTTGCTCCGGCACATGAAGAACAAACACGACATGGATTACAAACCCCCCACAAATCCTAGTGAGTCTGCTGCGAAAGTTAAAACCTCCACACCAAATGTCCCAGTGAAACAAGTATCGATGCTCAAGTTCGTTAAACGTCAGCCACTGGCGGAAATTGTAGCTCGGCTGGCAGCAGAGGACGGATTTTCGATCAATGCAATCACCAACAGCAAGTTCATCAGACAATCGATCGCAGATCGTGAATATTCTCTGCCAACGTCGAATACATCCGTCATGAAAACGGTCGCCGAATACTATGGATACGCTCAGCAGCAAACACGGGATGAAATAGTGAAGCGTATCGATAGCGGTGATCTGGTTAGTCTCACTTTGGACGAGTGGACAAATATAAACAACAAGCGCTACTTAAACGTGAATGCCCATTTTGCTGACGGATCATTCTACAACCTGGGTCTCGGCAAAATTCGTGGATCACTACCTGCTGAAAGATTTTGGAAATGGTCAAGGATATGGTCCGGATATTCGGTATTAAGGATGGAAGCATTGTAGCATCAACGACTGACGGGGCTCGAGTGATGACGAAGTTTGGAAGATTGTCGAATTACTTTCAACAGCAGTGTTACAACCATGCGATTCACTTTGGGTTTTGCGATGTCCTCTACGAAGATCAGCCACCAATTGAAAATGAGGATTCAGATAGCGACGATTGGGATAGTGATAGCTACGATGATGAAGTTGGTTTTTTGGGTAAATATATTGGAATGTTCATGTTCATATTAAAGAAAACAGCTAATTTATTTCAATTATAGACTTGTACACCACGCAATTTGGAGAGTCTCTGAAACGTATTCGAAGAGTCGTGCATTTTTTTTTCGAAAATCGCCTGTTAAGAATGCACTGCTTCAAGAAAAATCACGAAAATGTTACATAAACCACTTCAACTGTGTGTGGACGTCAAAACTCGTTGGAACTCGACTGAAACGATGCCGGAGCACTTCATTCGCTGTTTTGATTGCATCAAAGAGACACTTTCCGAAACAGGCCTTTCAGGTCTTATGTTGGACAGTGATTTCTAGGTTGCAAAAAACCTCCAGGAAGCTCCCCAGCCAATCAGACTCGCTTCGGAAGCATTGGGGAGACGAGATGCTACATTGCTGTCTGCGGAAGGCAGCTTGAGTTTCTTGTATTCGAAGCTTAAGAAAGGTAACTCTTAAGTTGGAAACGACCTCTTCGATGCAATCACGAAAAGAATCAACGAACGGCGCCAAAAGGAAATAATAACAGCTCTGAAGTTCCTTCAAGGTCTTCCGTTGTCAACGCAAGTGCCAGCAGAACTGGAAAGCTCATCGAAAACGCAAATGATTAAGTTCATCAAGGAACTGGGAGTTCGATTGTTGCAAAACTGCCATAGACAGGCCGATGATGATGCTGCCGAGTTGAATGCTGGATTGTCCTTTATGTATGAAGATTCAGGATCGACACCATCGAGCATGCGTGAAGAGCTGGAATCGACTATAAAGGAATATGCCAACCTGTCCCAGACTGATTCAGCAATGATTGATTTTTCAAAAGTAATTGCGATAGAGCTGTCACTTTTTGAGCTACATGGTAAGCTGAGCCCGAATCTTGAAATCATTTTCGGCGGCATAAAATCAATCAAACCGACGTCAACCGATAGCGAGCGCATCTTTTCGAACTCCGGAAATATCTGTTCTAAAAAGCGAACCTCACTGTCCAAAGAAAGTCAACTCTATCTGCTCCTACCTGCTCCTAAGCGTGGTACAGCCGTTGAAAATACGACGAAAAAAACGGAAAAAAAGTTCAATAACTCATCCCACTGAAATAATGCAGGTACAGTATGTTCAAGAAAGTTTTGTATTTTGATATTGCAAATAACTTTGTAGAACATTATACTGTCCTTAAAATTAAAAACAAAAGGTTTCGGTGATAAATGTGTGTTTGGAGGTTAGTTCTTATAAAACGATCTCTATCTGCTATTGGGTGAGACATACGATTTATATGTCTTCAGCAAAGTTGTTTGTAATGACTTTTTCTACAATTTTGCTGAAGACATCAACTCTCTATCTGAAAATCCTAAAAAAGTTGAATTTTTATCTCACTTTTAGGTGGATTGATGACAAAAATGATGCCGTCAAAATATGAAGCTTGTTATATTCATCAACTTTTTAAAAGACGCCATCGCTCTAGCTCCACTATTTTGGGAGCTATGAGTTGAGAGCGTTAAAATCGACTTTTTGACCATTGTGCGGTGGCTCGGTTGGCTGTTTTAGAGGTTGATGGTGATCGTAAAACTGGACCTAGTGGCCAGGGTTACGGGAGAGAGAATGTTGGCACTGGGAACACTGTTCGTGAAGATACAGTAGGAGCCTGAAACTGGCAACAACTCTGTCAAAAAGACTGTCACGGTGACAAACAGGAAAAGAGGATGGAGATACAATCGCGAAGGGAACGTCCATTAATTATGTCACACAAAAAGTAACTTTTTATAAGACCCCCCCCCCCCCCCTCCCTTCCCCGTTGACACGTTTTTTGTATGGACCTTCAATTTTTTTTGCATGAATTGTCACGTTTTCCCAAACCCCCCATCCCTCCTTACTGCGTGACATAATTAATGGACCTTCCTTAAGTGAAGATCCTTCGTTTGAAGTTCCTTTGATAAAAGATATTTTACAATTACCTACTGTTAAATTTGTTCCTATTCCTATATAATTCGTTGTTCCTACCTAAGTTCATGCAAGTATTGATAAATTGTAAGTTCCTTATTATATTTGTCTGAAGCTAACCTAATTCTAGAATTACCATGCAGAAAAAGTGAACAAAAACGTCTATTCAAAGAAGTGGTGTAACAATACATATGCACACCGATTTTTGAAAGTAAATTAAGTTTATTAAATTACACTAAAATTAAACTTAAATAAACTTACAGCTACAGCTATACTTACAACTGAAATAAAACGTTGTAATTCGCTCGAAGATATCGAACCGTGTAAACACTTCTAGACGAAATTTGGGAACAGATCCCAAAACAATGTTGGGGGCAACTCAAAACTACTCTGGAAGCATATTAGTACTATTTTGAAAGCATTCTTGAAGAAACCTGAAAGCATCCCAGATTAATTCTTAATTACCCTCAGCACAATTTTAGGGGCAACCTAAGAATACTCTTGAAGCCTTCCAGAACAATTTGGCTAGTATTCCAGAACTACTCAGAAAGCGTGTCTGAGCTACTCTAGAAACATTTCAGAACGGTTTTGGGAAAATCTTTGCATCTCAGAACTATTATGAAGGCGTCTCGGAACAGATTTGAAAGTAATTCAGAACTATTATCGAAGCAATCTTGAAGAAGCTTGAAGCATCTCAAAACAATTCTGAGGAAATTCGAGAACGATTTTAATTGCAACCAAAAAGAACTTTTGAAGCCTTCCAGAAAAATTTGGAATGCGCTTTTTTCCTGCTAGCTGTTGGTATCGTTTTATAGCGTCGCTCAGTGTAGATTTTGCCAAATTCATGGTCTTTGTAATCATTGAAACATTGTTTTTCTTTTCGAATAAGTTCAATTGCACCAGCGCGCAACTCATTCGGCTTCATTTTGAATGAATAAGGAATCTTCACTGTACCAAACTTACTGCGTATAAAGACAGCCCATTGCAATGGGTCAAGATGTTAAACCATGTAGGTATGCTTAGTTTAATCCGCTTGGTTGTGTAGAGGCATGCCGACAAAGTCTGTACGGATAATTTGCAGACACCCTGCATAAGGTCTGTATCCGCAATAATCCGGACACCTCAAAACATGAATAAAACATAAATTTCGCATTATATTTCCGTCGTAGTTGTGTATTCCAGATTCATGGGATGTGTTTTAACAATTCGTGAAGACAAAACATAGTTATTCAGTATTTGCATAAAATTTTCGAACTTTGCGCTTAACTCCGTCCATTAGGGTTTGTACAGACTCTTCAGAAATCGTAGAAGCCGTCTTTGTCCAAATTTGCTGGAAGTGTTTGATGTCTTTCATTCCTTGCTTCTTTCTAGAAAGCTTCCGCTTCATCAGAGCCCAATATCTCTCGATTGGTCGTAGCTTTGGGCAATTTGGCGGGTTTAAGGTTTTTGGTACAATGTTCACTTCATTTGCTTGGTACCACTCCATCACAGTTTCAGCATAGTGGCATGATGCCAAATCGGGCCAAATCAAAGCCTCTTCATTGTGACTTTTGATGAAGGGTAGCAATCGCTTCTGCAGACACTCTTTCTGATACATCTCCTTGTTGATTGTGCCTGTAGTGACGAAAGATTTACTCTTTTTGCCACACGTGCAAATTGCTTGCCACAGAAGGTATTTTTTGGAAAATTTCGATGCCTTCTTCGTTCTGAAATGCTCAGTTGTAGCATTTCTGGCCATAGCTGAATAAAAAGCCAGCCCTGGAAGCTGCTTGAAATCCTCCAGGACATAATTGTCATCGTCCATAACAACGCATGAAAACTTCGTCAAATATTCGCAGTACAAACGTCGAGCCCGTGATTTTGCTGCCAAGTTCTGTTTTTACTTTATACGACTTAAGTCCCAAACGTTGTTTTGATTTTTGGACACAACCAGGCAACATTCCTGTTTTACGAGGGATTTGGGTTTTTCGTTAATATCCTTTTCACCTTTCGGTCCATGACAGGATCAGCGCGTCCAATGTTTTTGCCACTTCTCGGTTTCCTCTCCACCGTCAAACGTTCCGAAAATGATTTGAGTACATCGTGAACTGTGGATTTAGGCAAATCCAATGTTTTTGCAAGGTCCCGTATTGACAAGTCAGATTTGCCGTACGACCGTACAAAATTCGCTCGCGCACTTGTTTTTCTTTTGTCAACATCAACATTATTCTTTGCTGGATTTCTTCAAACATCCCAAGCAGCATACTACTGGTAAAATAGTTGCAGTAACTTCACTGTTTTTCAAATAAATCACAAATAAGTTGAATAAACTGAGTTGCAAAATGTTTTGAGGAAATTAAGTTTAATTTTATTTTGGATTTTTGGCAAATCTGCGTTGGCTCAAAATAATTTACTCTCTGAATTTATAACAATTGAAATCTCGGTAAAAACCAATGAAGTTTCCTTTACATGCACTAAAGTGGAACGTAAATGCTTACATCGAAAATCGTGTTAAATTTTGAGACATTTCATGTAATGCGTAAAATTGTGCAGAAGTCTGCCTTTGTATGCAAATTTCTTGCGAGTTGCTGCTTCATGTAAAATGAAAATCTAACTATTTTTGAAGTGAAAAACAATTTTGCACTCACAACATTAGCTAGGGAATGGCTTCAGCCGCCCAGGACCCTGTACAGTAGTCCTACCAAACGTAAGTTGTTTTGAATTAGCGAATGACTCGGACATGTCTCCGTGGCCATCCAACTGATTCCAACAATGATCAACGGTGAAATGTTAAATTGGACGGTGGTTTCTTTAAATTTGAGAACACAATAACATAAAAGCCAGTCCTTGGAATTCATCTAACTGAATCGATTGGTAAATGTGACTCTACCCTTTTATTTTTTTTGGTAAAAGAGGTAAAAAGCTGACTCCAATCATATATACGAAAACTTGCCAAGTATAAGGAAACAAAGCGGGGGAGGGATGGTCGTCCCGAAAACCGAACACCGGACGGAAGTGAAAAATAGGGAATTGGGTTGAAATTGATGTAAATCATCGATTAGCATAAATTGAAAGTACTTAAATCGAGTCCCGCGCTTCGATGGACTCCCGGTTTCTCTTTTTTTCCATCCGGGATGCATTGAGAGGAAGTTCGGACCGAAGGATAGGGAAGCGAACATAGAAGTGAAAGAAGATTTCCGTTCGTCGTTAGTGGAATTAAATTGAGGCAAACGTGTGTACGTGTGTGGGTGTATGTGTGAGTATCAGCTGGGATTCGGTTCAATAGATTTACGGACCTTCCATTGAAGGAGCCATTCGCCCATCGGGGAAGCATCGATGGGTCAGTATCAGCTTTCCGGAAACTGATTCTGGTGATCAAAGAGAACACCGGAGAGTGGATTTTGGTTGATGCGTGAGGCAAGAGGGCATAAATTAAATTTCTAGTACGGCTATTGCAATTTCGGAACAATGAATAGTGCTTGATTTGAATTTAAATTAAACTCAAGTGGAAGGTATCATCATCCTCATCATCCTCATCGTCATCATCATCATGCGAACGATGTAAAGCATTTTGAAGTAGTATTACCAGTTCGCGTGGGTTGTAAAGTGGCACTTGGGATACGGCAAATATGTGGAGAATGGGATTAACTTTACGTAATGGGTTATGCTTGAGTAGCACTGATAGCAGTGAAATAGAGATTCCGAGTAATGTTTGCCGACTGTTACGAAATCACCTGGAGTGGAATTTATGGAGGGATGATAGTTTGTCAGGAATTTCAGGAAACCCAACGAAGTGTAAAATGTTTCAAATTTATAACGTTCAAGCATTCTCGTCTGATCCGTGAGCTACTATGACTTTGAAATTATATACATCAGACATATATGAGACACATATTTAGGCTTGCATACTAAGTAAGATAGGCTTGATGTACCTCAGGGCTTTATTCGTTAGACCTATTTGTGCTTAATGGATTTGAATTGTATCTGATTTGGATTGGATTTGGATTGGATTTGGATTGGATTTGGATTGGATTTGGATTGGAATTGGATTGGATTTTGATTGGATTTGGATTGGATTTGGATTGGATTTGGATTGGATTTGGATTGGATTTGGATTGGATTTGGATTGGATTTGGATTGGATTTGGATTGGATTTGGATTGGATTTGGATTGGATTTGGATTGGATTTGGATTGGATTTGGATTGGATTTGGATTGGATTTGGATTGGATTTGGATTGGATTTGGATTGGATTTGGATTGGATTTGGATTGGATTTGGATTGGATTTGGATTGGATTTGGATTGGATTTGGATTGGTTGGTGCATTGAATCAAAAAAATCACTCGCTACAAATCCACCAAAACCTTTTGCTGGTCGGACTCTCGAACTGTTTGTCTTGGATATCTTCAGATAGAAAGCGCTACAAACAGTTTGTCGGCTTCAGGATCGAGGAAATACTTAATCTGACGAAGCTTTTAGGAAAGAGATGGGTAACCTAAAGCATAAATGATGCGGACTATCTAAGGAAACGGAGAAGCGCTTCCGGATTGTATTTCAAATTATTTCACGGACGCCCTTTTCTCTACAAAACTCCGGACAACTGGCGGCAACAACAACTTTCTGCTGCGAATACAAAGTCCGCACTGCGTGCGATGCATCATAGTGTTTCCAGAAAAGCTTATTGATGAGAGCCACTTTTCCAAGTGGAATATTCTGGTAAGAACGGTAGCTAGCGTGCTTCACTTGATCTCAAATTGTCAACGGAAGCTTGTTCCTCGAAATGTTACAATAAAGAGAAGGCAGTCCCATGATCCCTATCTAAAGCGATTCACTTGGGTGCCCTGATGGTCCCTCCTGTTCCCAGTTATATGTTATGTCATGCATATTTAATATTAAGTGTATTTTAGCGTGGTCCAATGATCAAAATAAACAGAAAAATACCGCATGATACAATGCTATATAGACAGTTCCGATAGTTATAAATACACTAATGATGCTTGCTGTAGTCAACCAATGTTTTGCTGCGTCCGGTTGATTACATCCAAATTAAACTGATGCTGACATTTTTTTTTTTTCAATTTCTGGCACGGAAAATGCGTAGTCTTTCTCCCGAGCAAAGAAAACGGATTGTGCACCAACGGTGCACCGTTAGTGGTCTTTCGATCAGAAAACTGGCTAAGGAAGAAGGTGTGAGCGTCGGAGCAGTTCAAGCCGGATTACGGAAGTATCACCAACAGTGCTCTCTCATAGATTCCTCAAGACGGGGTAGAAAACCCGGTCCCGCTGACCCTCCAATCGACAGAAAGGAAAGCGACTATTTCAAGCGTCATCCTTCAGCATCAGTCCGAGATGTGGCAATAAAGCTAAGTACTTCGGTGAGTAATGTTATGCGTGCTAAGGAGAGAATGGGCCTGCAGACTCGTTGGAAGCGTACGACAAACTGCTGTCGAAAAAATCGGGCTATATTATCATGGACGATGAAACCTACATAATACTCTATTATAAAACTCTGCCGGGACCACAGTTTTACACCTCGTCGAAGGGAAAAGAAGGTACCTGGATCAGTGAAAGCCATTTACACCGAAAAGTTTGACAAGAAGGTAATGGTGTGGCAGGCTATATGCGGATGTGGAAAAATATCTCGTTCAGTCATTACAACAGACACAACGAATGGTCAAAGCTACGTGAAGGGGTGTCTGCAAAAAAGGTTGCTACCCTTGATCAAACCGCATAAAAAACCTACAATCTTTTGGCCTGATCTTGCTTCCTGCTATTACTCTAAATATGCACTAGAATGGTCGTCTTTGTACCAAAGGAGATGAATCTACCATACTGCCCAGAGATTTGCCCTATCGAAACATTCTGGGCTTTGACGAAGGCGAAGCTGAGAAAACACATGAAACCAGCGGATGGTTTTGAAAAATGTAAGAAAGATTGGCCAAAATGGTGAAAATGGTAGGAGAAAGCACTGTGCACAAGCTTATGAGTAGTGTTAAAGAAAAGGTTAGAAAACTCGCCTACAGTACGAAAAATCAAGCATATTGATATGAAGATGGAAAGAAAACATTGTTATTTACTATGTTTGAGATTAAAATAATGAAAAATCACAGTATGGTCTCTTTTGTTTGGTAAAGAAAGTGTATATATATTTTTAGGAACAGTCTATAAAATATCTATACTAACTGGAATCACGTTCCTTAACATTTATTAACGTTTATTAACATTTATGAATAGAGTAAGGGGATGTAATGTTGGCCTAGCTCCTTCATTCGGCCTATGTATAAAAAATCTCATAAATCCAGCGATATTCGACAAATTCGTAGTGGCATCATGATGCTCGATTTATTTAGAAGCATAGAACATTATTCATCAATTTAGAGTTGTATAATTTAGTGTAATTTTCGATTTTATTAACTTTCTAGCCATCATGGCTTCATTGGTTAAGCTGAACAAATTATCTTCACGATCATCATAGGACCCAAATTAGGTTAAATTGAACCCATATACTCAGTGATACATTCTAGATGTCGAGAAAATAGTCACGTGTTAAAAATTAACTATTCATACAGAAACATCCCGGGTAACACATCTTCACGATTTAATGTTGAGTAAGCTTCTATTAAACCAAACCTAGTCATATAAAAGTATTTTCAACCGTTATAAAACGTTTGTGTTGCTTGGGATGAACAATGATTTCACAAGAAAATCGTAGACCCCAAAATAGGGACACATTTTTTCTTATGTTCTAGTGCCAATGGCCTAGTGTAGTTGTTACATAGTAAAATGTTTACATTGATAGAGTTTTCATTGGAAAAGTGTAAGTTTGTGATTGTAAATTTTTCAGAGGCCTTATCCAAACTAAAACCATAGTAACAAAATCTATAAAATAGAAATTTTAGTGCTTTGAAATGAAATGGCCGATTGATTTTATGTGAAAAATATTGAAAAATGATATAATAGTTATATTATAATCTGTATTGTGAAATTTGGGCTGAGTTATATTCGCTAATAGCTTCAAATGGAATGCCTAAAAAGATGATGAAACTAAACTTCACAACGATTCTTTTGAACAAGAATCCTCAATGATGAGTCGAAGTTGCATCCACGAAAAGACCCAATATGGTGCTTAAAGACCGACATTACATTCATACTTGTCGAAAGGTTGCGACTTCATAAAGTCAATTGGTTAACTTTGCATGGTTCAAAACAGCAAACGTCTTATTAAGCATGTTTTAGCAAAGGTATTTATAGTTGAATATCGTTTGAAGCTTAGCTACTGAATGAATTATAATTTAAATTGTAATCGACCGCAGCATACTAGGCTGAGTCAAGGGACATGTACCCGATATATGAAGAATTTGAGAATATTAAAATAACGTTTGCATTTAAAAATATGATTTTTCATGGGTTTACCGTCACCCGCACTGACGAAACTACCCATGCAGCATCAGTCATAGTAACCCATGAGTCAGCAGACAAAATTTGACAGCTCTATCAGTCGAACTCTAACCGTGATGGCAAAAACAGTGAAGCAACTCCGTTCAGAAGTGTGCGTGTTCAACAAACTGCACTCCGCCGCGTCGAAAACGGACATCATGCGGCACTTTGTGGACGCCGGATACGCCCGTTCTGGCATCTACAACATCTTGGCACTATTAGACAACAATCAAAGTATCGAAAGAAAGCCCGGTTCCGGACGGCCGACGACCCCGAGCGACAAGAAGCTCCAAAGGATGCTGGAGAGGAAGACCGAGGGAAAAGTGGCTACATCGCTGCGTGTGCTTGGCCGGGAGGTCGGTTCAAACAGTGAAGAAGTAGCTGGCGAACATAAACGTACATGTCAGGAAGCGGAAGTCGCGTCCACTGGTTTCGGAGTTGCAGGCAATGAAGCAGCAGCAGTGGCTGAATAAGATGGTCAACTCGATTTTCCCGGCGAATCGCGCCGTGGCGGTGGTGATGGACGACGAGACCTATCTCACCCTGGATGGCAACAACTGGCAGGGCACTTCGTGTTTTACTTCCCCCACGAAGGAAGTGAGCTCCGAGGTGAAGTTCATTTCACACACCAAGTTCCCCAAGAAGGTACTGCTGTGGCTGACAATCAGCAAGAAGGGGATGTCAAAGCTGCTCCTCTTTCGCTCCGGACTAGCCGTGAACGGGGAAATTTATAAAGGTTGTCCACGATGAAATTGCCACACACAAAATTGATTCGCCAAATTCGAGTTTTCATCCGATTGCCATCAAATTTTCAGGGATTGAGAAATAACTATTAAACTTCATTTTACCATTTTACCATATTAGTACGAAATGCCTGCCGGAAGTTGAGTCGTTCATCAAGAAATACCATAAGGGCGAAGACGCGGTGTTCTGGCCGGATCTGGCGTCGGCCTACTACTCGAAGCGATCGTTGGAGGAGATGGAGCGGCTGAATATCGATGTGGTACCCAAGTCGGCGAACCCGCCCAACGTCCCCCAGCTGCGTCTCATCAAGAATTTCTGGGCCAACATGAAGCGTAAGATCTACTCCAAGAATTTTGTCGCGAAAATTGAGGAGGAATTGATAAATAAAACGAAGAAAGAACTCAAAAACAAGCCTACACACATGTTTTCGTCCGCCATGGCGAATGTTCCGGTTAACTGCCGGAAGGCCGCTCGCAAGGGCGTAGAATTTTTTTGCAAGTAAGCTTAAATAATTACCTTCCATGGGAAATTTATCAGAAGCAATTATCTGCCTCAGCTTTTTTTTTATCACCATCCGAAAAACGTCCCTTTTTACATTTTCATAATATCCTCTACATGATTTTTTGGCAGTTTTTACTTTTTTGGAAACATGAACTAGCATTTCACCAATCATTGGGATTGCTTTTCAATTTCCTAAGGTAATTATTTTTTATTTGTATCAACCTCCAGAGGCTATAGGTAAAGCTTGCTTCAGATAGAATTGGAACAAAAACAATTGCCTGAATTTCAGTTATTTATTATTGAATTCAAGATCTTTTTTTATACAAATGTAGCGTTTTCTTCATACTTTTAAGAAAAAATACGGATAAAATTATTCGTCACGGTTTCAAAGGAATTCTTGCATTTTTCCTGTAACACGGCTCATTAGGCGGCGCACACCTTCTTCGTCCATCGTTTTAGCTATCTTATTCCACCAGGTCTTCATCTGATTGATGTCTTTGACAACCTTTCCCTTTGCCTTGAGTCTCCTCTTCATGATTGCCCAGTATTTCTCAATAGGGCGGAACTGGGGGCAGTTGGGTGGGTTAAGGTTTTTCGGAACAACCTGGACCCCTTTCTCTGCATACCATTCTTGAACGACTTTGCTGTAATGACAGCTTGCCAAATCTGGCCAAAACATTACGGGATGGTCGTGGGATCGAATGAACGGCAAAATTTGTTTTTGGAGACACTCTTTTTGGTATATTTCCGACGTCATTGTCTTATTTGTAACGAAAACATTCGTTTTTTTGCCACAGCTGCAAATGCACTGCCAAATCATGAATTTTAGTGCAAATTTGTCGGCAAAAACAAATTTAAATTTGGCTGGAACATCCCCTCGAGCCGTTGCCAAGTAAAATTTTTGACCTGGGATTTGCCCGAAGTCAGCCTTGACATAGGTTTCATCGTCCATCAGAAGACACCCGTCGAACTTGGTCAGCACCTGGTCGTATAGCTTCCGAGCACGGATTTTGGCCACACTATTCTGTTTTATGGTCCGATTTGGCTGTTTGCTAGCTCGATACGACTTGATTCCTTCCCGGAGTCGAGTTCTCCTCACGGTACTATGGGCAGCACCGAATTTTCTGGCCAAATCACGGTCCGACAGATTGGGATTCCTCTTAATCGTCTTCAAAATCTTACCACGCAGTTTCCGGTCGACAGTTCCACTCCGACGATTGGCTTGAGGCTTCCGAATCGTCGTCAATGTTTCCTTATACCGTTTGATAACGCGCCATACGGTATTTCTGGGCAATTTCAGCTGTTTAGCTAGCCTAGATGCAGACCACAATGGATTTGCCAAATAACTGTGCACAGTTTTTTCCCTTCTTTCGGCTTCCATGTTGATTGTTTACAAAGTACAGTCGATTTGCGGAATGTCAAAAATACATACGTGAAGCTGACAAAATTCCCGACACGTGGGCGCCAAGAACTTCCAAATCCGTCCACCAGGAGCGCCACAATATGAGCAAAAGTTTGTTCCAATTCTAAATGAAGCAAGCCTTAACATATAGGACAATGCTCACCTTTTACCCAAACAATTTTGGTGAAAGACCGGGTACACTTAATAACCATATTATTATAGGTTCCAATGAGTGTATTAAGGCTAGCTTCAACATGAATCAGTTTAAAAGATAGAAAATTGATTTTGAAGTTTGACACTATCGACCACATTTATTTTGAGCTCTTGTTGCCTTTTTCCATCTTTCAGCGCAAGAGACGAAATAACAGGAAGATAGTCGCTAATATCACTGAAAATAGTGTGGTTCTGCAGCTTCGTAGCAAGCTCAATCGAACAGATAAAGTGATCTAAAATATTATTACTCACTGGACGAGTTGGATACGTATTCGTACATACATAACCGTATGATTCCAATAAGTTTTTGCATCTTACTACTACATTGCTATTTTGCAGATTAATTGGGACATTCACATCACCCACAATGAAATACGGTTTAGATGGAGATGTAGATGATAGCCATCCTTCTAAAATATTCGAAGATCGTTGAAATCATATGATGGTGGACAATAAACCCCAACTAAGTGATACAGTTTCACCTGGTATTTAATTTCAAGATGAACGTAATCGAGCCATTGATTGTTTTACTAAAGGGTGTTCCGATCAAAATTAGGTCAAACAGTAATGTGTGTGACTCGATCAAAGTTTTTATGAATAAGTCAAATTCTTTTTCTTTTTCAAGTTCAGTTAATACAGAATACAGGAGAGCTAAACTTCTTTTTTACCGAATGCGAATTGCCGGGTCTTTCGTTTAACACCTGCCATAAAATTTTGTACAGTCTCCTTGTCCACTTTATTCGCCGCAGAGCGCCAGTTTGCCTTGAACTGTTTCTCGCTCACAACAGCGTTTTGAGTCTTTTTAAGGTTCCGCTTGATGATGGCCCAATATTGTTCGATTGGGCGGGGCTCTGGCGTGTTGGGTTCTTATCCTTGGGCACCACTTGAACGTTGTTGGCAGCATACCATTCCATGGCCTTTTTGACGTAATGACAAGATGCCAAATCCGGCCAAAATATAACGGAACAATTGTGTCGCTTCAGGAAAGGCAGTAGACGTTTTTGTAGGCACTTGCTCAGATAAATTTAACATTAGATATTTCTTCGCAAACTTTGACAGTTTAATGTGCTTGAAAATATCTGCCACCTTTCCCCGTCCGGTTGCCGTATAAAATTCCGGTCCAGGACTCTGTTTAAAGTCTGCCTTGACGAAATTTTCATCCTCCCGTACCACGCAATCAATCTTCGTCAGCATCGTCGTGTACAACTTTCGCGATCGGGCTTTGGCCGACGTGTTTTGTTTATCGTCGCGATTTGGAGTCACCACTTTCTTGTAAGTCTACAGTCCAGCTCGTTTTTCAGCTCTATCCACGGTTAAAGGTGCCACTCCCAGCTTCTTTGCGACATCTCGGACGGAGAGGTTGGAGTTCCGCTCGAAACAGCAGGCAACTCTTTTTGTCGTCTCTGTGGCCTCCGGCTTTCGATTTTCCCCGATCCAGCTTTCCTGGCTGTCGACATACTTTCACCGAACACTTTCAATACTTGGCGTGTGAGTAGTTTGGATTTTCGCCATGCACATGCAAAATTGTGATGCGTTGCTTCTCTTCCTTTGACGACATTTTGATAACTGAAGTGCTAATCTCAAAATCAAATTATTGTCATGATGCTACTCGCACACACCTTTAAAATGAAGGGTGTGCAACATTTTTTAAATGCACGATGAAAGGAAATGCGTCAAGTTTAAGTCGACCAAATTTTGATCAAAACACCAATGAACTTCATGTAAACACAGCTCAACCACTTCATGACATCACGACATGAGAAATATGCACGATAATCTGGAATATTGTAAACTCTGCTATTATCTTTCTTCAACCAAGTTTCACCGACAACAATAACATCAACATTCGCTTTACATTCATTAACAAAATAAATCACTTCATCAAATTTTTCAAAATCAGTTATCCCTCTAACATTCCATTGAATTACATTCAAACAATTAGTGCCATCCATTTCACATTTTTTGTGAAATCTTGCATAATGTCATGATATTTATTCAAATTTATAATCGGTAAGAATCCATTGATTACTTGATTAGAAACAAAAAATATGAAAGGAATTAAGGTACATTTTTTTTCCTTTTAGGCGAAGGAGAATGCTGAGAAGGAGCACTTGCCAAGCATACTAAAGCAAAAATTGTTCCCATCGTCAATGGTCGCCGAAAGCTCTCAATGAATAACAGTGAAAGAGCATTTGAAATACTACGTTGAGAGCAAGCAATAAGTGAATTGTGAAAGCAATAAGCTTGAAATACTAAAACAGAAGGAGATAACTGCAAACTCAAATTTCCCCAACGAATCAAAGCGGACTAACGATTAAATTATTACGCTTGTTCGCATAAATTGTGTCATTTTCCGTCGGTTTGTTTTTTGTTTTCTCCGCTCAGTAAAATCATTTCCATCCAAATAACAAGCCCGGATCAGACAGCCAGAAATATAATTTTTGTATTTTTAATACCCGTTGGCTGACGCGGGCCATCGTCGTCATCGTCGCTGTGGCCGTTCGCCCAAATCCATTCCGGTGGTGCGATGGATTTTGTCTTAATGTGCACATGCTTGACAGCGCGACATGCTATTATTTTCACTGACATTCGCGCAAAGAACAACATTCGAGACAAATCCTCCAAATTTCGCTCAACCGCAAGAAGGCGTGCTGCTGCGTTCGATCCACTCGCTTTCCTGCTTTCCACCGGAGTTACGTCATACCGAATCTCGGAAAATCCTCTTCTAATATGCTTAATGCCTTTGAACCATCATGTGGCGGCTGCTTGCCCGGCATCTTGGCTGCTGGGAGGTGACGTATGTATCCTCGCATTCTCCGGAAGAACCCCCGTGGGCTCCGAAAATCTCCCACAAAGGATTCATAAACCAGCTTAGCCATCCGGTGCGGTCGGTTGGTGGTTGTGATGGAGGAAAAGTTGCAACAATCGGCTCCATCGCCTTCATCGCCTTCATGTTCGTATTTTGTGTGCTGTTCGGTAGGTTGCTACCCATTTCGGGGTGAGCGGGGTTGTTCCTTGCTGACAACATTTTCCTGTTTTGTTCTCGACGTGGGTCGCGGCGTTGTCGGTCGGATGCAAGCACACCAATAATTTGGGGTCCCCGTCGTTGCTGCTATAAATATCTTGAAAACTCATACACATGACTGGACTGATGCTGCTTCTGCTGCTGCTGCTGTCGTTGCTCTGGGGAAGAGGAAAAGTGGATGCCGGCGTAGTCTTTTAATGGTTCACCCGTTCAAAGCGAGAGAACAACTGGCAGACGGTGCCTTTGGATGGCCGCATTGGAGGAGCTGAGTGGGGGTTTTAATAAAATATTATGCACGAGAAGATGTGTACATTTTGAGGATTAAATAGCAACCTTTATGGGAAAAATTAAAACCAATTCTAATTGCTACCAGACATACTACGACAGCTGATCAGTGGGGGTTTGTAGATATGATAGCTGATATGCCATTTAACTTCACGATTTCTAGATAGATAGATTTTTCTCAAGAAATGACCCATTTCTTTTTGTTGAAAAAACACAGAAATGACATAAGAAATATATAGGGGATTGAAAACTAGGTTAGCCAAAGAGTTTTGAAATCGACATCTATGGAGCAGTAGAAAAACCTAAATTTCTACGCCATTTTATTATTTCATCTTTCATAGGAAAGTACACAAAATTTCATTTCGATCTTAAATTCATGCTCTCTTTACAAGCCATTAGAAATCATAGCGAAAATACAGGATATGGTTTTGGAAGATCATCGATCGACTGTGGGTGTGATAACTGACAATATAGGCATCTCACATGGAAAAACATGGCATAGTTTGGCTGGAAGTTTTGGGTTTCAAAAAACTGTGTGCACAATGGGTGCCGCATTTGCTAACAATGCAACAAAAACACGTTCGAATGCGACTTTCTGAGCAACATTTGGAGCAATTTCGAAAGGATAAAGATGATTTTCTGTGTCGATTCATCACTATGGACGAGACTTGGGTCTTCCACCATGATCCTGAATCAAAAAAGACGCTAACGTGTGGTGTGAACCAGGCACATCGGCTCCGAAGCGAGTTCGTGTCCATAAATCGGCCAAAAAGGTGTTAGCGTCAGTTTTTTTGGGATTCAAAAGGAATTTTATTCATAGATTATCTCCAAACTAGTGAGACAATCAACTCTGATTATCATCATCTGATTAAGAGGTCCAAAGTTGGCGTAATCTGTGCGATGATGGCTTGTAGTAAATATATTTCTATTTCGTAATTGCCGGGGCGGAATGTAAAAATTAAGTTTTGATAAAAGTTCTTCGGAGTCACCGCGTTGCGCAACAATATCATTTACGAATGAAACTAATGCAAATTCACGGCGCCCCTTAATGATTGGATGCTGATAAGCATACAGCGTGCTTCATAAAATGGAAGAGGTAACCTTGACCAACCTAATTTACGAAGGGCAAACAGTAAAAACTGCTTCTCAATACCGATTCTATTCGTTCTTCTTGTATGACTGAAAAGGGTGACCAAACTTCGCTACAATATTCCAGTATTGACCTCACATATGCAATGTACAATGTTTTTATTGTGTACGGGTCATGAAAATTGTAACAAAAACGTTTTATAAATCCAAGCATATTGTTTGCTCTGTTGATGATAGTATTGTAATGTTCAATGAATGTAAGTTTGGTATCCAAGATAACCCCTAAGTCCCTTACTCTTTTACATTTTTCAACTGGCTGATTCCCTAAATTAATATTTACGTCTGGGGTGCTTCGTTTCCTACCAAAAGTTATCGAATTACATTTTTTTTACGTTCAGCTGCAAAAGACTTTTGTTACACCAGACATAGAAAACGTTTATTACTTTCTGGAATGTCATGATATCTTCTTTATTTCTTATTTCTAAAAATAGTTTCATGTCATCAGCATAAACAAGAAATTTAATGTTTTTAAGTATAAAGGAAACGTCATTTACAAACAAAATAAATAAGAGGGGGCCTAAATGAGAGCCTTGGGGGACTCCAGAGGTGAC